>QANU01089296.1:36931-48533 GCA_003254905.1 Nissolia schottii
GCACCGGGACTGCGAACGATCAAAAACGAGCGAAACGGGACCGAGGTGGGGCCCAATCTGATTTAGCACGTGGGGAGGCAGATATTTTCAAGAAAAGGCAGATATTTTCAAGAAAAATAATTAAATATGCCTTGATGTGACTTGATTTGACCTAGGTATTATCCAAATCAATTAAATAAATAGAAAATGAAATTAAAATGGCATTTTGGTAATTTTGGGCCAAGGGCAAAATGGTAAAGTGGCAATCAGCTCTTGGGCTATAAATACCACCCCAAAACCGAAAATGACATGAAAAATTGGAATCCTTGCCAGAACTCTGTCTGTTTGTCGATCGACTGCTGTTGTGACAAACCGGAGACCCAGACACCGCTTGCCCTAAGCCCAGTTCTCTTCCCCCAGGAACCCCCTAACCCTAGACCACGAAAATCACACCAAAACCCCAAGGAAAGCTGCAGCAATTTCGTCCTAGAGGAGCAAGGAGGAGTCCAAGCAAGCTAGGAGCAAGCAGGAAGCGTCAGAACCGGGAAAAGTGGGTAAACCTGACATAACCACTGTCTATGTGGTCTAGGATGCTTGAGTTTTATTTGTGATGTGTTCTATGTTAGATTATGCTAGGTTTTCCTATTTAATGCCTCTTTGTTCTTACTTAATGCCTCTTTGATGAATTGCTATGTGAATATGTGCTCTATGTGCCAGATTTGCTAGATGCTTCATGACTAGACTGTTAGGGAAGATTATGAGATTGATTATGGAAATGATTTTGGAAGCTTGTAAATATGTTTATGGTTGTTAGAAATTGGTTAAAAATGATGGAAGAAATGCTCTAAGGATTGATGGTTAGGAATCTTGTAGAACATGGAAAATTGCAAGAATTAGGAGCTGAAATTCGTCAGGGTGCACTGAGCGGTCTGACGAAGTCCAGAACTCCCTTTTTCGAAAATTATCATTTTTATGTGTATGAAAACCTTTCTTAAAACATAATTTTTATACTGTTTGCAATTATCCATGGATCTACTAATTGTACGAAAGTATGTCAAATGTTATGATTTAAGGATTTATATTCAAACGAAAGTATGTTAAATGTTATGATTTAAGGATTTATGTTCAAATGCTTTCTAAAGTATGTTAAAGGTTTTGCGATAAAGCTTTATGGTTAATGCATATGAACTGTAACTGAAACGGACTGTATTGATGAATGTGTTATGTGATTATGTGTCATGGAAATGGTTTTTTTTCAAAAGGAAAAGAAAGGAAAAAGAACAGAAAGGAAAGGAAAGGAAAAAGAAAAGAAAGGAAAGGAAAAGGAAAAGTACCGGGCATGATGTCACTAGGTCCCAAAAGGAAAAAGGAAAGGAAGGAAAAAGGAATCTTTTCCTAGACCGTGCGCGGAGCCGGCAGGAAAGGCAAGCTGAACCCTGGGCATGCTTCGTCCCTAGCATAAGGACGGGGTAGGGTCCCCTCGCCACCCCTAGCATAAGGGTGGATTCTCCTATCGTGAGCTACTGAGGTTTAGCGCGGCCCAGTCCTCACGATACTGAGACAACAAGGAAGCCTGTCGCGGTAGGCCACCGTTACGGGGGGGTTGAGCTTGAAGTATGTGCTCTAAGTGATATAACTGTACATAAGTGGTGGTGCGAAGAAGCTTATAATTAAAATGGGCACGGTTATAAGTGGACGCGCACGGAAGCTTATTATGTGACATGTGATTATGTGAAATATGTGATTATGTGTGACTTAGGAAGTAAGATAGAGAACAGATGACTTAGTAATGAAGAATAGGTTCCCCAGTCACCTAGTAACTAGATAAAGCTGCTCAGGCTTAGTATGGATCTTAAAATCAGTAGGGTGATAGTATAACTGTGACACTTAGAAACCCCCCTGAGCGGCGGAATCATAATTGAGTGTAATACGAGTAGTGAGACCAGAGGTAACCCACTGAGAACCCAGTGTTCTCATCCCCCACTCCTTTATGGTTCTAGGTGAGCACACTGAGGATCGAGAAGATGTCATAGCAGGCCAAGCTACACGAGGGACGAGGAGCAGAGCTATAGGAGAGGGAACCAAGGGAGGAGAGCTGAAGATCAGACGAGTAGCTCGTAGATGATATATCTGTATTTGTACTTCTATGTGATATTTGTATTTGATACTTACAATACTATTTATATATTGCTGATGAATGGATGACGGACCATTGTTTATTATCTTGGCGGGTAATAATGATATTTTTATCTATCGTTACACATGCTATGCTCGCAATGTATGCTCTAATGCAACAAGGCTCCTAATTTACTTTATGTGACGTATGAAGAAAGTTTAAATTTGGTCCATATTTTGGGTAGCAATATTTTTAAAAGAATACATGGGACTAAGTAATCCCCACCAACGCAGATAACAACCTAGTGAGCATTGTTTGCGACGTACGCGTGAACAGTTAGCTAGGGTGTTACAGAAAACACCCACAGCTCTCTTTCACCAAAATACATTGTTCTTCCTTAAGAATTCAAGACCAAAGCCATAGCAAAGCCAAGTGAAGCAACCAGGTAAGCATTTGCCTTGATTCTTCCAAGTTTCGTCAAAAGTTCTTCAGCAAAATTCTCACTAAAACCGTGACCTCTTGCTCATTATTTTCTCTTGATTTTCTCAAGTTTTTCTTGGGAGAAAACTATGAGGTACCTTGTGTAACATCCCGATTCCTTAGAAAAATAATTAAACGCATAATTAGAAATTTAATTTTTCTAACCGTGATTAGAGAATTAGATAAGGAAAATTTTGGTAGAAAATACTTAGGAAATTAGACGTATCACGATAGGAAGTCCGGCCGACAGCCGAACGGCCGCCGCCCGCCGATAGAATTTTCTGACGTACAAAAGGTGTCGGTGAAAATATTCTCTCGGAGGAAAATTCACAAACATCTTTAAATATTAGTACCCTTAGGTAGGAGAGAATTAGAGGATCATGACGGTATAAACAGAATATTTTTCGGGCGACTGTGTGCGACATACTGATACTGCGAGCGATAAAACACGAGAGAATCGGGACCAGGAGAAATGGAGATTTCAGCGCCTAGAGCTGAAGGCTGCACGGCTAGAACTGGGAAATTGTGCACAAATTATCCCCTAAAGTATGCTTCTACACTTACATCCACACTTACTTTTCTTACACTCCAAATGCCTAATCACATCATGCCCATGCTTTCCACTATTCACCCATTTATTACACCCAAAGAAACAAGCAATCTCCCTCACCCCAAACCCCAAAAACCGAGAATTCTCTAAAGCCTCAAGAGACATTGTCTTCTCTCATTCTTCAAAACACACTTCCGAGCATTAGAGAGTTTAAGCATTTCCATCTTCTTCCATCTCCCACAAAGACCGAAAATCACAGCCCCAAAGTCTCCTCATCTCAGCGTTTCCTTTTCTTTCTTCCACTGCTGGAGGAGGCAGCATCGTTCTCTTTATCGTGTGCGGTTTTCACCTTGGAGAAAGGAGGCTCAAGCTTTGGGAAGCATCAAGGCTTGCAAGGCTTCACTTCAAGCTCTCAGCCACCTCCACCAAACTTTCTACAGGTGGGTAGTATCTTCCCCCTGTCTATGGGATGTTTACTTACATGTATATGTGTGTGTTGAAGTAAGATAAGTTTAGAAATGTATGAAGATAAAATGCTGTTGTGGTTTGCTGGAAAATATTGTGTTGTTTTGCATGAATATGAATGTCCTGTTATTGCCCAAAGTACGGTGAAACGCGTGGTATGAACGTGAGAAAAGAGTAAGGGAACATGAGAAAAGAGTAAGGGAACATGAGGGAGAGGAAGGGAACAAGAGAAAATGGTCAGGAGCTGGACGCCGAGGTTTCCGCAGAAGGGTACTGAGAGGAGTCTAGAGTAGATGAGCGGGGCAGTGGTGGTACTGGACGGGTCCGTTTGGGGTCCCAGAAGTACGTGAGGAGCACTCGGAGAGTGAGGGAGAGCTAAGATGTGTCTGTGGTGTCCGCGGAGGATGCCCTAGAGTGGTGAAGTTGAACCCTTAGATTCGTTAAGTGTCTCCCTAGAGGGTCCGAGTGGTTAGCTAGGGTGCTAAGTACTTACCTGGAGAGTTCTGAGCGAGTCCACGGAGGACTCCTGAAGGGTGGAGTAGGTTACGTCGGATCGTTGGAGAATTTCTGAAGTGTTTGAGTGAACGCCAGAAGTAGTAGCAAGAGGGTTCCGCAGGGGAACCCTAGCATGCCTGAGTGGTCCCCTAAGTTCCCAAGTGGCACCAGAAATGGTGTTAGTGTGGGGTTCCGTGGAGGATCCCCCAAGTGTGATGGAAGGTACGTAGAGTAGCGGAGTGGGCACCAGAGATGGTGTGGCTTGGTCCGCGGATGGACCATGGAGGGTACAAGGAGTTACGTGAGGAGTGTCCAGTAGGCATTAGGAAGGGGTCCAGTGGGGGTTCCGCGTAGGTTCCCCGGAGGAATGAGTGACTCCCTGGAGAGAAGATCGGGTAAGTACCAGTAGCGATCGCCGTAGGGTTCTGCGGAGGTACCCTAGAGTGCCGAGCAGATCACAGAAGTTAGGGCTAGCGCCAGTCAGAGTTCCACAACGGGTTTCGCGGAGGTTCCCGAACGCTGAGAGTGGTTCCGACTTCAAGATAACCCACCAAGTAATTAGCATGAAGAAGTCTATGCATCGAGTTTATGATAATATGTGTTTTACTACGTGCCACCAAAAGGTGCTGCGAATGAGTATATGAATACTGAAGTCATGCATGCATCATGAGGATAGCTCGCTAGAAACTATGTTATGACCAATGATTAATGAATGAAGAGCATAATGAATGTAAGAACCAGAAAAGGAAAGAAAGATAAAGTGCATGTGATGATGAAGTAAGATGAACGAAAGGATGCTAACCCGGGTAAGCCGGTACGCGGAAGAGAAAGAAAGTAATGGTACCATTTACTTAAAAGATGTAAAGTCCATGCATAGTGCACAAGAGTCGGCTCACAAGGAACGCAGGCATTGTGTACGTCACCATGCTCATAAGGAACGCATGGGGCTCGATCACGTCACCAGGCTCACAAGGAACGCATGGGACACGATCAACTTGCATACATACCTATGTGATTACAACGTCGTGGTGCCCGACCATGTCACCATGCCCACAAAGAACGCATGGGACAAGGTCACCAGGCATCCGCACACGAGTAGTAAGGTCATAACAGTCAAGGATAGAAAGCACGAGAACTTAGTAAGAAAGATTAGTTCCCTATCACCTAGTAACTAGATAAAGCCGCCCAGGACCTTAGGCAAGAAAATAACTAGTAGGATGTCTAGAAGCATGTCCACGTAGAGATCTCCTGGACGGCCGGAGCATAATTGAGTAAACAAGAGCCCGAGTCATAGTAACCACTGAGAACCTCTGTTCTCACCCCCACTCACTTATGGCTTCAGGAGAGATAGATGACGTCCCTGTCGAGGAAGAGGCGGATCCTGCGCAGCAGGTTTAGGACAGTTGATCCTAAGACAGGGGATGATGCAGAGCTATGGACAGTGCTGGTCGTGAACCGTCCCCCACCTCTCCGCATTGCACTGCCGGTCATTCCAGAGCCCAAGACTTCCGCAGATGGCGAGCCCGTTCCCTACGAGAAGGATGTGGAGGTTGACCCCGTCTCTATTTGACTCCGACAGCCAAACGTGCCAGTGTCCTCACCACCCGAAGAGGACGCTCTCATCGAGATCTTAGAGGAGGAGGACGAGCCCGAGGAGGAGGACCCGGAGGAGGAGTCCGCGGAGGAGGACCTGGAGGAGGATTCCGAGGAAGAGGACCCCAGCGAGGAGGAGCTTGAGCGCGGACTGCCCTGATTCTGACCCTGTCTTCAGATAGCACTTTTTGCCCAGTAGCACTAGTTACTGTATATTTTGATATGTTGTTATGTTGTGTGGGCTCGTGATATGTACGGCCCCATTTATGTATTGATACAATATTATTAATATGCAAATGTATGATATTGACTGGTGGACCCACTTGGTGTTATTTACTTTGTTGGTTATGTATGTATTGTTACCAAGTGGCTTCAAATACACAAGAGGGGGGTGAATTGGGTATGAAGCTTATTTTCAAATTCTTTTCTTAGTAGCCAATTAATCACCAAACACCAAAGCAAATTATCAATTAGTATAGATAAATGAACCTAGAGCATAAATAAATTTAGGAGGTAAGGGATAGAGAGGATGCAAACTTGATTTATCCTGGTTCAACCACCCTTGTGATCTACCTCCAGTCCCCAAGCAATCCGCTCAAGATTTTTCCACTATTCTTCAAGCTTGAAACTTAGGTGCTTGATGACCTTTACAAGATGAGCACTCTACTTGAGCCTCACAACAAATTCCCTTAGGGATACCACCCTAATCACTTGAAAAGGATACCTCACGCTCTTTACAAGATACTGATTTGTGTTTGAATGGAAACTCTCTTTAAGAGTAGATAATATAATTTGAAGGCCTATAGGTGTGTATGTATGAAACTCTCTCTTTTTCTCAAATAGATGGCTCAAGAATTTAATTAATGAAGAAGAGAATGTTAGGTGTTATAGAATTGATGTTCAACCTCTTCTTGATGAGTTTGATGAGTATTTATTAAGCCCAAAGTGATCCTAGCCGTTGTGCATTTAATGCATCTGAAGTCAGCAATCAGAACTAGCCGTTTATGAGCTCAGAACTCGATCCATTTGAATGACCCATTCGAATGTCTCACCTAATATAGCCGTTGAGCATTAAATGCGCCTGAGTCATTCGAATGGATCTGAGTCAGCCATTCAAATGTATTTTGCTGTACTGGGATCACCAAGGCATCAAACCCTAGACATTCAATTATCCTATTCGGATTACCTTTGTTCATAAGACATTCGAATGTCTTGTTCATCAGACATTCGAATGGATCTATACAATTCATTCGAATGTCTCTAGGGTTTTGTCCAAACTCATTCTTTTTCTTCTTTTGTTTGATTCTTTGGTTTTGTTTGAAATAGACTTTAAAGCATGAATCAAAAATTCCTTTCTAAGAGCCATCTAAAAGAACTTAAGGTGAGAGTTTTAGATATACATCACCTTTAACATATTTCCTAGATCCTATAACTAGATCTTTTTGAGCTTTCTTGGACCTTTGGAAACTTGCTTCACTTGTCTTCATCAAAACATTCTTCATGAGCATTCACAATTTCCCCCTTTTTGATGATGACAAACACTTTAAGGAAACAAGGAGAAAGTTAGTAGTTTATGCACTTGTTTCACTTTAATGATATTTCATTTTAATCTATCCATTTATTCTTTTTAGAGAACTGAAGATACAATTATGATTCCCCCTCAATTTATGCGTTTATTCCCCCTGACTTTGAGCATTCTTTCAACATTGTTTTTACTTTGTTACCTTTTAAAGAGAATAAACCTTTTTTCTTTGTTACCTATTAGTTTCAAAAAAACACTTGTTTCTTAAGTTTCAAAACCAATGACCGATAACTTAACTTCTTTTCAAGAAAGCTTGTTCCTTAAGGTTCCTTAAGGTTCAAGACAATAACTTCTTATCTCTTAAGTTTCCTTTCTCTTTTCCCCCTTTTGGCATGATCAAAAAGATATTGTTTGAAAAAGAGAAACAGAAAAAAAAAAAAAAGATAATCCATAGTGAGCAATAAGAAACACAGAGAGCTCGTCAGATAATATGAGAATTAGTATTTTAGATCTTTCAAAAGGAATTAGCCAATTATCATAGGTTAAGCATAAGTAGGAAACCGGAGAAACAATTAGACAGAATTAGCAGATATGCATCAGGAGTTCATAGAAACATAAAACGAAAACATTAGACATAAGTAAGTAAAAGTCAGCAAGGAATGACAATCACTCCAACTCCGGCTCGGTGCGCTCATCCTCATCATCATCATCATCAACATGAGCCGCTTGATCAATTGCCATAAGAGAGGTAGGTGGTCCCTCGGATGGAATGGTCGACTGAGGGGGAACGGGGTCGGCAGATTGATAACGCGGGATGTGAAGATGATCACATATTGCGCCGACGTCCATATCCAGGCGATGAAGGGTGGACCGATAATAAGCCGAGTCTTGAGCCAAGGTGACATTAATGGCGTCGAAACGGCTCATGATGAGCTCCATGTGGTGCTGAAATGGATCTGGAGATGGACCGGCAGAAGAGGAAGAACCCGGAGTTGAGGCAGGAGGAACGGAGGAGGAGGCTGATTGCCGGTGGGCTCGAAGGGTCTCAGGCACGTCATACTCAAATTGGTTGGTGGCTTCTTTGAGAAATATGTGCATGCGGGCAAGGCAGCCTGAATCAACTTTCCAGTTGCCTTTGGCTGGCCATTGAGTGTCATCAGCTAAAGGTACACCGAAGTGACGGAGAATGGCCGTCACATGCATAGCATAGGGCAAAGCACTGCCCTTTGCCCGAGCTTGATGCATGTGATGCATCACGTAGAGGCTCCAATTGATTTCTTTGCGTTCAGCCAAAGCCCACAAGATCAAGCCATCATCTCTTGACAGCACAGAATGATTCCCATTGCGAGGGACTATGGTGTGGGTGATAAGGTAATGGAGGATCCTCTGTTCAATGGGCAACCCGCCAACCTGAGGACGATTCTTATGGTTCCTGACTCCGGAGTGACGAATTTTTCTGAGTGCCATCAGCTCACTAAACGGTTCACCTTCTGAATCTAGGGCCCAATCAGATATTCCGCCCAACAAACTATGACCACCATGGGGTAATTTCAGAACAGTGCCAACCAAGTCCAATGGCATAACAATACTAATCTGATTTACTTCAGAGTAAAGGATATTGTCTATCAATTTGAGATTGGAATAAAATACCCTAACCAAATGAGGATACACTACTGATTCCAGGCAGACAAATTCTAACAAACTAGCAGAGTCTAACAGAGAGGTGATATTGCAGGAAGTACCAACGAATGTTGAGAGATCAAGGAACTTCGGTTCCATGAGTTCACGATCTTCAAAGTTGCTCTGGTACAGATGCCATTGTTCTTCAGTGGAGAACCAATGTGGCATGTCAGGCGGAGGAGAAACATGGGTGTGTTTGAGGCGGGTGCGCCTGTGAGTGGAGGAGGAGGGAGGAGGAGCGGTTCTTCGGCTCATGGTGGGTGAGGAGAAACACGGTGGCGGAGAGAAAGGTAGGGTGTGGTGAAGGATGAATGGGGAGAGGAAAAGAAACGGGAGAGTAGTGGTGGTGAAGAAGGATGAGGGATAAGGTAGGGATAATGGAGATTGGGGTTAGGGTTTGAGTTTGGGAAGGGGTAATGGAAGAGAAGGGTGGAGAGGATGAGGGCGCGATTGCAAGGATGAGTGCAGGTCGAGGGGAGATAAGGGAGAAGAGATGGGGAAGAGGTAGAGAGGAAGAGGATGAAGGTAAGGAGGGGGAGAGGAATGAGGAAGAGTAAAGAAGGAAGAGGGGGAGAGAAGGACGTATCGAGGAGAGGGAGGTCTGCTAGGGTTACAGGGGAAGAAAGGGGAAGAATGAGAGGGAGGGAAGAGAAAAAGGCTGTGGGTGTTTTAAAAAAAAACTACAGGTCGCGATACATTCGAATGGACAGGGGGGTTCCATTCGAATGTCTAAAGAGTGTTTAGGAACCCGAGACTCCAGAAATTTGGCATTCGATGGAAACATGGCATTTTATTCGAATGACCTTGCATGATTAATAGCCAGAGACTGCAAAGTTTGGACATTCGAGTGAATGGGGATGATTTATGCGAATGCCTCTGGATGTCAAATGACCAGAGACTACAACTATGTGACATTCGAGTGAAACAGGGTAATTCTGTCGAATGGCAGAAACTTAGTTGATAACCCGAGGCTTCAGTGAATTGACATTCGATTGAATTAGTACAATTCAGTCGAATGGCAAAAGCTTGAAGATAACCCGAGGCTTCAGGGATTGGACATTCGATTGAATGAGGGCTATTTATTCGAATAACTTTGGAGAATTTAGGACCTGAAACTTGAACAGAATGGAATTCGAATGAAAGGGGCTCAATTACTCGAATGATTTGCACATAAATTAAATCTGAGCCACAGGGCTCAGCCATTCGATTGAAAATTGGGGATTTTATTTGAATGACTTTGAGTGCTGAGAAGGATTTTATTTGTCCACCATATGAAGTTCTTCGATCAAGTGGTCTTGATGATGAGAGGAGATGAATGAGGAGATAAGAGGACCTGCAAAACAAATTTGGGGGACTCTCCGACGCTCAAGTTAGTAAAGCATTCACAAGAAGATAATCAAGAATTGCAAAGAGTGTAAGATTTAAATATCACAGGCATCAATTATACCGAGTTCATTTCTAATGCGACAAAAATTTTCTCTAGGCAAAGGTTTGGTGAAGATATCAGCCAGTTGATTTGTTGTTTCAACAAATTCAAGTGAGACATCTCCTTTTTGAACATGATCTCGGATAAAGTGATGTCGTATTTCAATATGCTTAGTTCTTGAGTGCTGAATTGGATTCTTTGATAGGTTTATGGCACTGGTATTGTCACACCGAATGGGAATACAATCAAGTTCAAAGCCATAGTCCATGAGTTGTTGTCTCATCCAAAGGATTTGAGCACAGCAACTTCCGGCTGCGACATATTCCGCTTCGGCGGTGGACAGGGCCACACTTACTTGTTTCTTACTATGCCATGAGACTAGTGAGCATCCAAGTAAGTGGCAAGTTCCACTTGTGCTTTTCCTATCAACTTTGCATCCGGCAAAGTCCGAATCCGAGTATCCCACTAAGTGGCATGTGGCAACCTTTGGGTACCATAGTCCAACATTAATAGTGCCCACTAGGTATTTCATTACTCTTTTTACAGCACTTAAGTGGGATTCTTTAGGACAAGTTTGATATCTAGCACACATACATACACTAAACATTATATCAGGTCTAATAGCGGTGAGATATAGTAGAGATCCAATCATACCTCTATATTTTGTGATCTCTACAGGTTTACCTTCTTCATCTTTATCAAGAGTGCATGAGGTGCCCATGGGAGTAGCCATCTCTTTTGCTTTGTCCATTTCAAACTTTTTGAGCAATTCCTTGCAATACTTGGATTGACTTATGAATGTTCCTTCCTTCAGTTGCTTGATTTGCAGTCCAAGGAAAAATTTGAGCTCTCCCATCATAGACATCTCAAATTCATGTTGCATTAACGTGGAAAATTCTTTGCACAAATGTTCATTAGTGGCACCGAAAATAATATCATCAACATACATTTGTACAAGTAAAATATCTTGCTTGTCATGTTTAATGAAGAGAGTTGTGTCCACTTTTCCTCGGTTAAATCCCTTGTTTAATAAAAAACTGCTCAATCTCTCATACCAAGCCCTAGGAGCTTGCTTGAGACCATAAAGGGCCTTTCTCAATTTAAATACATGATTTGGAAACTCATGACTTTCAAAACCAGGTGGTTGATCAACATATACTTCCTCTTGAATATAGCCATTTAAAAAAGCACTCTTAACATCCATTTGATACAATTTAAAGTCCATGATGCAAGAATAGGCAAGCAACATCCTAATGGCTTCTAGCCTAGCAACCGGAGCATAAGTCTCTTCATAAT
>QANU01089348.1:0-108109 GCA_003254905.1 Nissolia schottii
TTTGAAACAGGGATATTTTGGTAAATTGTCTCAGTTAGGGGGGCAAAAGAGAAAAAAAGTCCAGCAGTGATGTCCTGTACGCTATTACTGGGTTGCAGTTTTGGTAAGGAGCCAATTACCTGAGGTATAGGGAAAGATATTTCTCATGAGTCAGGATTCAGAGATTAAAGTAGTATGTCATTCTTTGCAAGAATTAAAAATACTAGTAATACTATATGAAAGAAGCAAATTCCAAAGCGAGCGAAAGAAGGAAAAGGTTAAAAAGGGGAAACCCACATCACATGTTATAGTATGTGCATTTAATAATAATAATAATTGATTCGTTTCTTTTTTTTTTTATTATTTTTTTTTTGAAAAGAATAGTAGATTGATGGATATATTTATAGAGCAGGAGAGGGGTTAGATTTTTAATGTGCGTAGGAAGATGCGTTTGACTTTCTCTCTCTGTGTGTCTAAAAAACGGGGAAAGCCATAAATAAACGTGACTCATTCATTGGCATGAACAACAACTTGTCTGATGGCAGTTGAAGCTCCTCACAACAACACGAACCTCTTCCCTCCGCAGTTGGACGCCACCAACAGCCTCGGGTAGTCTCTTGTTCCTTCCTTGCCACTCTTGTTTTCTGGTTCACAGAACCCTGATTTGATATGCTTGCTTCATACAGAGACATGATGAAACCGAGTGATGAGCAGTATGCGGGTCCAGCAATGGGCGAGGCGCTCATTCCTCTGTACCCCCTATCCAACTCCATGAACAAAGCGGATAGCGGGCTCACCTGCCACCACCACCACATCCAGAGGAAGCGTTCCAGAGACTCCTCCATAGGCACGGAGCCCAACACCGTCCCTCTCCCCCACAAGGCCAAGCTCTCCTCTCCCTTCCTCGACCAAGACCTCCTCTGCCAATTCCGCAGCCACCAGTCCGAGATCGACCTCCTCATCTCCCAACACGTAAGCGCCCATCCGACCAACTCTTGTATTCTTTCCGTTTTGTTTTGCTGAGATTTGGTTTTGATTTGATTTTGATTGAACAGACGGAGAGAGTGAGGATGGAATTGGAGGAGCAGCGAGTGAGGCAATCAAGAACGCTGCTGTGCGCGATACAGGAGGCGGTGGTGAAGAAGATGAAGGAGAAGGAGGAGGAGCTCCAGAGGATGGGGAAGCTCAACTGGGCCCTACAAGAGAGGGTCAGGACGCTCTGCCTCGAGAACCAGGTCTGGAGGGAGCTCGCCCAGACCAACGAGGCCACCGCCAATTCCCTCCGATCCAACCTCGAACAGGTCCTCGCGCACGTCAACCGTCACGAGGACGACGCCCAGTCAAGTTGCGCCAGCAACCACCACCGCCACGAGGTGGAGGACGCCGCCGATAGGATGTGCAAGAAGTGCGGTGAGAGGGAGTCGATAGTGCTGTTGCTGCCGTGCAGGCACCTCTGCCTCTGCACAATGTGTGGGTCCACCGTTCGCGATTGCCCCCTCTGCCATTCTGGCATCAATGCCAGCGTCCATGTTAACCTCTCTTAGGAGCTTTTCTTTTTCTCTCATACTCTGTCTTAAAGTTACCAGCAAAAAATAGAGCAAGTTTTAGTTTTAGTTTTTCTTTTTGGTCCGAAGGACTCACTCATCAGTCAGTGTAAGGAAAGATAAATTTGACTCTAGAAATTCTTTTGTTGTTCCTGTACAGATTTGTTTCTCGCTTCATCTTCTTATTCAATTCATGGAGCAAAACTTCTTTTCCCTCCTTTTTTTTTTTCAAGTATTTCTTAAATCAGTTACCACGCCACTACTCCAAGGTGATGATTTGGACTGGAATCGGTGGCGGTTACAAGTGACAAGGTACAATTCATTTTGTGCGGGGCTGTTTTGGCTTTTTTGTTACCAATACAGGAACAATAACTGCCCGAATTTTATTGGTAATTGATGGCAATGAAGTTTCATTGACTCCATCTTTTACTACTGATTCAAACCAGATTGAGCGCAAGTTATTCACTTTTTTAATGTCAATTAAGTCTGAGCCGAGTGCAAATTTACATTCAATCAGTGCAATTAAGGGGTGGGTGGTTGAAGAGATTGTGCAACTCTGGATTTCTAATTACTACTGCTATTAATTATTACTTTTTTTTAATGTGTTTTTTGAAATCAGTAGATACATTGATTTGAAAATATGAGTTAAGGGCACTCGTTATGTTAAGGAATTTGGGGTAGAATGATTTGAATCTTTTAATAATTTTATTGTATTAACAATTTTAATTTTTAATTTTTTTTTTTAAAACTTATCCTTAACAAGTAAAGCCCTCAAAATATATATTTACATAAAAAAAAAATTGAGAACACTTCAGATAAATTGAAAATCTTTTAACTTTTTTTATTCTAAATTTCTTAATAGATGACTTTGATCCTTGGTAATTTTAGCTTTGACTATCAAACCTTGATCTTATCTGATTACGGTTTTATGTGAATGAAATTAATTTAGCATGTAAATTATTTTTTATTGGGGCACAAGTGATTAGTGATATCCTTACCATAATTTAATTTCTGATTTCATCACATAATAATGAAAATAAAAGAGAAAATAGCGTTACATAAGAGAGAGAAGAAGGAAGAGGGGTGTGTCCCCCACTAAGTAAACCTTGGAGGGTTTGGTTATCCGTTAAAGCACCACATACATACTTTTTTTCAAATGGAAATTGAATATCTTCTAAACTTAATTTCTCTAAAAATTAAAACCAAACGGACTGAATGATGGAAGGAAAGGAGTGGGAGGAATCCCATCCCACTAACAAGGAAAGTGGTGATGGGGGCGGTGGGTGGGTATAGAGGAAAAAGGGACACAATTAACAAACACAAACAGGAAGAAGGTGCCTTCATTGCATATGGCCATTAAGGCATCAATATATTCCGAGAAACGGCTGTGAAACTGTGATAAGTGGTTTCCTTTTGTTTGCTTTCATGAGTTGAGTAGTACTATTGTTTTGAATGGGCCACAACACAAAAAATAATATTAAAAAAGAAGGTCTAAAAAGTAGGAACAGACCTAAAAATCCTCACTCATGAAAAAAGTGAAAGCAAACGGAGTGAAAAGATAATTGTATAGTACTCCTTTGTTGGTTGGTTGATGGAGAACACTGTGCAGAAGCCATAATCATGGCACGGGGCAAAGGATTCGATAAAGTTAATCACCATCCATCCATGTCAAATAATAACCAATATTTTTCTTGTATTGTACCATGCCACTACTCTAATATGGGATGCTTCCTCCCTCTTCCCACCCTCCACCACTTTATTTTTCATTTTACCTCTTTTCTTTTATTTATTATTGCATAGGCCTCTGGTTCATCCTTTTCCACTATGCCATAATTCTTTGTCCCCACTCTCCTCTGCAAAAAGTATTAGTGCAATTGCTTGCTTGTACCACCTTCCCAATAATATTTGACCTTTATTCTCCCTATACCATATCCATCATACACCCCATTGAGCATAAGCAGATCAAGGTAAGAATAAACTTTTGCTTATATGTCAATAAAAGAAATACCACTACTTGACATTCTTTTCTGTTCAAAAGGTATGCAAAAATAATTTAATGAAATGAATATTTATTTTTTATTCAATTGTATATAGAAAATTAAGTAAAGTGATTTATGTGTTTTTAGTGATATTTTATTTATTTACTTACTTACTTATTGAGAAAAAAGGGAAAATTGTGGGAATGTAAGGGACATGTACGCTCACTATTTCATAGAGCATTGAGGTTATTGCATTGTCTTCTAACAATCACTTTTTAAAATTGAGCTCGTGTTCTTGCAGCATAGACTAAATTACATATCACTCGTTCAAGCTAATTAGTTTTAGCGTTATACAGTTATACTTCTATGAAAAAGATTCAAAAAAGGATGAAGTAATTGTTCCAACCCATGAACGTCTCGATTATATATAGCGCCTGCATATAGTTATCATAACTTCTAAATTATGCTGATAAATTGCATTTAAAACTATGAATAGAAAAGGTGAAGTCGTATAAACTAGTATAGGCAAAATGTATGTGTCTAGCTAAGATCTGTTATTCCCTCTATCTTATTCCATTTAGATTTCACTGCCTCATTATCTTAGGCTAATTAAAGAGTGTTGGGATTCTTTACGACCAATTTCACATTTCTTCACTTTGATTGAGCAAAGATTGAAATTCCAAAAGCACTTCAATTCAAATTGATCATCACCTCTGGCAGAGAGAGAGATACTGATACCGTTTCCACTACATTTTTCCTCTTTTTTTTTGGGTTTTTTTTTTTTTTCCTTTTCTAGTTAGTTTGTCAAAACTTTTGTGATTGATTCTATTATTAAAGGCCCTAAGCTTAACATGGGTTCGGTACTGACCCACATGTTTATTTGATAAACCAAAGATTCATCAGAGAGAGAGAGAGGGACCTCTTTGTCAGCATTTCTTAGCTTTATCTTTTTATCATTTCCCAATACACAAAATCTTCTCCCTTGTGACTAGTCTGTCGCAAAAAAGAAAAAGAAAAGTATGGTTTAAGCTTGTACTTCTCTTTTCAATTGAAATGGAATGATTGAAATCTTCACATAATAATATATCCTCTTTTCTTTTTATTGCTCCTTTGCTATTCAATTGCCTTTTGATTCTTTTTCTCCTTTGAGTCCACCACCGTCTTCATGCTTTTTGGGAATAAAATCCATTCTTGTGCAAAGGAGTAAAAGACACTCTTTTCTCGTGAAGTAACCAGAAATTCTCCAAACCACTTATTCAGATGCCTCCTTTCTTTGTCTTCCATATTTTAATATACATTTATAGGAATTTACTCAATTGGTCATGTTCTTGTAAAGTATAAACTTCTTTTTAAAAAAGAAAAGCATTTTTGTTAGGTTTTCAATGTGTTTAACCGGGAAACAAATATGGTTGTTATTTGTATGAGTTTGGATGGAGTTTATTATGTGATTAAAGGCGAATGAAAAAATTTAGTTTTGTTGAGTTAATTTAAAAATTGAATTTCTTAAATTCGATTTTAGAAGAAAAAAAATGATTGACATGATTTTATATCAAAATTTGATGAGATATTAAAATTGATTGCAATTCTGATTTCTAAAATCGGAAGAAGCTTTTTTTTAAAATTGGAATGAGCCAATCTGATTTTAGGTTAGTGTCATGCCACGCCAGCATTTTTTTTCTTTTCTTTTTTAAATCGATTTTTTAAAATTTGATTTTTGAAATTTGATCCATACTAATATAAATTTTTATAAGAGACCCTAATCTTATAAATTGTTATAAAACAAACCACGTAATGAAAACAAAAAATCCATTGTTTTACATTGTAATAAACAAAAACAAAAAAATTATCTTACCATAACAATTTCATAGAAAGTAATATTTTTTTATTTTATTAAAAATATTTTTTTTATCTTTAAAGCTTTGAACCAAATGAACACTACACCTTCTAACCAAATATAAATGTCAATTTTTAAATATATTCTTAAAATTAATATATTTAAATGTAAATTACATTAAAAAATGTTGATTTAGTAATATTGTATCTGAAAAAACTTATATAAATAGACATAGGAAGTATTAATGTGGTCGAAGTAATTGAAAACTAATAAAATTTTAAACTCATATACCAAAAAATAAGTATATGTTTAGTTTGTGTTTATTAAAATTTAGTAAAGAAAAGGATAACAAAAATTCTATTTTTATATTTTTTAATTGTTTCGTCGCAAAATCTAAACAAATAAAAGAATAGATTAAAAATAAGTAAAATGAAAATTAAAATTAAAATAACCATAAAATTCTAAATCCAAATACAAATAAAAATCTAAATAAAGAAACCAAAAAAAAAGTTAAATGAAGATTTAACGAAGAAAACCAATTATAAAAGGTCACAATAATATCACATGATCTGCAACTTATTTTGCGGGGCCCCCAGGGGTAATCGGCATGATACCTTACCTCCATAATGGAGGTAGAATTCCATTAATTGCTTGGATGCTTCCCAATTAGGTGTCTCGAAAGTGGGTGTGGAGTAGGACTAGAACTATGTAGGACTAGTGTCCCAACCCCAAGGTTGGTTAATTAATGGGTGCATATGTTGTTGGGCATTAACGGGGAACATGTGCCAAGTAGACATTCTGACACATACATCAGAATCAGACCCATCAAAAAACCAAAGACTGACATAAACCTTCACTAGTCCCACTATATATGTAGTATGTGTGAAAGTGTGAACAAAATTGGGTGGCCTATTATTCTAGCTAGCACCCACGTACGATTGAAAAAACAAGCACCACGCCAAATTAGTGGGCATATCACAGTACACTGCAACGAAATCACAAAACTGATGATAGTGCACAAGAATTGAAGATAAATACAAGTGAGGAAAAAAAGGAAAAACCTAATAGAAGTAGACCCAAAATAAAAAGGACACGTACATGAATGGAAGAAGACCACCACGGCAGGCTACTGTTGTTATCATATTATTTAAAAAGGGGTCACTATGACGTTGCCTAGTATTTATCTGCACGCGAAACAGAAAAGTAAAAAGGAGAAAAGTATAATCAACAACTACTGAATGCCCCATCTCATAGGTAAAACCGTAAAATATATAAGTATTCAGTGAGCGTGGGGATGCCCAATTGCAATTGGACACTCGTCCACTCTCGCAATAAATTAATTAATAATATCGGAAATAAAACTCTGTCACTTTACAGCAAATTACCAGTACACTATTGATAAGGTACTTGCAAACTCACTCGCCCATGGAAAATGTACGTGTTTATCTCTAGATATCTGTGTTTACCTCTAGACTAGATATTGATAAAATTTAGTATGTAAAATTCACATGAAATGTTTTTTGTCTTTTTTGCATAACACAGAAGTCATTGAAGATTGCTGTATCAATAACTCATTCTCTCCGTACGAAGCTGATTGGATTCTCAATGCTGGTCAAAATAATTAGAGATTTGCCCACTATTATTAAGTCTTAGCCTAGCCCATATGAGCAATAGCCAAATAGCCCACAGTTTGCAACTGGGGTGTTCATAATTTGCTCCAACCCATCAACTCAGATTGATCCAATTTTAATCGAATTGAAATTGGGTTCGATTTAAAAAAATTTTAAAAAAAAATTCGATTTTAATTAATACTGAGTTCGAGTTTAGCCTCAGGCCATCCGGTCCGGTCCAATGGTCCGTACTCTATACTATTAGGCATTTTTTTATTTTTTTCCTTCTCATCCCATTATGAGAAATCACAAGAATGAAAGGAATTGGATTCTTGCAATTCCATCACATCCCATGATTGCAAATCTATTGTAATTTGGAGTTGATTTTTATTCTTTTGCATACTTTTAATTTTGTTCATAGTGATATATAGCCAAAAGTGCTCGTATTTTGCACATTTTATTCTTGAATTGATTTTTGACTGTAGGAGATTTTATTTTACAATAAAAAATGCACTTAGGAAATATAGAATCACACATTTTGTCCCGTTTTGACATGGTCCAAATTTGGGTTTTAACTCGGCCCGAATATAATCGGACCTATTGGATTTAAGGTCAGGTCTGGGTTCTCAAAATTGGTCCAGTTTAAATATAGGGTCGGGTTCAAGTATAGGCCAACCTGACCCATGAACACCCCTGCTTTGCAAAAGAAAATAAAGAACCATGGGGCTAAAGGCCTATGTGGGCCAGGCCAGCCTAATAATAGCCCCCGCGCTTGTACTAAATTTTACGTACTTCTTAGATGGATGAATATCTATGAAGCACATACACTTTTCGTAAACGGCGTCTTAACACACCTTAAACACCAAAAATCCCAAACCCTTGTTGGTCACATGTTGAACACGAGCAGGTCACAATTTGGATGTGGCCCAGACACAGATTGGACAAAAATTGTGCCTCATTTATTTCACTTTCACATTTACTAATTCAAAAGTCACGAATATAAGAATTTTTTTTGTTACTTATAAGTGGCAATGAAATTTGAGTAAGTAAGAGCGAGTTTAATTTTAATTCTCTCCATACAAAGTTGAGGTTTAAGTTCTAGCAGTATACATCAGTTGGGTTTAAGTTTAATTTGTATTCTCTCCAAACGAAGCTTGGGTTTCTGTCTTGAGGAGCTTATTGTATACTACCCAAGCTCCTCGGCACCATTCCTAATAAGCTTACCTATAGGACAATTTTTATTTTTACTTTTTTGATAAATTACCTCTAAGACAATTTGATTAGATGACAATATAACATTGCATAAAAATTAAATTTGAACAATTTTTTAGTTTTTATACTCAGACAGAAACCCTTCAGCAGCAAACAAAAGCTAGCACTTATTTCAATTGCAGTAATTGAAGTAACCTGGTAAGCTTACTAAATTAGTTCAATTCATGCAGGTTGTAGCCCATCTTAACCTTGTAGAGACTCGGATCATTTTTAATTACTCGTTTAGGTAGGACTGAATACTGCAACCATTTGGAGGGACTATTGGCATTGTTTTTATTATGCAAAATCTATATTCAAGTCCTCAAATTTCTGCAATAACACCTCTCCTACCATATTCAAGTCCTCATATCACATATAGGAATGGTGAGTGAATTGTAATATAGATATATGCATAAATAGTAGCAAAATTTCCAGTGTATATTTGTATTTCCTGGCATGATGTTTGACAATTGAAGAGCGGTTAGGTCTTGCCAATATGTACAGTGCCAAATTCTTCCCTAACACAACGGTGGCATAGGCATGGGCATGCACATGTCATGTTTCATAGTGAAGAAAACCATAATTGCTGCTTTCCATCGCTCTTTTCTGTCATTTGCATTAATAACCATGTTAGATGAAACATTCAACAATGAGGGGCTTGTGTGAGGTGTGTATAACCAAGCAACACAAATTGGATAGGCAATATAAAACACAACCATTGTCATTAGCTGATCCCACAACTTCTCTACTATTTACTATATATTAAAAAAAAAAACATAAGTACATAATAACGCCATGGTAAACATCGTGTGAGTCTGAACTTGGAATTCAAGCATCAAGGCAGAACCCACGAGAAAACATAAAAGAAATATATATATATATANATATATATAAAGGTCTTACATGTATATGCACATGCGCACACATACATAGTAGTTTGCAAGATGCTTCTGAACAATGGCACATGCACACACATACATGGTACTTAGAGCATGAAACCAAAAATTGTCTCCAGAAAATCATTTTGCAACTTTGCTTAACCAAGTTCAAAAAATAGCCTTCGGAAAAGGTTGATTCCAGTGGGAGGCCATTACCATATATCAGAAAACAAAAAAAATGATAGAATAGAAGAAATGAACAATCCCAGATAATTTAGAGCAAATTTTCTTTAGTTTAGCATTGGGAAAATGAAATATAATGAAGGATTTTGGAAGAAAAATAACTTCACAGGATGTCATCACTCACGATATTATTCTACTACTGAGCTAAATTTTCAATTTGATGAGGTAAGCATTCACTGTAGCTCAGATCCAAAGGATGGCCATAATCCACACTTTCCCATCTTATATTCTTAACACTTGTCATCCTTCTTTCCAATTTCTCTCATTCCTCTGCATCTATCATTCTCTCCGGCCACTACCTTTTGTTCTATGTATTGTATGGTAACATTTACTATATCTAACATTCATAGATATCAGCTACTCAAAGTGCACTTGCGCTGTTTTTGGGTCTCAAATTCTTAATCAACCAAACTCAATTTCGAAGTTATCTCAGTAAAGAAAAAATGAACCACACATTGAACAACCAGAATTGGTATAATTACAAATGCAGTAAGTTTAGATCAAACCCACATTACCAAACACAATAACGCAATCGATTTTAATAGCAAAACAAGAGGGAAATGGAAGAGGAGAAGGAAGAAAAAGACTTACGAAATACTCTTAGATCCAGTGAAGAGGAAATGTTTGCGATCAATGTCGATGGTGGTGAGAGAGCAAGGGCACAGTTATGCAAGACCGAAACCACATGGTGGCAACACGCTCCTGTTTGAAAGTTTTATAGTATTCTGAATTTATAGTACAGCCTCTCCTAGTGCCAGCAACATAAGATTGAGAGATGGAGAATAAATGGCACCCTGCAGCACAAGGTGCCCACTGGCCACTAATACTCTGGAGTCAAATCAAAGCTCGAGAGCGCCAATGCAAGATGTTCTGAATGTTAATCCTTCATCTGAAGTATTATAAGTTTCTTTGTTGAAAAATGTACCAGCCTTTTGTACTTTGCCTAACTATAGTGTCTTCCTTTAATGCAACGATAGCTGAAGGACCAATTCAGAGATAGCCAGAGACAAGATTGATAAAATTCAATTGCTTGGAAGGATGCAACATCTAATTAGCCTTCCCAGTTTCCACACGAAAATTCATATTTCTTTGCCCAACTCTTATTCACCATTGCAGATTCGGATGTTAAATTCAAACATTGTTGGAGCATGAACAATAACAATTAACAAGCGATTACTTTGCTTGAATGAATTGAATAAAATATGGAATCAACAGGATCTAAGTGCTTCATTTGCCAAATCTAAGAAAACAAATAATCAGTGAAGGCATCTTCAAAGAAAATGCCTAACTAGGTACTGTAGCCTAACTGCCAGCTTCAGCTGGCTCCAATAATTATTAGGCTGACTTTTCCTTCTCTGGTGAAACTTAAACATATTTGGGCCAATATAAATATGTTTGATTCTTTGACTATTCCTAACAATACAAGCATCTCAGCAGAATCAGATTATTACATACTCAAGGTTGCAAGGCCAAACAGAAAGAGTTACTCCAACTCATTGTATGATAACTAAACATCAATTTGATATGCAGGAAAACCACTGCCCAATGCTGAAGCAAGATAGAACATGTTCTGTACAGGATTCTAAAAAGCAACTAACAAACGAGGTAAAAGCAGCCGGCATGTGGAAACTTGTTTCCAATAGAGGCAAATCGAGCAAATAACAAAACAAAGCAAAGCCAGAACAGAGTAAAAAGTTAAAACTTAAAATTTGAAATGAAACCACATTTAGTTTCAAATTCAAGGGATTATGCATCATACAACAAATGAAGAGAAAGGGGGGACGGAATGAATTATTGGAAACATCCCTCCCCTAGTTGCAAATGATCTATCTAAGTGTATAAATATATATATATATATATATATATATATATATATATATATCATAAATTCAATTCAATGATACTTCATAAACCTAATCCAATCCAATTATACAACACAGACCCTAGTTCTAGTTCTGCCTGTAAGCAATGTAGTTGGCCAAACCAACCAAAGGCGCAGCCTTTTCAGGATCAAACCCAACCAACTGTTCCTGAGCTTCCTTGTTCAACTGCTCGGCGAACTCTCTGGACTTTTCCAGCCCCAAAAGCTTAGGGTATGTGACCTTATCTGCGACCAGGTCCTTCCCAGCGGTTTTCCCCAACTCCTGCGAAGATTTTGTAACGTCGAGAATGTCATCCACCACCTGAAACAGCAGCCCTATGCACCTCGCGAACTTCCTCAGCCTCTCCACCTCGTCGTCGGAGCCGCCGCCGAGGATCGCACCGAGGACCACGGCGCCTTCCAGCAGCGCCGCCGTCTTGTGGACGTGGATGAATTCCAATTTGTCCAACCCGACGTCGCTGACGCCCTCCGACGCGATGTCGACGACCTGACCCGCCACCAGGCCCTCGGCGCCGATGGCGACGGCCAGCTCGCCGAGGGCGCGGACAATCCTCCCCGGCGAGACGCCCGCCTTGGCCGTGGAGACGGCGATGTGCTCGAAGGAGAAGGCGAGGAGGGCGTCGCCGGCGAGTACGGCGACGTCCTCGCCGAAGACCATGTGGTTGGTGGGCTTGCCGCGGCGGAGGTCATCGTTGTCCATGCAGGGGAGGTCGTCGTGGATGAGGGACATGGTGTGGATCATCTCGATGGCGCAGGCGGCAGGCATGGCCATGGGCTCGGTGCCACCGACTAATTCGCAGGCGGCGATGCAGAGGACGGGGCGGACGCGCTTTCCGCCGGCGAGGAGGGAGTAGCGCATGGCCTCGTGGATCTTCTGAGGGTCACGGAGCGAAACGGCGTCGTCTAGGGCCTTGTTGACGGTGGCGGCTCTCTGGACCATGTAGGACGTGAAGGCGGATTTCTTGTCTTCTTGGCCGGCTTTAACGGTGTCCTCTTTGGTGAGGACAGCGGAGACATGGTGGCGGTTGTTATGCCTTTGCAGCTGCTTATCTCCTTTAGGGGAAATGGGGATGTTGGCGAGGGTGTGGAAGAGATGAAAGGGTGGGGATCTGGCTCTGGATCTGGATCTGGCGGCTTGGCGGAACGTGAAACTTGTGTTCAGGTTCACACAACTCATGCTGGGCTGGGCTGGGCTTCTTCTTCTTTTCTATTTTGTGATGTGCAGAGTAGGTGGTTGCTGCTAATTGTGTGGTTTGTGAGGTCGCATTACATTACTGAGGGTTTGTAGTAGTGGGTGCCCATGTTGAGTGGCACGAAAGGAGAGGCAACTTGGTAAAGTGAGACCCGCTTTCCACCAATTCATGTAGATAGGATTTGCTATTTAAGATTACGGATTACATATGGCTTTCTGTTCTATTCAAGGACGATTTCTCCTCTCTCCTACCCTCTTTTTGTTTTGTCCGGGGTACGCACGAGTTTCACACTACTTTCTTATTCTTCACTCCCACTTTATTTTTCTAAACTTGAAAACTTCTTCTTTCTTTTTATTTTTTAAAATTATAAGCTGTGGATAACTTGTTCCTAGCGTCTACATCATCACGTCATGGGCTCTCATGAGTGAACTGCAACAAGAGTCTTATTTAGTTTTACTTTCATGGTGGCCTTTATGACCCCACATTCACAAACAGCCTTTGGGCTTCTACTGCCCAAAATTTCCAAGGCTTACAACAAACGCCCAATGGGCAAGAGTGTCTTAACAAAAGCAACAACGGGTTTTTAAGTCAAGAGAAAAACCAATGGGGGCAAGAGTAGAGAAAATATCCGTGTAGACCAAATGGAAAAAAAGTAGCTATTTATCTTATGACACACCATGGCAACTAGGGGTAAACATGGGTCCTACCTGACGATCCAACCCATAAATATTGTGTTTGAACTCTCACACACATCATAAAATTCTCATTCATGTTAAACAAAACAATACACTCATGGGGTGTACCTTAGCTCAACTTACCACCAACACACAGCCTCAAGACTAACAAGCGGACTTCTTATCCTTTGGCAAGACCCATGCCTCCTACCCTAAGCCTAAAAAGCACTAAGACCAATATGAACACAAGATATGATACAATACACAACACAACAATTTTAAAATTTATCAGGACACAAGAATGAATATTAATATCAAATTACTAATTTTTAATGCTTTTTAAACACTTTTTAAAATATATAAAACATTCAAGACATTTTCATGTGTCAATACTTAATAATTTTTTAAGGATTCATGTTATTATAAATTATTTAATATTTTAAATAGTTTTTACTCGAATATAACACAAACATAATTAAAAAAATATTTAAATATAACTCTAACATACTTAAATACGACTAATTATGAATTTTTTATTCCGGCTTGAAGACACAACAAACTTACGAATCCGTGCTTCCCAGCTCCTACTACAATTTCATGGACACAAACAATATGGTGGAGTTTTTCTTGACCAAAAAAAAAAAAACAACATGGTGGAGTCAAGTGATCATTTTACATATTCTATATGCTTGTTACATGGCCCACGTACGTCACTTGGTTTATTTCTTGGTTTTACATTATTTTTTTAAAACAAGTCTATAACTGGTCTTTAAATATTTTAAAAGTTTTTCTCATTAATTTTAAGTGTTTTATACAAAATGACTAATATGGACACATATGAAAAGTTTGATGATTAGATTTTCAATTAACAAAGTGTCATTTCACATATCATCCATCAACAAGACTCTTCACATCAGTTAATAGGATTCAAACTTTCATCCTTTACAAGAGCTCAAATCTTAACCATCTCTGTTAGGTATTACCATCTGGGATGCTCTTATGATCGCAATCTCATTATTAACATCATCAATATGGATGGTTTTATGTGGCTCAGAGAAAGGGGTTGAATCTAAGCAGATACTTTTTCGAAAAATCAAACTCTCTTTAGAAAAGTTATTTCCTAAACTTTCAGGATACATCTCCTTGTATTCCGAGAGACAAGTTTTTTGAAAAGGTTCTTTTTCTCAAACGAAAAAATAATTCCTTTTAAAAGATGGGAAATGTAAATAGTGAAGGGAAGAGAAGAGCACACACAGAATTTATATTAGTTCAATTCCTAAGAGTTAGGAATCTACGTCCAATTCTTCAAACACCTAAATCACTCTTCTTTCACAAGACTTTCAAATACAAACACTAATTCAAAACAAAACTCTCAAACGATCCTCACAAAAATTTAAAACACTCAAGAACAGAGATACACAAATATGGCTTTTCTCAAAAATCTCTTTAAACTTTGCCTCTTTTACTGTCAAAGACTCTCAAACAAGATAATGTTTCTCTCATAAAGAAATGAATCAAAACAAGAAGATTATATAAAAGATTTCAGAATAGATAAGTCTGGAGAAGAGAAAAAGAATAAAATAATGCTTTAGACTTGATAGTAGACTATTTTTGCTTTTCTTTTTCTTCCTTTGAATGGTCACATCATTCCTTTTTATATGCTGAATTCACTCTGACCGTTGCAGGTTTGAATTTTTGGACGTTGCAGAAATCTGATGTGCTGTCTATCTCTGATTGGTTCGCACAAGTCCTTGTGTCATAGCATTTCTTTCTTCTCTTCTTGTACTATTTCGACAGCGTAAAGGCATCTTCGTTTTTCTCTCTCCTTCTTTTTCCTTAAAGCAACTGACGCTTTATTTTTTTTATTTGTTTTCCTTTTCTGCAGTGCAAGATAGGCTTCAGTTTTGCCATTTCTTGCTTTTAAAAATCTGACAGCCCTTTCTTTCTTCTTTGCTTGCTGCAACACGTTTCCCTTTTATTTCTTTACTTTCCTTCTTTGTTGCTACTTACTTTTCCAACGTCAAGAATGCTTGCTGCTTCATTTCATTTTCCTTTCTTTTCTTTTCTTTCAAAAAACTGACGCCTCCACAACACATCTTCTTTCTCTCTCTTTATTTTCTTTATTGCTTCCTTTGAAATATTTCCTTGTCAAAAGTTCTTCCATGTCAGCTACATAGGAAATATGCATTTCTCTTCCCCATACTCACTTGTCTTATCATGTCATTTCATTCCTTCTTTTATGCTTTGACTTTTTCTTCAAATAAATTATTGAAGATAGCTTTCCTTGCTTCTCAACTTGTTGGGCCATTTTATTTGGGCTGCAACTTCTTCTAATTTTTGTTCCATTTGGCCGTGAGTCTTGGACTTCAGCTGCTGCAATTTTATTTTTTCGTTTGGGCCGAATATTGGATTTAAAGACCCATTTTTTTTCTTATATTTCCTTTTGCATAAAAAGCATTCAGCCTAATACTTTGTGGCCCATAAAAAAAACTTGGACCTGAAACACTTTAACACACATATTAAAAAGTCCATACAATGTCTGTCATCACATTTTAATTTTGCAAATTGAATCAACGAATACTATATCCAATCAATGTATCAATTTAGTGGTTATGAATTTAGATAATATAGATGAGATCCTAAGTTTAAACTTTTTTTTGAAGTATTTAAAAAAAATGAATGAGCTTCTTTGAAGGGAATTACCCCATGCGCTCTGTTCCCAATCCATGGCTAGAGATAACAGGGAGTAGAGAAAGAAGAAAGAGAGTTTTTGCTGATTTTTGAGAGTTAAGAGTGTTTTTGGTAACTTTTAAAAGAGGCTTTTTAGAGTTAGTTTTATCTTTCTAAAAATCAAAAAAGATTTAAATTGAACAATATCTTAGAGCTTGGGTTGATTCTAAGAGCTTTGAAGATCGCAAGCACAGCGGTAGTTGATAACCTTGAATAGCGGTGACAGTATATGCAAAAGACATTCTGACGCCCAAGTTAATTTGTGAGTGAATATGAGGCAAAGTAGGTGTTAGAGAACGTACTTAAACATGAATGAAGTTCATGCTTATATCCGCGAGGTGGTTCCTTTAATTCTAGCCATTAGGAGGTACTTGTAACCATTCCCGAGACCATCATGAGCTCATTTATGAGGCGTGTATATAATAATACCCCACGAAATATCTTTATAAGTTTATAACTGTTATGACCAGTGTTATTAGTTACTCTCATAATTCTAATCAGAATCTTAGATTCAATAGGTGAAATGCTCATAGTATGTCAAACACAGATACCAAAATTTAGATCCTTACATTTATTAAACATCATTCTTATGACTTATTCTTATTAAAAATAATTTTATATTGTTTTATTAAACAATATTAATATAACTTTTAAATACTATTTTCATATAATTATGACATTACCAAATTAAGCGGTAATCGTCCCGAACATAAGTAAGGGGCGTATGGATTAATCCGTGGCCTATAAAGAAGCATCCTCTAAAACCAGCTTATAGTTGCAGAGAGAGCCAATCCACTAAAAACAAAAAGAGAAAATGGCGACTCATTCAGTTACGCTTCTCAAACTGATCACTCTGGCCATACTGCTCATGACTCTTTTCCCGCCAAAAACACTGGCCAACTGCGCAACCGCAGCCGCAGACAGGTGCAACGACAAAGAGAAAGCACTGCCTCTCAAGCTGATAGCCATCTTCTCCATATTAGTGACCAGCATGATCGGCGTGAGCCTGCCGTTGGTGACCCGGTCGGTGCCGGCGCTGAGCCCCGAGAACGATCTCTTCATAATCGTGAAGTGCTTCGCCGCCGGCATCATTCTCGGCACGGGGTTCATGCACGTGCTTCCCGATTCGTTCGACATGCTGTGGTCCGATTGCTTGGAGAAGAAGCCGTGGCACGAGTTTCCGTTTTCGGGGCTGGTGGCGATGTTCTCTGCGATATTCACGCAAATGGTGGACTCTTTGGCCACTAGTATTTATAGCAAGAGGTTTAGGTCTGGAGTTATTCCGGCTGAGAGCGCTGCGGCGGTGGAAGGTGGGGACCAGCTGGAGGTGGGGAATGTCAGTTTTGGCCATTTCCATGGTGGCCATCATCATCATCATGAGGCAAAGGGTGAGAGTGGAGATACACAGCTTATGCGTTATCGAGGAGTTGCTATGGTAAGTTTTTTTTTTTTTTTTTCCGTTTTCTTTTTAAATGTTTTTACCAAATTGTGTTAGTTGTGTGGAAGAAATTTTAATGGAATATCCACATCACATTAAATTTTCATTTAATATAATGAGATGTTAGTTAACTTTGTATCCTACAATAAATAAGTATAAATAATAATTTTTTAATTAAAATAACTTAATAAAAGTAGTTTTTGTTTTGATAATAACTAAAAATAGTTCTTTGGTTTTCATAATTATTTTGTCTTGTTGTTTAGATCCTTAACGATATTTATAAGATTGAAAGAATATTTAATTTCAAAATAATTATGACACCAAAACAAAAATTTTAATATTTATAAGTATTCTTATATTCTAAAATGTTTACATGAGAGTCGTTAATGATCAAACTCATAGTCTTTTAATCATAATGATTCTGATACCATTTAATTAGAATTATCTCTCTTAAAAGTTTAAAACAACTTTAATGCTTTTATATCATTTATTTTTACTAAAATTTTAAATATATGAAATTAAAAAAAAAACAAGAAGAAAAAATGACCAAAACTATAAAACTTTTGATAGGGATCAAAATCAAAAGTAAAACCACTGGATAACCCAGCAAGGTGTCCCGAAGCTTTTGTTAACTAGATTGCGGTTATGAAATTTGAGGGTGCAATTTTTGGGTCAGGTAGGGCTATCAAAATGAGTCCGACCTGCGAGCCTGTCCCGTTTACCCAGTTAAATGGACGGACTTTACATGCAAAAAATAGGTCCGTGAAAAGTTAAAAAAAAAATGGCCCGGCCCGTTTAAGCCCGCTAGTTAAACGGGTCTGCCCGTGAGCCTGTAATTTTTTTTAATTTTTTTAAAACCAAAAACCAAAAACCAAATTGTTATTTTAAAAAATTAAGTTAATAAAACTACATGATAATTGATACCTCACATTCAAATTGAAGCCCAAATTGAAGTTTTAGATCTTCATCTTGAAGCCCAAATTGCAAACTAAATTACTAAGTTGTTTTAGTTATAATTAAAACATTTTTTAGATATTTTAAAAATTGTTGATCATCGCGTGAGTTTAGACTCTAGGTGTTAATTAAATACATTCTCTTGTTATTCCTTTTTTTCTATCAAAGCTTTGCAAATAGCTTCTTAATTAAAAATTGCTACTATTTGTATACCTATCCAAAATTAAAAATTTTGTAATCACAATAAAGAGATAAAGACGAAAAAACCACAAAACCTTAATTTTTCTCTATTTATTACCATCAGAAATGGATCCTCAAATTTTACATGAACTATTTCTTTTTGATTAATTAACAGATAGACAATAAAAAATAGTTAAAAATGACCGTGCATACTCATTCACAAGTTTGTATTTAAATCATAAAAAATAAACCAAAATTTTAATTTTTTTCAAAAAAATAAACGGGCTGGCGGCCTGACCGGTTTAGGCTCACGGGCCCAAACGATCCGAGCCTTAACGGGTCGGGGCGGCCCGTTTGACACCCCTAGGGTCAGGTTAGATCATGTTTTGGGTTGACTCAATCTAACCCGTAATCCTATAACTATTTAAAAATTATATATTTTAAATAATTAATAATAAATTATGAGATTTTACACTTTAAATAATTATTATATTTTACATACTATGATTTATTTTAAAAGATGTATTACAAAATATCATTTAATTTTGTGACTTTATTACATATAACATACAAATCTTTTAAAGTAATTTTAATGTTTAATCGACTTGGTTTTATCCATTCATGTCAGGTCATTATTAGACCGTATTAGAGATTAAATATTAGTCTAATAAAAAATAGTTAGTTTTAGATTCAATCAAAATTGATCCAACTTGAATGTTTAAAGTTGAATTGGGTCATTCTTTTTATCTGACCGGTGAACCTCCTAATTCTTTACGTAAAAGTCATTTTAGGAAAAACCAAACAATTGTTTCCTTAGGGTATGTGGGGCTAGTTAATGATTGGTTCAATAATTGTATGCGCTAACGAATATGATATTTTGTATCTTAAGTAATATTACTAACCAAGTGAAATGTGGTAAAAATCAATCACCCCCGGTCTAGTTAAGCTGACTGGATAAGTATAGTAATTTAGACGCATGGCATAAAGTCAATTTCTAACAAATATATCTTAGGCAAAGTATTAAGTTCACCATTTTGAAATTTGAATCATAACATGAGCTTTAGTAACTAATTTTGGGACGCAGGTGTTAGAACTTGGAATTGTGGTTCATTCGGTGTTAATTGGACTTTCCATGGGTGCCTCAAATAACACGTGCTCAATAAAAGGTCTCATAGCCGCCCTTTGCTTCCATCAAATGTTTGAAGGCATGGGTCTTGGCGGTTGCATTCTCCAGGTGACATTATATATCACATTCCCACTATATTTATATTTATTTCATTTATACATTTGTGAAATAGATCCATTAATCTCTCAAATAATGTACTTGTAATTCAAACAGGCCCAGTACACGTTGCTAAAGAGGGCCGTGATGGTGTTCTTCTTCTCGGTTACAACGCCATTTGGAATTGCCTTAGGAATTGCAATGTCCACGGTGTACAAGGAGAACAGCCCAAGTGCACTCATCACCGTTGGATTGCTCAATGCATCATCTGCTGGCCTTCTGATCTACATGGCTTTGGTTGACCTGCTCTCTTCTGATTTCATGGGTCCAAGACTGCAGAATAACATTAAGCTTCAACTAAAATCTTACATGGCTGTGATTTTGGGTGCTGGTGGCATGTCTCTCATGGCAAAATGGGCTTAACTTCATTCATGTTCCCTCACATCTCAAAAGATAATTAGGAAAATGTTAAGTCAGCTTATTTTTATAAGAAATGTCACCTTGAATTACATCTTATTCATGGAATTTTAATAAGGTGTAAATGAGTTGTGAATTGGTATTATGTTTTATGTAAAATTATCGTAAATAACGCAGCTCTAAAGATAATCTCCTGGTCAGAGGAGGTTTAGCATGTGTGTCATGTGACGGAGTCAGTTATATCACTTCAAAATTGGACAGTTTGGTATGGATGTGAATGTTATGCATCGCAAAAGAAATAGTAAACGTTCGTGGATCCAAAATAGTTTGTGCTCATATTTGGATAAATATTGTAATGAAAGTGATAATGTTTAGTTTAGATGATGCTGTTTTCTATTAATCATTATTGCGAGTTTTCTTTTATATTCAAAGATACAGTACAACCGATCGATATAAAATATAATAGGTGAGCTTATATAAACGTAACTAGCTTCATGCCTTATAAATATATGAAAATCATATATAATCACATACAAACAAATTCATCAGGGTCAAACAAGAAAAGAAGTTATATATATAAACATAGTTAAGCTCATCTATATCTCATGATGAGAAGCTTTTAGGGTGGCGATAGTTAAATATTTTCGAGAGCTTGACATAACCACACTCAAAGAGGACTACAAATAATATTTTAAAGGTAAGTTTAAAGCTAACTACCAAACAGGTTTCGATTTGTTTTTGGAATTAATCCTCTAAATCACGGCTTGACAAATTAAAATTTCGAGAAAATGTAACGAGCTCCAGCTAAGATTTTGTCTATAAATTGAGTGTACCATACCATTAACAAAAGTTAATCCATATTTGAGCCAGGAATTACATTGATAGAACCACGTTCACCCCCACGAGAGTCAACAAGGTTTGACATGTACGAAATCAATCATGACTAGATATGTAGATGTTAGATCACATCTGTTAAGAGGTATTTATATTGTTTTGACTTTTTGACTCACCGCCGTTTAAACTCTGCTGTTACTTTTGAATTTTGAGTCCTTCTTCAGTGGTGCTTATATTGTTGAGAATCAAGGGCTTTAATTTATTGCTGATGGACAATTGCCGTTCTCATGAATACTGAAGACTAGTGTGGCAAGCTTGGTTCTCTGCAACTTGTCCTATGCTTAACGTCTTATCCATTAATTCCTTGGTTTTTCTTCAATGCATAGGGTGAGTTGGGTATAGAATAAAGAATGAGGGACATTTAACTTATGTGGATTAAGTTTTGTGAAATTTAATTTGTAATTTCCCCTACTAATTAGTGTTGTGGTGATACTCTTTTGAAATGGTATGGGTTAAAATATATAATCATCCACTTATATCTATTTAATTATCAATTTAATTGTTGAAAGAGATGATTTTTGAGATGGTATTTAATATCCCTTTATGGGAATGAGACCTAAATAGCAAATAAGATATTTCTAGGCCCATTGATCATTTTTCACAAGTTGCCAAAAGTTGTGGGTATAGACTTAGATGCAGGGTTTGGCAATTTATAAATGGAAGAATGCTTCTTGGCTAGAAAGGTTCCTTCGTGAATGCCAACGAACATTTTTCATTGGTCAAAGAATCTGTGATTTCCGCAAAACCCAGTGTTTTTTCTCTGGTTGGTTTATTTATTTAATGAATTATTACTACCTAAACAATGGTAGTTAGTTTCTTGACAATAGAAGCAACATTATTTTTCATACTTGATGTCATTAGTCGTAATAACTACTTAATAGCACCTTCCATGATAATAATTACACGGAAACTTAAGGGGGGGGGACCATTTGATCATGTTAAATCCACAAACAAATGAGTAAAGTTATGGATATAGTATACTCATTTTATATTGGATAACTCACGTCTCGTTCACTATTAGATAAAATATGTACACTACAAGAAAAACGTTCATTACCATTAGAGTTACCGTCGGATTTTTTTTTTTCTGATTACCGTCGGCTTTTTTGCTTTCCATCGGACATACCATCGAAAAATGAACTAATGGTAATAACCTCGATAGAAACCTATTACTGTCAGATGTACATAGCCGACGGTAATTAGCATCAGTTGTAATCGACGGGAATGGTGGTCCAAGAACGGTTTGTGTTGAACCGTTTACTGTCGACCAATTCTTACGGTAATTATATCAATATTTTATTCTGTATCCATCGGTTTAAACTGACGAAAATTTAATTATATTTGTACATAATTTATGAAAAATTACCGGCGAATAATACCGACGGTAATTGTATTAATATTTTAATTCGTATACCGTCGATTAATACTGACAAAAATTTGATGATATATACATAATGAGTTAAAATATTACCGTCAAACCTTTATAACTGTTGTCCGATGGTAATTAATTTAAAAAAATATTTTATTATTATTTTATTTTTTATTATTATTCTAAATATTAAATTATTGTTTAATGTAATAAATTTAAGTAGATTAAATACAAATATCATGTCATCTAGATTAATTTCAATCTGGCAAACTATTTAAGAGCAAGTTGTTATATCGTGTACATCTCAAGCTTTTTATTTTTTATCAAATGATAAAATATAATTTTTTTTACATAAATTTCAATCAAACAAAACCATATAGCAAAACACAAGTAGCACTGAATCACCGACATTAGTCTAAAGACTCTAAACAAAATCATTCCAAATATTAACCAACACACTAAAAAGTACAAAATTTTACAAAGTAATCAATGGAGGGTCATGGTTGGGTCGATCCAAAGTTCACATTTTTCATCATTCAGAAACACTTCTAATCTAATTCATCAAAACCCAAAATTACCATACACCAACAAATGAAAAACAAAAAATCAAAAGGAAAAGGAGTATACAAACCTTTGGAGGGTGGCTTTGGTGAACCAGGGAGAATGTGGACTATGAGGGCCCAGAGTGATGGAATAGCCACCTTTTGAAATCTAATCTTCTGCATTTCTGAGGTGAGATAGAAACGGTTCTAATAGCCTAGAAGCTAGCCTTTCACTCACACCACCAGCAACAATAACAAGGTCACACCTTTAACACACAAAACACAAACACAAAGTCAAAAAATCACCATAAGAAAAGAAAAGAAGAACACACAATTTTGCTTATATGGATTGTGAAACCTTTTTCTTGTTGGGGTGAGCTGAAAGAGGGCATGATGAAGACGGGTGGTGGTGGTGGTGGATGTGGTTGTAGTGGTGGAGGAAAGATGAGGGGAGGGAAAAAATGAAGGAGGAGAGGAGGGAGAGGAAAAGAGAAGATAGAAGGAAATGGGAAATGATGGAAATGTGTGAGTGAAATTCAGTTAAGTAAATAACTGACGGTACACAAGACAAGTTCGACTATAATCACTTTATCAAAACACATCGTTTATATAAAAAAATTATCGTCAGCTTTCTGTTAGAAATTCCAACAGTACGAAATAATGGTGCAAAATTTTGACAATTTTTCATTTTTGTTACCGTCGAAAATATTCGATAGTAACACATCCCACGCGAGTCACAATAGATCTCGCGTGAGTCACGTCACAGAATCTCAAAGTGTGCTCTCGGGTTTGTTATCGCGTGATGAGAGTTTACCGTCAGAAATAACCAATGGTAAGACAATACCCCAGTACAGTAAAGACCTCAAACCCTAAATCCTAAATTTTAAACCCTAAATCCTAACTCCTAAACCCTAAATCCTAAATCTTAAACCCTAAACCCTAATTCCTAAACCCTAAACCCTAAATCATAAACCCTAATCCCTATACTTGTCTTTTCATTAATCAATAGGGACAATTTGTGAGAGTTGCAGAAGAGGAGAATTTTTTTTAAAGCAAAATTTTTACTTAAATTTATAATGGTCATTAAATTATTAAAGTATACATAAGTTTTACTATTTATTTTAATAATTTAATAGTAAAAACATTTACTCTCACTTTAACAAGAAAAACGTAATATATTTAATAAAGAAAAACTACACAAGTTCAAAGTTAAAATATATATACTTAAAAATTACACAATGTGTTTTAAAAAAAAAATCCTTATGTCCTAAGTTTGCAGCATCATCGACGTCGTCGGGGGCATCATCATAGTCAACATCATCCATGTTATCCTCTGCATATTCTATCCTCTCCATATTCTTTCTCATGTTTGCCTAATACTCTTTCTTCTAATGCTTAACCCTAATATACACTAGATAACACATGAACAAGTCAACTACGCATGTTTTTATGTCTATTTCTTTTGATTTTCAATTCAAAGAATAACATATGGATACATCTCAACTAAATATATAAGAAATACAAATTAAAAGTACATATAAATTAAAACTAAATATATAAAAAATACAAACTAAAAGTAACTATATGAAAAAATAAATATATAAAAAGCACATATTAAACCTACATATATAAAAAACTAAAATATATAAAAAAATGCAAAACACAAAAAGTTAAACCAACCTTAGTGGCGGCGGTGAACGACGGTGGTGATAGCAGACATGGCGGCGGCAATCAGTGGCGGCTATGGTCCATTGTGGTCCAGCGGCGACGGTGGCTGCGGAAGAGGAGAACGGGAAAGCGGAGGAGGAAAGAGAAAGTGAGGAGGAGAAGATGTAAAAGTGACAGCGGACTCACGGAGGAGAAATATATAGAAACCGTCGGAAATATCCAACGGTAATGAGATGACCGTTGCCACCACGGAAAATGTGTGCCCTTTCGTTGTCCGCACCATTTACCGCCGGCATTGTCTGACGATAACGCCTCGAACTTTACACGCGTGGGACACACGTGCACTTGTTCATAAATCAGACACTTACCATCGACAAATTCTGACGGTAATATTCGAACGTTACTCGCGTTGATAACACGCGCAACCGTTCATAATTTTAGACATTATTACCGTCAGATATTTCTAATTGTAATTGGTTCAATGTCACAATAGATAGGGAAAGGTAACTCTTGATATTCAGACCCTATTACCGTCATATATTTTCGACGGTAAGCCATTCGTCTAATGACCCGCCAATTGGCGCCAATTATTACCGTTGATTTTATTGCTGGGTTCTTGTTTTCTACGGTAATCGTGACCAAATTTAACTCGGTTCGCCTTGATTGCATTTACCGTCGGATGGTTTTCCAAAAGTAATTAGCCGACGATAATATGTTATTTTTTAGTAGTGGTATTTCATTAAAATGTTATCTAATAACAGATGAAATTCTTACAAAATGACAAGCAACACTTCTCTAAATGAATAGCTAAAAGATTCATTAATGGATACAAGTAACAAATATATGTTATAATTAATTACATCTCATTCGTAGTACTTTTGAGCGTTTTTTTCACGATAATTAGTAATAATTAGTAAGTGCTTAATACTCTTAAAAAAAAAAAGAAAGAAAATGGCATAGTCACTTACATTTCAAGCACAAACACAAACGAAACAACTTGAAAACACACTCATGTCAAACCAACTCGAGAACATAAGCCCCAATCAAAATAACTCTAAAATACTAACCTCATCGAAATTAACTACTCAAAAACACCACGCTAGTCATGCCAACACTTTCAACAATGACGCCCACCTCAACCTCCGCAGATCTGATAAGACCAGATTACATGTCCATTATGAAATAAAACGGTGAAGTTCACTTATCAATTTAAAGGTTGCCATATATGTCACATCATTTTGCACAAAAATTCTACCATTCTAACAATTTCTTTTTAATGAAAAATCATTAGTCCTTATACCGCATGACTCACTTGAACGGTTAATATATATTTAGGGGTGGGAACAGGCCAGGCCAGGCCAGGCCTGTTTCGTAAATTTTTGGCCTGGGCCTGGCCTGGCCTGTTTGGAAAGCCTGGCCTGGCCTGGCCTAGAGCCTGGTAGGCCTGTCTGATTTTTTTTTTTATAATAAAAAAAGCTGCTACTTTGGCCTGTTATTGATGCCTGTTATTGCGGCCTGTTACGGCGGCCTATTACACACTCAATAAAAATAACAAATTATTTATATCATTATCATTATTCATGAAGACATTAACTGTGTCAGTGACTGTGAGTTACAGTTTTTTAGAAGAATTGGCACATCCTAATTCCTAACAATACCCACATAAAGCTAAAGCACAAATACAAATAAATCATGGCTTTTCACTGGTGGCCGTATTCTTTAAAGGACTGCCATTCACTTGAAAGGAAAGAAAAAACATAAATTTAAGAAAAAACAAATAGATTTGCATACATCATATTCTGGTGGATTTTGCATCCCATTTGTTGTGCATAACCCATTTGCAGTGCAGAAGAAGAAGGCACATGACAGAACCACAAAACAAATGAATGTTTTGGCTTGGTGCAACAATCCCCTAGTTGAACCACAAACAGTGTTAGAAAAATAAAATTATTTGCAAATATAAATCAGCCAAAAAATTTCAAGTCATCAATTCCTTTGGTTTCATTCTAGCACAGCACCTTAAAAATAATTGCAATGTATTCCACACAAAGGAAAAAATAAAGTTGAAAGCACACTCTGATCATACACAGTCATTTCACAAATAATTTAATTATAAATAAAGAAGTAGAAAACTTGAAAATGGTTGTGCCCAAAATTTTACCAAATACAGTAGCACCTTTCAGTTACAGCATTCATGTATATGATTAGTTTAGTTTTATTTTATTTTTTAAAAAGTAGAAAACTCAAAAATGGCTATGTGCCCAAAATTTTACGAAATATAGTAGCACCTTACAGTTACAACATTGATGACAGATAAGCTAATTCAGTTCTCCTCCAGAATATATCTGTAATAGAAGAAAATCTTATATCTGCAAACAAATAGAATCTTTTTTAGGTGGGAATCAATTTTACAAGTTTTATCTGCAAACAAATTTTACAAGTTATATCTGTAATAGAAGAAAATTAAATTTCCTTTTATTAGGCGAGAATCAATTTTAGTTGAATGTTAGTATTTACATTACCATTCAAAACAGCAGTGCTCCTTCCTAAATCCTAACCCAAAACACTCAAACTTCACTCTCAAAGCCTCTCCATCCATCTCTCAAAGCCTTTCTATTTTTGTAGATCTGAGAGAAATTAGAAGTTGAGGTTAGCCGTACCTTGAGATGCTAAACGGAGACGCTGTGCTTGTGAGGGAGTGAGCGGCGCCGGAGAACACAGCAGCAGCAGCCGAACCACCACCAGCAGCAGCCGAACGGACCAGCAGCAGAACCAGAACGAAACACCAGCAGCGGACCACAGAAGCAGAAACAATAGCGGCGAAATGCCAAACAGCAGCCGGAATGGCGACTAGCAGCCGCCGGAGATGCGAGTACAGGTACAGCAGCCGTCACTTGCCAGAAGCCTTGCAAGAGTGAATGATGTGAGTCTGAGTCTCTGAGAGATATATGCTTTCTAGGGTTACTTAATTTAAAAAGTAAAAGCAAAATTAAAATAATAAAATCATATTAATAAATATAATTACATAAAATGATACAAAAAGTAATGTTGGTCTAGTGGTTATTATATTACTTGGTGTAGAGGAAGGTCATGGGTTCAAACCCTACTAGAAGGCAAGTGGGTTTATATTTTTTATAGTAAGCATATGGGCCTTTTTAAGTAAACAGGCCGCCTGCCCTATTCCCACCCCTATATATATTCTTTGTAGGTGTGAACAAGGGTCGGGTAGGACCCGCCCATGTCACGGATTCGACCAGCTTATCAGCGGGTAGGTCGGGTAAAATTAACATTTTTTATGGGTACCCTCCAGACCCGCCACCCGCCCGGGTTAGGTCGGGTTAGACGGGTGACCCGCCCTATTTTTTTTTAAAAAAAATAATGATTATTTTAAAAAAAATTCATTTTTTAATAGAAAAAAGCTATTATTTTTTTAAAAAATAGACACCTATTTTTTAAATTAAAAAAATCTATTTTTTAAATTAAAAAATCTATTTTTTAATTTAAAATAACCATATTTTAACAAATAAAAATAAAAATTAATATATATAGCGGGTCGGCGAGTTGGCGAGTCGGGTCGGGTTAAGAAGTAGGGAACTGAGACTCGACTCATATAATAAGGTGGATCCACTGGATGCGACGCGACTCAACCCGACCCAAGCAGGTTGGGTCGGATCGGCGGGTCGGATCCAATCCATGTTCACCCCTAATTCTTGGTATCCATCTTATGATAATATCTATTGTTAATGTACTTGGCATAGTGTTTTACACCGTGGAATAATTTAACTGTGTTGTGAGCGTGTACTATTATTATAACTAGAAAATGTGGTGGGCAAGGGAGGGAAACGAGAGAAATAAAAATGAGTCCTAAAGATACTGATTTGAACGACGCATTTGATGGAGCACTTGTTACACAAAACGTGTCTATAGATAGAAGTTCCATATAAATCCAGATCCAAAAACCAAACAAAAAAAGCAACATAATCTTGAATGTAAATTAACCTTTTTCAGCTTATAATTGTGGGGAGAGCCAGTTAATCTACAACTGATCACTCTGGCCATCCTGCTCATGACTCTCTTCCCGCCAAAAACACGGCGCGACTGCGTAACCGAATCCGCAGACGGTTGCAACAACAAACAGAAAGCACTGCCTCTCAAAATCATAGCCATCTGCGCCATTTTGATTACCAGCGTGACCGGCGTGAGCCTGCCGTTGGCGGCGCGGTCGGTGCCGGCGCTGAGCCCCGGTCGAGAACGATCTCTTCATAATGGTGAAGTGCTTCGCCGCCGGCATCATTCTCGGCACGGGGCTCATGCACGTGCACCCCGATTCGTTCGACATGCTGTGGTCCGAGTGCCTGGAGAAGAAGGCGTGGCGCGAGATTATGTGGATTTTGGACATTTCCATGGCGGTGGGCATCGTCATCAGACACAGATTATGCGCTACCGCGTAATTGCCATGCCATGGTAAGATGGGAAAAGATTTACAAATCAGCCTATATATGTTTTATATCGTCATGCCTCCCAAACACTTCAACAACTCATAACATACACGTGTCACTACCTAGTTTTTCTAGTTCTTCTCTCCCTCGCATGGTGTCGTCAGTCCTTCATTTTTCTGATATGATTTCGGACTCGTTTCTCTTCTCAACTCATTGCCCGCCTCAGTATCCAAAAAAGACTTATTAGGTGGGATGGTACGATAGATCCCACACTTTTTTTCTTCTTTTTTTTTTTTGCGCGTTATGCAATTAGTCATAAAATATTAGGATAAATAACAATTCTTCATTTTGTTAACAAAGTTGTGTATATATATATATATATATATATATATATATATATATATATATATTTTTTTTTTTGTATTTTCAGCTTCTACTACTTGGGGATCATAACTACGACGGTTACAGCTCAGAGGCCTATAATTCAGTTTTACTCTAAATAATAAGGCCAGTGAAATAAATANTTGAATTCTCTAATAACCTTCCAAAATTAAAAAAATTCTTATATAAGTGTAAGTTTATCATATTATATTTAATCATACTTACGTAAAAATCAAAAAAAATTTATGAATGGGTGAGTGTGTACTAAATAGTGAGACCCGCTTTTTGAGTTTTAAAATTATTTTTAAGGCACTGATTATATTATAAGTTGGCTTCTGTCAATAAATAATAATACGAGATGAGTAAAAAATATGTCAAAATTAAAGGATACATGAAATATATAATTATAAAGTTTAATGAGTTTTACTCAGAAAGTTATTGAAAATGAAAATTTGGAGTAAAAAGAAATAAAAACCTGGAAAGATGCTTGAGAATTTCCCAAACTTTTTGTTCTTTCTTTGGGAACATTTCGCCTTTTGTAGAATAAAATTGCAAAAATGCTCCATGTACACCCATAATTGATACACCCGTACATACACCCGTACATACACCCATGATTTATACGCATTTAATGACTAATATTCGTATAACGTATTATTATACTGTACGGGTGTCTATCACAATGCCACGCGAGTTGTGATCGACGTAGACTGCGCTAGCGGCAACGGAATCCCGTTTTTTGAGATTCAAAACATTTGTGAACGCATCATATTGCAAAATTGATGCGTTCTCTCGAGAGTTCTCGCTCTTTCTGCACTGTGTAATTCCTCATCGAGAGTTCTAACTCAATCGGCACTGTGTAATTCGCAAGCTATTCTTGCTGGTGGTCGAAAATGGCAATGCAAGAACCCGAGGTAAAATTCTGGCATTTTTCATCTGTTAATTGTTGGTGTGAACGAATCAGGTCATCGTGGTTGTGGATTTTTGCTGCGGTGAAGCCAGTTATGGCAATGCACCTTAAATTCTGGTAATACGACACTGAAAAATTGGGTGCACTAACATTGGATGGACTCAAGCACAAACATTTAGTTTGCATGCAGTTATGAGTCAGGAATTGCAATGTCGTCGTGATCGTTTTCATTTTTTTTTGCGCAATGATGCTGAAAAAATATTGGCACAAACTTTAATCGATGCAGTGCACAAACTTTTACTGTGCATGGACACAAACTTTTATTGCATGTAGCAGGGGAACGTACATTTTTGTTTGGCAATGCACCTTAAATTCTGGTTTAACGACGCTGAAAAATTGGGTGCACCAACATTGGATGGGTTCAAGCACAAACATTTAGTTTGCATCCAGTTATGAGTCAGGAATTGCAATGTCTTCGTGATCGTTTGTTTTCACTTTTTTTGGGCAATGATGCTAAAACGATATTGGCACAAACTTTAATCGATGCAGTGCACAAACTTTTGCTGTGTACGGACACAAACTTTTACTGCATGTATCAGGGAAACGTACATTTTGTCACAGCTTAAGCATTCATTACATATTTGCGTTTTCATTGCGTATTTTTCAAATTTTTTAGGATGTTTTGCATTATAAAACACTCGATTATATGATCAATGTTTAGTTGGGTGTATGGCAGCGTGCACAAACATTTTCTGGTATGATGCACAAACAATTATCATAATTCGCACAAACATTTTTTTTTCATACAGGACGCTGTGTCAGCCGTTGTTGAGGGGGAGGAGGTGCCAAAGGCTGGCATGGTGTTTGACACGCTGCAGGATGTGAAGGATTTCTACCAGAATTATGCAAGGAAAGTAGGATTTTCATGGAGGATCAGGAGCACCAAATTTGATGAAGGCAAACAGATCAAATATCAGATTTTGTCGTGCTCAAGGGAAGGGTGTAGAGCCTCCCAAATTCCAAAGTTTGACAAGACCAATCCAACATCGTCCGCTAAATGTGAAGCAAGGATATCGGTTTCAAAGGTTCAAAACGAAGAGTCCGAGGTGTGGGTCATCAGGAGTGCCGTAAATGTGCATTCACATGAAGTGAGCCCTACTAAAGCAAGGATTTTCAAAGAAAACCGAAGCCTTAACATGAATGCAAAGCGGATAATTGAGTTGAATGACAGGGCTGGAGTGAGAGTGAACAAGACATTCCAAACGCTTGTGCAAGAAGGCGGCGGTCACGAGTGTTTAAATTTTATTGAAAAGGATGTTAGAAATTATGTTAATAGAGAGTTGCGTACTGTACGGGAGGATGGCGATGCAAAGGTGTTAATGGAATACTTTGCAAGAATGAAGGAGCAGAATCCCAACTTTTGGTATGAGGTCGAGGTGAATGAGGAAAAACAGATTAGAAACGTTTTTTGGGCTGATGCAAGGAGTCGGGCGGCTCATGAATATTTTGGGGACGTGGTATCATTTGATACCACGTATGGCATTAATAGGTATCGTATGCCGTTTGGATCGTTTGTGGGGGTTAACCATCATGGGATGTCTGTGTTGCTTGGATGCGCTTTGCTATCTGCTGAAGACACATCATCGTTCGTGTGGCTATTTGAATGCTGGCTTAAATGTATGTCCGGTAGGCGGCCGAATGGTATTTTGACAGATCAATGTAAAGCGATGCAGAAAGCGATTGAAATTGTGTTGCCTGAGACACGCCATCGATGGTGTATTCGGCACATTATGAAGAAGATTCCAGAAAAACTTAAGGGGTGCAAACAATACAATGAGATAAAGGCCGAGCTAAAAAACATAGTGTGGGAAACATTAACAGTACATGATTTTGAGGAACGGTGGTCTGCTTTGTTAATGAAGTTCCACCTTGAAGATAATGAGTGGCTGGATGGTTTGTTTTCTCGGCTACCTTTTTGTGTTTATTTTGATAGACTTTTATGCATCAACAGAGGTTTATGTCAGGAAATGTTTGTGCACATATACATAAATGTTTGTGTTTATTTCGTGTAAAAGTTTGTGCACTGAGAATGCTTTGTGCAATGTAGCAGCCATTTTAATCTGATTGATTTGTTGGTGTGTGCAAATGTTTGTGCATATACATCATAAATGTTTGTGCTTATTACGTGCTAAAGTCTGTGCATCGAGAATGCATTGTCAAATGAATAGTAGACTTTTTTAAGCTGGATAATGTTCTTGTTTGTGCAAAATTTTGTGCATTTGTTAAATAAATGTACTGTGCTTATTACGGTTTAAAGGTTGTGAACTGACAATGCAATGCCCAATGTGTAGCAGCATTTTTTAAGCTGTTTTATTTGTCTGTGCAGCAACAGATTATGCAGCAACAGAGGTTTATGTGTGCAAATGTTTGTGCACATGTACATAAATGTTTGTGCATATTACGTACTAAAGTCTGTGCACTGAGAATGCATTGTTAAATGAATAGCAGCCTTTTTAAGCTGAATGATTTTCTTATTTGGGCAAAAAGTTTGTGTAATTGTTAAATAAATGTCATGTGCTTATTACGGTTTAAAGGTTGTGAAATGAGATTGCATTGTCCAATGTGTAGCAGCCTTTTTTAAGATGCTTTATTTGTTTGTGAGACAACAGAGCTTTATGTCAGGAAATGTTTGTGAACATATAGATAAATGTTTGTGCCCAGTACGTGATAAAGTTTGTGCCCTGAGAATTCATTGTGCAATGTATATCAGGTCTGTACGAGGAACGAAATCGGTGGGTTCCAGTATACCTCAGCAACGAAGTTTGGGCTGGAATGAGGAGCACACAGAGGAGTGAGAGCATGCATGCTTTCTTTGATGGATATCTAAATCCAAAGAGTAGCTTGGAGCAATTTGTCAAGCAGTATGATAACGCGCTTGCGTCGAAGGCCCAAAAGGAGCTTGAGCTAGACGTTGCTAGCTTCAAGACCACTATCCCGTGTGTGACGACGTCATTGATTGAGAAGCAGTATCAATCTGAGTACACACATGACAAGTTTCGTGAGGTACAGACTGAGTTTAGGGCAAAGGTAAACTGTAACACATTTGTTAAACACAAGCAAGGCTCTAGGATAACATACACCGTTGCTGAAGAAGTTGAGGTCAATGGTACGTTAAGAGAGGTGTGATATGATGTGCTGTTTGATGGTGCGACTGATTTGGTTGAATGTCAATGCCGACTCTTTGAGTCAAGGGGAACAGTATGCCGGCATTGTTTGTGTGTGATTGGAGCTGAAAGAGTTAGGGAGATTCCAAAGAGGTACGTCCTGAGCCGTTGGAGCAAGAATATTAAACGGAGGCATAGCACGATAAAGCGCAGCCATGCCATTAGTAGGGTGGGAGTGGTAAAGGATAGGTACGATGGGGTGTGCACCCATTTTTACAACGTTGCAGGGCGTGCTGTATCCACAGTGGAAGGAACCAGCTTACTTCACCGAGTGCTAGATATGGTGGAGGTTGGGTTAGAATCGCATCTTTCAAGCACATCTTCAAATGTCAGCGAGTGCCGCGACGATGGGTGTTCAATTATGGTAAATGACATACGCAGCCCCCCTCACATATCGTGCAAAGGCCGGCCGAGTACAAAGAGGAAGGAATCAACCACGGACAGATGCGTGAGGAGTTATAGGAAGCGTACGAAGAAACAAGCGACTGAAATTATAACACAGGAAAATATATCTTCAAATTCTGTTGAGGGGATATCCCAGCAATCGGAATCGATTGGCCACCAGCATCAGTTTTATGTCCCAATGCCCAATCCCCGGGGGGGTTTGTGTCCCTGTTGAACTCCTTTAATGGTAGAAATTAGAATAAAGTCATCTTTTGAGACACAATTGTACATTCATTAGAGGTTGTAATTACAAACAAAATGTATAAACAAATGGTTTCATTGGTAGACATAATGTTCTCTACCCATCTCTCAAAAAATTGGAGTCATTAAGCACAAATTATGTGGTTTATAATGATTCAGATGAGCCCCTGGTGGACTTATTTTGAAACATGAACAATGCACAAACATTTTTCGTTGCACAGCACAAACATTGAGTGCCATTTAGCACAAACTTTTGTTATCGCTGATGTTTAACTACAACGGACTTAGTTACTTGCTAGCAGGAACAATGCATTGGTAGACATAATGTATTCTACTTGCTAAGCATAAAAAATTGGAGTCGTTAGGCACATATTTTGTGGTTTTTAATGATATGGAAAGTCGCAGATTTGAGCCCCTGGTTAACGTATTTTGAAACTTAGTTAGCAGGACTGATGCACAAACTTTTTTCGATACACAGCACAAACATTTAGTGTTATGTAGCACAAACTTTTATCATCGCTGATGTTTAACGGCGATCGACTTAGTTACATACAAGCAGGAACAATGCATTCTACTTGTTAAGCAAAAAAAATTGGAGTCGTTAGGCACATATGTTGTGGTTTATAATGATTCAGATGAGCCCCTGGTGAACTTATCTTGAAACAGGAAAAAGCACAAACTTTTTCGATACACAACACAAACATTTGGTGTTATTTAGCACAAACTTTTTGTCATAGCTGATGTTTAACGGCAATGGACTTAGTTACTTAAGAGCAGGAACAATGCATCGGTAGACATAATGTATTCTACTAAGCACAAAAAATTGGAGTCGTTAGGCACAAAAAATGGCAGGTGAACTTAATTATACGCAGGACTGATGCACAAACTTTTTTCGATACACAGCACAAACATTTAGTGTTATTTAGCACAAACGTTTAGTGTTATTTTGAAACATGAACAAAGCACAAACTTTTTTCGAGAGACAGCACAAACATTGAGTGTTATTTAGCACAAACTTTTGTCATCGTTGATGTTTTGACCTAGTTACAAGCAGGTGAACTTGATTATTCGCAGGACTGATGCACAAACTTTTTCAGACGTGTAGCACAAACATTTAGTCTCATTTAGCACAAACTTTTGATATTTTATGCTACTCATATTTACAAAAAAAATGTATTCAATATGTATGTTAAGAAAAATGTATACTATATATTCCGCACACTTTATTTGTATTGGATGGCAACAATTTATGTACAAGTTACTTGATATATGCTATCCCATTTTACCCCAAAAGACCCCAACCCCCCTATTTTTTACGCCTTTTGCCTTTTCCACCATCCCCAATGAGCTCTGCCGTGCCAACGTCAACGTAAGGGCTTGTTTGTAGCCTCCCTTTGCGTCGCTGCCGGGGGGCAGGCATTTCCTCAACATCCGACCCCGAAGAAACAACAGGTACTTGCCCTTGTGCCAGCTCGTGCGGCATCCGAATGAGTTTTTCTCGCAATTTGTTTTGTGTTGACAGCAGTGATGCAAGCAACACATTCTTGCGGATGTTGGCGAGCTCTTTCTGCGTTGAACACAGACAAATAAATGTATCTTAATCTATTGAATATGTCAATTGAACTGTGGTTAGTTATGGTACGTACATTATCCCACGACGGCATTGTTTTCCCGTTTGCATATGTTATGGATGGGTCCCACATCTTCATCCACTTTATGACAAACAAGCCACAATCATAGCTGCAGTTTCAAACTCATTTTCAGACCAATAGCACAGAAAAGATACATAGGTTTTAATGAAATTCTTTCAAGCCATGTTTTCAAACTTACACGTTTGGCTGGCCCGGCACATCTATGTACTCAATGGATGATCTGGCTCCAGACAACTCAAAACCCTTTATTGTTCTGTGCATAAGCTCCTCTATGACCATCGACTATTTGAAATAATGAATACACATATTAATATTTCAACTGCATGATGAAAAAAAATGTTGCACAAACATTAATTGTTCAAAGCACAAACTTTTGCTGTGTATAAGCACAAACATTTACTGGATGTGTAAATGCACAAACATTTATAATTACTCTGATCAAATTATGTTATTAAAAAAAAAATCGATGGTACATAACGGAGAGGGCACATTACCACATATTGGTCCAAGTAGTCCCTGTCCCCCCCCCCCGGGCTTGTAGTATGTTTTGAATCGAGGACCATAAGCTTTCGCCCAGGCACATTGACTGCATACAGCCACCAATGTGATGAGTGCACCAGAGGGATGAAAATCTGCATAGTTAAAACAAGCCATATATCAGAACAAAAAGTTGCGTAACAGTAGGCACAACACATTAGCAGAAAGTATATGTTTACCCATGTCCGGCCTTGAAGTTTATCCGGATCAAAGTACAGAGCTCCTTTCTCGTATCCAGGGATTAGGGGGATGTACTTTCTGTCACTGATGAATTGTTTGAGGTACGTGTTGATCAGTGCAGGCTACAGATTCAAGGAACGGTGGTGATAAGTTTTTTTTTTAAAATCATGGAATGGAATGATTTATAAGGGAAGATGGTGCATACCATCATATACGGGGTCAAGCAGTAACATTGCTCCCTGAAGCGAGGACATTTGGAACAATTGAAGAAGGAGCATATATAATTCATGAACTGAAATACATAAAACACAAACATTATACGAAATATGCACAAACTTTTCAGATGAGTCCCTGGTGAACTTATTTTGAAACATGAACAATGTACAAACTTTTTTCAATGCACAGCACAAACATTGAGTGCCATTTAGCACAAAATTTTGTTATCGCTGATGTTTAACTGCAATGGACTTAGTTACTTGCTACCAGGAACAATGCATTAGTTACTTTAGCACAAACTTTTCATGCAGCCATGCACAAACATTTGCACACACCCTGGTGACTTAAGATTCATAACCAAATCAAATCAAATCAAACATTGCATTCATGTTAACAAATATGACATAGTTGAAGAGAGTCATACCCCGTTGTCGATGTGGGCTCTAGGCCGCATGCTACGGGCTTCAACCCTTGTCAACCAAACATCATCCCGGTCAACTAAGTTTGCTAGTTCCGAGTGAGGATCGCTGTTTCTGTCCAGCATCCAGCGGCAGATGCTGTTCAGATCCAGGCCCTTTTCATCAACAACCTCCAACAGCTGATATGGTCCAGATTGTTGTCGAGGAGGGGCATGATGGGGTATGGAAGGCGGCGATTGACAGGGTGTATTGATGCCAAGATCAAAGGTTGGCATTGTATTCCCAACATCCTCGGCAGCCCCCCTTGAAGGGGTGGGCGGCGGGTGATTGTTGCTAATGGAGGGATATTGAGGGGGGGTTGGGGGGCATATGACACTAACAGCTCCGATGATGGGGCTGCTGGCAGGTCATGATACTGCGTTATCCCCAGCGAGAACGATGGGATGGCTGTGTCCGCATCATCCCCCAAAATTGAGGACACAACCCCGTGCACAACAATGGCTAGTGATTGCTCACTATCTATGTTGTTTACATCGTACTCGTGATCGGGGCTGCAAGGGGGGAGATAGGATATGTTAGTATATTAACACATAAATATGGTGTACAAACATTTCAGAGAGATGCACAAACATGACTAAACTGAGTGCACAAACATATTTTACTTGCCTGCGCGCTGATTGGATTGTGGGGGGCAACATGGCAGTGGCAATGTTGCCATCGGCAGCAGGTGCACAGGATGCTACGCCGCCAGCCGGTGTATCATCGGCAGTGGGCTCTGCGTGGGGTTCCGAGGCTGATTGCATGGCAGCTGGTGCATCAGGCTCGCCATGTTGTGTAAGTAGCAATGTGCCACAACAAACATCACCGGTTGGTGTGGCATTGTCTGTGGGGGGGTCAGCCCTAATTGGGACGACCGGCTTAATGTTAAGCCGTCGTCGTTTGTAGACATTAGTAACTGCCCTTGCCCCATCACTGCCGGCCTCTCTGGTGGGCTTGTCCTTGGTGTTAATGCGGGGGGCACTGGTATGTTTGGTCACATGGTGACCAGTGTGAATCATTCCCTGCCATTTAAATTATCAAAGAAATATCCAAGCATTAAAGCAGTAAAGAAGTGTTTTACATGAAAAAAATATCAAAGAAGTGTTTTATAAATGGCTTTACCACCGAGCTAGCCCGCTCCTTTTTCACCATGTCTTTCATACGGCCATAGCTCCAGTACCTGATCCACGGTGGCGGTGGATCTCTATGGAGCAGGTTTTGGGGACCAAACCTTTTTGTGTGGAAGTATATGACCTGGTTCCAAGCATTAAAGCAGTGAAGTTAATTGCAATTACCTTAAAACAAGAAGTAAACAAAGGTTTTGTATATTTCATTACACTGCAGATTACATTACAGCATTATATGATTTGTGGCACAAACTGTTCAGAACCATGTCAGGGACACAAATTTATTTCATGTTAATGCTCAATGGACAGGGCACAAGCATTTTACATGTTAATGCACAAACATTTTCATGTAGTTGCACAAACTTTTACAGTTCAAAGTAGGGAAGTCGACAGTCGTTACCTCCAACACATATAGGTAGCCGTTGATGGTCTTGATCTTGTTCCGCCGGTACTGCCGGATACCGTCCATGATGTACTCGTGGATGTATTGACTCCAATTGTAACGTTGGGGGTCATCTACATCCATGATTGCGGCCAGGTATGCCGGGCTTGCCATCGGGGCAGTGTTGGGGCAGAGAAAGCATTTTAATGCAGCCATTAAAAATGCTCTCCGGAAGGTGGGCCCTACCGGGTTTGCTCTGACCATGCCTATGAGCTGGACAAGGCTTTGTTTCCTGAATGGGGCCAGCATTCCAACATGCTCGGGGCCGACCTCAGCGAAGGCCTCCCTTACGAAGGACGTGTGGCAAAGTTAATAAATGTGGGTGTATGGATAAGAATATTTGGATGAACAAATAAGAATAAACAGAATAATGTATGGATAATATACCGTTGTAAGGCAGTCCTAGTGCTGCTCCAACCAGCTCCGTCTTAACATCCACTTTTCCGTATGGGGTGTTAAGGAAGTGACCAGTTAGGTCATACGAGTCAGCCAATGCAAGGAGTAAAGGGTGGTCAACTTGGCCACCCTCTATGTCAAGCAATGGTGCGAAACCCATTGACACAACATCTTCCCGCTGTTCACGGGTCAATGCAGCACACACTTTTGCCAACTGCTTTGGCGAGCATCGTGTGTCAATTTTGCACTGCATGAACACAGGAATTACAGGTTGTTTTAGTACAGTTCTGGTGCATTTAAATGGGGATATATGGAGGGAAGCATCGGTGTCGATTACCTTTCTGTTATCAGCCTTGCTGAGCGGGCTGTGAGGTAACGACAGTGCTTTGTCTACAGTTTTTCCCTTGGTTGATGGTCTTTTAGGTGCCATGACTGTGTAAAGGATAATCAACATTCCCAAATTAAAAAAAGGGATCAAAACATGCAAGATGCAAATCAATTAACGAGGTGAATGCATAAACATTTATGATGTTCAAGGTGCCATTGAGTGGTGTGCACAAACATTTACAAATAGTATGCACAAACATTTCTCGAACCAGTGCACAAACTTTTGTCCATGGGGTGCACATACATTGCGAGCACAGACATTTTACTGCATATATTTGTAAGTAAATCGGCTACAAAAATCAGTAACAAACATTTTCGTGGACTAACATTTGTAGGTGATGAACACAAACATTTATAAGAGATATGCACAAACATTTATAGGTGATGAGCACAAACATTTATAAGAGATATGCACAAACATTTATAAGTCAGCCAACAGTAAAACTTAAGACCTACACTGTAAACAAACATTTGTAGGTGCTGTGCACAAACATTTATAAGAGATATGCACAAACATTTATAAGTCAGCCAACAGTAACTCGGGATCATTCACATTATCAACGTGCACAAACTTTTTCGATTTAAACACAAACATTTAAAGGTGGCATGCACAAACATTTCATGCAAAGCACTTAAACACGAAGATCCATAAACACACAGATCCCAAAATATTAGAGCAAATGTTATCATGGGATACAAGCAACGCACACACTCGTTGCACAAAGTTTAACGCAGTGTGTGCACAAACATTTTCGAGGACACAGTGAAGTGTAGTGTTTAAAATGAATACTGTACAAAAATTAAGCAAAATCATTTCAAACGAACGGTGAAGGCAAACGATTAAGCAAAATCATTTCAAACGAAGTGAGTTTGATGCACTCACCAATGTATTGTGTTATTCTATGTTATTCGGGTGCGTAATCGCAGGAACAGTTGGTATGGAGAGTAGAAGGATGAAAATCGCAGAGGATGGAGGGAAGGTGGAAGGCGATGTGAAACAGAGAGGGTGAAGAGAGCGAATGGTTTGGATAGAGCGAAGGAAACGAAAGGGTTTCTCTGAAACGAAGGGGTTTATGTGAATTCGAAAGAAGTCGAAGTGGAAGCGCGAAGCGTGGCCTCACGCGCCTGTTGATGTGAGTGGGAGAGGCACGGGGGATGAGCGGTTATTTTGTGGGGTCACTGTATTATAATACGGGTGTATGTATGGTGTATCATTTGGGGTGTACGTGTAGTACTACTGATAAAATTGTCGCCTTGAATTAACTGAAAAAAAAGAAAAGAAAAGAAAAGGGAAAGTCTTAGGAGAGCATTTAATTTTTCCTTAAATTATTGTGGCGGGGGTATGCGGGGCTAGCTAATGATTGGTTTTATGTGCTCATGGATGATTCTATATTATCTCGAGTAACATTATTGGCTAAGTGAATTGTTGCATATATAAATTAAGAAAGGAAAAAAAACTGTGCACGACACTTTTTTCCATTAATTTGTTACCACATTAAATACATATTTTATATTTCTGCTTCCTATCCTTACTCACTCTCTCACCCTCATCTTCTTCTTCTCCTATTCTTTCTTTTTCTCTCTTCTCCATTCGTTCTTCCTTAATTTTTCTCTTCATTTTTTTTTATTTTACAACAGACTTTTTTTTCTTTCATTTGTGCAATTTTTTTAATTTGTTTTTTTTTCATTTATCACATATATTATTTTAATATAATTTTTTCTTCTTTACAAGACGTGGATCTCAGAGTTTTCATTTTCGTATTCGTTTGTGTAATTTTTTTAAAAATTTTTTTGATTGTTTAAAAGTTTATGCATGTAGGTCAAAAAGTTTGTGCACATAAGTATCAAAGTTTTCTTCTTGATATTTGTTTTCGTTTTTATTTCTATCAAATTTTTTGTTTCTGGTTGCTCAAAATTTTGTGCATGTGTGTAAAAAAATTTGTTCACGTAAATACTAAAATTTTCATATTCTTTGTTTTCATTTGATTTTCATCTTATTGTTTGTTTCTGATTGTTTAAAAGCTTATACATAACAATTTAAAAGTTTGTATATCTACTTCAAAATATTTGAAAATGATAAAAAAAATTTGTGTAAGTGTGTACAAAAATTTGTCCATCCAATGTCAATGCATATAATATACATACATCATGTGGTGGCGATACAATGATAACAAAATCGGTGTAAACCTGACATTAATGGTAAATCAATCACCCCCGGTCTAGCTAATTATAAGCTGATCGAATAAGTACTAACTTCATCATGCTGTATTAGCTGACTTGCAGTGCAAGCAGCTGGGTGTGCAGATTGCTTGTTGTGCAAGCAATTGTGGGCTGTAACTTATTTCCATCACATGTTAATTGTGGAAGTAGGTTGTTAGTGTTAGTTAGTTAGTTAACAGCTGAGAGGTGTTCTCTCCCATGTATAATGAGTATTTACTTGTAAATTCACTCACTCAATGAAATTCATTCATTCAATACACAAATTTTCTCATCTCTAGTTCTCTGCATTCTTTTTCGGTTCTCTGCTATTTCTGCTATGCAGAATATGGCTTAATATGGTATCAGTTGAATCAATTCCGCTTCCGCTTCATCTCTTTCTCCATTTCTCCTGTGAATTCATGGAGATTGCTTGCTGATTCTCTCTCAGATTGCTTGTGTTCTTGCTGTTGCTGGTGCTGAATTCTTCAGTTGCTGTTGCTGGTGCTGAATTTTTCAGATCTGGTGCATTTGTTGTTTTCTCTGCAAACTCAGTGATTCATCATGGATCCTTATGCCCTGTCTTCTGCAGATCATCCTGGTTTGCTTCTTGTTTCTCAGCCCTTAACTGAAGAAAATTATTTTTCTTGGGTTAGATCAATGAGGTTAGCTCTTAATGCTAAGAGAAAGTTAGGTTTTGTGGATGGATCTATTCCAAAACCTGAAGATCCTGCACTTGCTGAGTCCTGGCAGTGTGTGAGTGATATAGTTAGTTCTTGGATTCTCAATTCCTTGTCTAAGGACATTGCTGCTAGTGTCATTTTCCATAGCAACTCTTATGATTTATGGAATGATCTTAAAGAAAGATTTCAGCATGAAAATGGTCCAAGAATTTTTCAATTGAAGAAGGCCTTAATGGACCTCCATCAAGGCAATCTTTCTATTCTCCAATATTACACCAAGTTCAAGACAGTTTGGGAAGAGTTAGGATGTTATAGGCCAGTTTTACAATGCAATTGTGGTGGTAGCCAACCTTATCATGACTTTCTCAAATTAGAACATGTAACTTGTTTTTTGATGGGCCTTGATGACTCCTATTCCCAAATTAGAGGACAGATTCTGTTAATGGAGCCTGTTCCCCCAATCACAAAGGTTTATTCTTTGCTGCTGCAAGAAGAAAAGCAAAGGGAGGTGGGTCAGACACAAGTTCAGAACCCTGCTGCTGGAGATCTTGCCTGTGCTGCTGCTGCAAGGCCTTCTGGTTCAAAGACCGATGATGCCAAGCAAAAGCAAGATAAGAAGGACAAAAACAGCCCTAGGTGCTCCAAATGTGGCTGCAGAGGCCATACCATTACTCAGTGCTATAAAATCATTGGTTATCCACCAAACTATGGCAAGAATAGGACCACAACAGCCACTGCACATCAAGTTTCTAATTCTAGTACCACCACTCAAGACTCGGCTGCAACTCCCACTTCTCATGTTGTTTCTCTCACTGAGTCTCAGATTCAGCAATTGATGTCTTTGCTGAACAATAACTCTCATCAGCCTGCAATTGAAGCCAAAGCTTCCATGGTTTCAGGTATGGTTTTCTCCACTTGTCACTTCAAATCACTCAATAATACCAACACATGGATTTTGGACAGTGGTGTTACCTCTCACATTTCTTCCTCTCTAAGCCTGTTTAAGGAACATTTTGATATTCAAAATTCCTTTGTTAAGCTACCTAATGGCACATCATTACCCGTGCTTGGAGTTGGAAAAATTCAGGCTAATCAGGACTTAATCTTACCTGATGTGTTATATGTGCCTGCATTTAAGGTTAATTTGATTTCTGTTTCTCAATTGCACAAACAGCAGTCATGTTTAACCTATTTTGATGCTCACACCTGCATTATTCAGGATCCCAAGTCTCTGAAAGTGATTGGGAAGGGTAGCCTGCTTGGAGGATTGTATGTGGTGCAGTAAAATCAATCTGCTGTTGCTGCTGAAGTTTGTTGCAATGTGAAAAACACTTCAGTTAGTCTTTGGCATGCTAGATTAGGTCATAGTTCAGACAAGGTGCTATTAGACGTCACTAGTGTCATTACTTTACCAAATAAATTTTCTAATGCTTCTTGTGACATTTGTCCACTTGCTAAGCTTCGAAGGCTATCTTTTGTTTCCAATAATCACTTGTCCAAAAATCCATTTGATTTGATACATTGTGACATTTGGGGACCATATCATGCTCCCACATATAATGGAATGAAGTATTTTCTCACCATTGTTGATGATTGCACAAGGTTTACTTGGACTTATTTGTTGCATAATAAGGCTGAAGCTTCAGCCACTCTAATCAGTTTTTTCTCCTTGATCGAAACTCAATTTAATGCCAAGATCAAACAGCTGAGGTCTGATAATGCTAAGGAGCTAGCTCTCACCAATTTTCTTCAACAAAAAGGGGTAATCCACCAATTCTCTTGTGTGGAAAGGCCACAACAGAATTCTGTGGTTGAGAGGAAGCATCAACATCTCCTCAATGTTGCACGGAGCTTATTCTTCCAGTCCAAGGTGCCTATTTCCTTTTGGGGTGAGTGCATTGCCACAGCCACCTTCTTGATCAATAGGCTACCATCCCCCATTTTGCAGCATCAGCCCCATTTCAGCTGCTATATAACAGACCTCCAAACTGTGACCAGTTTAGGGTCTTTGGTTGCTTGTGCTATGCCTCTACCTTACCTTCATCTAGAGACAAATTTTCACCAAGAGCTAGTCCTTGTGTATTTGTTGGATATCCACTTGGTTACAAGGGTTATAAGCTTTACAATTTGTCTACTAGGCAGTTTCTCATCAGCAGGGATGTTGTGTTCCATGAGGACATTTTCCCTTTTCAGTTGCAAGATAAGTCTGATACAGTCCCTGCAACTTTCATTGATTCTGTCATTCCCCAACTTGTTTTTGATGTTCAGTTTCAGCATTCACATTTCCCTGATACAGGCCCTGCTGCTAAATTTTAAGGTTTACAGTCTCCTGCTGCAGAAATTCAGTCCGCTTCACCTCACTTGACTGAACCTGAACCCCCCTTGGTGCCTCCAAACTACACAAGGGCAGGCAGAGTTGTTAGAGCCCCTGCTTACCTACAGGATTATAGCTGTAATGCTGTAACTTACCCTGTCACTAGCCATTTATCATATCACAGGCTGAATGCACCCTATAGAGCCTTTGTCAATCAAGTTGATGCTGTGTTTGAGCCTTCCTTCTACCATCAGGCAGTCAAGTATCCTGAATGGCAACTAGCTATGCATGAGGAGTTAAAGGCCATGGAAGATAATCACACTTGGACAGTGGTAACCCTGCCCCCTGGACAGCATTCCGTAGGCTGCAGGTGGGTCTATAAAGTGAAATATAAGTCCAATGGAGAGGTGGACAGGTACAAGGCAAGGTTGGTAGCTAAGGGCTACACACAGCAGGCTGGGATCGATTTTATTGATACCTTTTCACCTGTTGCCAAGCTTACAACAGTGAGGGTCGTCTTGAGCATTGCTGCAGTTCAGAACCGGTCTCTCCTCCAATTGGACATAAACAATGCTTTCTTAAATGGTGATTTGTTTGAGGAAGTCTACATGGACTTACCACTCGGTTATAAGGTCCAAGGTAACAGGGACAACTTGGTTTGTAAGCTGAATAAGTCTATCTATGGGCTGAGGCAGGCTTCTAGGCAATGGTTTCATAAATTTTCCACAACTCTGATAAAAGGGTGGCTTCACACAATCAAAGAATGATTATTCTTTGTTCTCTTCAGGGGCTGGTGCTAACCTAGTGCTCCTTGTGGTTTATGTGGATGATATCATCATTGCTAGCCCATCTCAAGAAGAATAACTGTTATCCAAGGTCAACTTCAGGCATGGTTCAAGCTCAAGGTCATAGGTGATTTGAAATATTTCCTTGGCTTAGAGATTGCTAAATCTCCTAAAGGCATTTGTCTAAACCTGCGCAAGTATGCCTTGTCATTGCTTGAAGAAACCAAATTCTTGGATGCCAAACCAGCTACCTTGCCCATGGATCCAAACCTGAAATTAAATACTACTGATGGTGATCTAATTGAGGATGCTGCCTTGTACAGAAGGCTGATTGGGAGGTTGATCTACTTAACAATCTCAAGGCCTGAGATCACCTTTGCTGTCAACAAGCTCAGCCAGTACATGTCCTCTCCACGAACTCCCCATTTGCAAGCCATGCACCATCTGCTGAAGTATATCAAAGCAGCTCCTGGCAGAGGAGTCTTTTTCAGCTCTAGTTCATCCTTAATTCTTAAGGCATATGCGGATGCAGATTGGGGGAGCTGCATTGATACTAGAAGGTCTACAAGTGGATTCTGTGTTTTCTTGGGAGATTCCCTAATCTCTTGGAAGTCCAAGAAGCAGGCCACGGTTTCCAAATCATCAGCAGAGGCTGAATACAGATCACTCTCTGCAGTGGCAAGTGAGGTCACTTGGCTAAATGCCTTGCTTAAGGACTTTGAGGTGCCTTCTAATCCAATCATGGTGTTTTGTGATAATCAAGTTGCAATTCATATTGCCACCAACCCTTCCTTTCATGAAAGATCAAAGCACATTGAGATAGATTGTCACTTTGTGCGTGAGAAAGTAAATTCAAGCCTAATAGTGCTGTCCCATGTACAAAGCAAGCATCAATTGGCTGATTTGTTCACAAAGGCATTACCTTCAATTCAGTTCAATTGGTTGTTATCCAAGTTAGGACATATACCTTCCAACTTGAGGGGGGGTATTAGCTGACTTGCAGTGCAAGCAGCTGGGTGTGCAGATTGCTTGCTGTGCAAGCAATTGTGAGCTGTAACTTATTTCCATCACATGTTAATTGTGGAAGTAGGTTGTTAGTGTTAGTTAGTTAGTTAACAGCTGAGAGGTGTTCTCTCCCATGTATATAATGAGTATTTACTTGTAAATTCACTCACTCAATGAAATTCATTCATTTAATACACAAATTTTCTCATCTCTAGTTCTCTGCATTCTTTTTCGGTTCTCTGCTATTTCTGCTATGCAGAATATGGCTTAATATGCTGAGCCATGACATAGACCTAAGTACCTTTTATATTCAACTAATTACTTCAAGGCCATGTTTGGGATGCAGGGGTTAGAACTTGGAATTGTTGTTCATTCTGTGGTGATAGGACTCTCCATGGTTGCCTCAAATAGCACATGCTCAATAAAAGGTCTCATGGCCGCCCTTTGCTTCCATCAATTGTTTGAAGGCATGGGTCTTGGCGGCTGGATTCTCCAGGTGACATTACATCAAACTATAACCATATACATTTTTGAATTATGTTTGTTATTATTTTTTTCTCTTCTTAGAAATATAGTTTAATTAATCTCTCAAATAATGCATTTGTAATCCAAACAGGCCCAGTACACGTCTGTAAAGAGGGCCGTGATGGTGGTGTTCTTCTCAGATACAACACCATTTGGAATTGCCTTAGGAATTGCAATGGCAACGGTCTGCAAGGAGAACAGCCCAAGTGCACTCATCACCGTTGGATTGCTTAATGCATCATCTGCTGGCCTTCTGATCTACATGGCTTTGGTTGACCTGCTCTCTTCTGATTTCATGGGCCCAAGGCTGCAGAATAACATTAATCTTCAATTAAAATCTTACGTGGCGGTGTTTTTGGGTGCTGGTGGAATGTCTTGTGGCAAAATGGGCTTAACCTCATGTCCTTTAGGCCTTGTATGTAGCTTGTCCTCGTGTTGTTTACAGATGAGACTTGTCTTAGGTATATGAACTATTTAGTTAACCAGTAGTGAGATGTTAACGTCACATTTATTATTAAATGAAATCTCAATAAAACTTATACGTATTCGAGATTACATTTAATTTATAAATATGACATAAATTAATATAGTGTCTCACACTAAATAAGTATACACATCATGTTTTTAAATATAATTTCTTTATCAGATATCATAATTCCAAGGTTTAAAGACAATTTTGATATATAAATTTATTCAGAAAAAAATTAAAAAAGTACAAATAGTATTTCAAAGATAAGTTTAAAGAAGTGAAGAAATTGCTAACTATAACTGGTGGATTCATTACTGAATAAGAAATGAATAAATTGAGTAAAAAAATGTTTAGAAGACCTAACTTATGAGTTTAAAATATTGATTTACACATTTTTATAAATAATATTTGATATTTTAATTTTTAAAATATTAAATATCATTTATTGTAAGTTAACATTTAAACTTACGAATTAAGTATTCCAAACGTTACTCAACTAAGTCTCCAAGTAAATCAGCATAACCAAATTTTATCATAACACAGTTAATGAAATGCGACATATGATTCGATCATCAGATCAAGTATAATACCAAATATCCAAACCAATCAAAATCGAGTTTGATCCACTTGAGCCAATTTAATTGAGTCGGTTCAGTTATTGGGTTTTTCCACCTAAATTGGTAAAGATCCAATCCAATTTACCCAAACTTTGCGCAAAACAAAAAGCAAAAAGTCAACGTGTGATGTGGTCGGTGTTAAGGTGCCAACTGCAACTACCGCAAATGCGGCTACCGCAGACAGACACTTCCATTTCTTCCTTCTGCACTATCACACCAAGCCNCCCCCCCCCCCCCCCCCCACAAAATAAAAAGGTGGTAAATATTAGTGTAAATATCATGTTTAATTTTTTATACACATTATAAAATTTACACTTGTACCAGAGGGGTACTCTTCGGTCCCTGGAGCTCCGTGGATATCTTGGACGAGTGGATACATGAAAGGACTCCGATGCCAAAGTTAGATGAGGTTGAGGATGAGTGCGTAAATATGAGAGGTTAGAGTTCTGATCATACCTGGGAGTCTGGCCTTGCTTATGTACCTGTCGGATGCCGATGATAGGTCTTGCTTCACGCCTCAGTCTCCGCGGACAAACTGCCCCGGTCATTCTGTGGTCTCTGTTATGAGATTTGCCGAAGCATGATGGGGGCTGATTGTGCTGCGGATAAGCGGAGTGCGCAGACCGGGTATGCCTCTTCTAAGGGATGGGCCTTCGAGATAGGCCTAGCTCAGATGAGCCGAGCGGGTAGGGTGAGGTCCTTCCGCGGAATGGGCCGTAAAGGCCCAGTCCATAACAACACTCAACATTATAATGTGTGTATATCATAATGTATGTGAAAGATCAAACATGACGTGCTTAATATACAAAAAAACATTTTATTTACTAAAAAAACCACCAACTCCTCCGATCTTTTTTTTATGGCTAATTGTCTGCCATTACATTAGGCTGCATCTGATTTGCTCTGGGCGACATGATAAAGAAATAGAAAAGAAAAATTGTCCCTTCAAAACCTCGATTTTATGTTCTCCAAGCAAAAAAATTTGTCTCATTTATCTCAATTTTAATAAGATATAAAAAATATATGAATGTTATGTCCTTACTACCAAAATCAGCTTTAAAAACATTCATTCACTGTGGTTCCACACATTCTAGTATCTACTAGGAAAAAATCTTATATAAATGCAATTTTAATAGCTCAAATTTTAACACACACACATCGAAATTAATAAGACTAAAAAAAACAAGTGAATGCACTGTCAATAAAATTAGTGAGAGTGACTTAACTTATATCATGAAGATGACACAGTCAATAAAGCTTTAGTAAAATTGTACACAATTGTTTCTCCTCTACTTATATCTATTAATTGATCAGCAATGTTTCAAGGGACACGTATGCCTATCCTCTGTCACCTACACATCAGAAAAAGGAAACAAACTCCACATACATTTCCCATTATGTCCATACTTTCTCTAGATTGGATTTACATTCAATCATTTCCCTCCCTAGCAGTAGCATGTGACAAATCATCTACACCTGGGTCGTGGGCCAAGCTTGTCCACAACATATTAAAGGCAAGTGTTGTGACTCAAATTTTGCGGTACACTCATATATAGTTCATCTTTCAATAGGAATATAGTAAGAAACAGACAAAGTGAAGCAACGAACAAAACAAAGGAAAAACAGACTGTAAAAAGGAATGTTCCCCCTTTTCCCTTAGGCTTGAAAGAAACATGGCTTTCATAGCATTAATTCATCCCCCCCCCCCTCTCTGACACCGTTTTCTGAAGGGGCAAACCACCTTTACATCAAAACCCTTCACATGCTGTAGGTGAAAGAAATGCGGTGAATACAACTACTTTTAAAAGAAATAATGTTAATAATTGTATTCATTTTTTTTTACATCGTACCAGCTTACAATACATTCACAATTGAATAAGATCTCATTGAAATATGGACTCTATTAAAATCTTATACAATAGTAAATGAATTGTGACTTGATATACCATCTCACAAAAGGATGGGTATACATTAACTCCTCTTTTGATGTGAGTAAAACTGAGAAGTTAGGCATCTCATAAATATTTCCGCGGTGTGACACCTTGGAAATAAAATTTGGCAACATCATGAAGATGACACATTCAATAAAGCTTTAGTCATGAGATACACGAATGTACTTACTTGAAAGTGAAGCATAATAAAACTGCATAATTGTGTGCAAAATATAGAAGACCCCACTTCACCCCAAAAATTATTTCTCAAGATGGAACTAACTTTACATGTAAGTTAATCATAAGAAATTTCCACTTAGTGTTCTACACAGTGTGTACATAATTAGACCTCCACAACAAAACCAAAATCAACAAGCAGAAGGAAAAATAAATCAACATATCATATGCTTTAAAGTAATATATAGATTAGGTTTACCTAAGGAGAAACTGTGCCCTGTGCCTCTGTAAAAGTCTATATTCCAATGTTGAATTCTCTACACAAAAATAAAGTTGTAATAACGAAATTGAAGTGTGCTAATCAAAATCAAAATCAAAAACAGAAAGGAATTGTATATTGCAATGCACGTGTCAACATGAAATGTGAGTAGTGCCATAGCTAATTGCTTGAAGGCTTAAATCAGACATGTTTGTAATCCATCTCATAGGGCCATTTGATTCTCCTCCTGCTGCTATATTATAAGCATATGAAGGCCATCTTGCATCCCTTCCACACATGCTGTTAACACCCATTTGAATCATCTTCTGCGATCTCTCAAGAACAATGAGGCTCGAAAACGTGGAGAAACTGTTACCAACAAAGATATCGGCCCGCAGACACACCTCATAGTCAATTGCAGACTGAATTATATAAGGATACTTCCCATAAATTCCTGCAACGCCTAGTTTCTTCTTCTCAAAAGGTAGAAACCCTTCTCCCCAACCTTCCAGTATGGACGAATTCCCAAGAAGCATATCGGCCACCGCAAGATAAACGACGACCGGAGATTTCAAGCCTGCAATGTTCTTAACTCTTTCCTTGATCTCTTTCTTGCTACTACAGATTTGGTTTGTGTTATATCTCCTCTCCAAGTTCTTGCAGTGAATCATCCAGTCAATTTCTACCCTCATGTGGACAGCAACATACGGTAGAGACCGATCCATTGATTCGGCATTGAATCCTCCTACTTTATCTCTTCCAATTTCTCTAATCTTAGACACGACTCTTTCTGCTTCCCTAGCAAACTCATCTACCAAAACCAAGCACTCAAAGACTTTTGCATAGTCCTTCACAGGCCAGTGATCGTGCCACAAGAATGGGTGCTTCCCTACTATCCGAATCACCTCATAGTCATCAAAATCGCCCCCCTCACCGTGCTCTCTCAATTGATCCAAATCCCTCTCCACTGTCCACTTCCTGCCACTCCCTTTCTTCAATTCAAGCACTTGAGTCCGGTTCAGGGGATCCGAGTACCGGCCCAACCAGACAAAACTGCCGCAGAGTTCATTGAATTTGTCAAAGTGGAAAACCTTGTCAAAGGGAATGCTTTGCAGGAGGTCAGTCTCTTTGTAAAAAAGGGAGGCACTTAGGCTAGGCATCAACAGAGTCCGGTTCAGCATTCGGGCAGTAAGGCAAGCCCTTGCAAATGAAATCTTCTGGTTGTTAAGTCCCCATACAATCTGAGGAACCTCCAAAAACTTGTCGTGCCTTATAACTCCAAGTGGTGGTGGTGATGGGGAAGAATGGTTTCGGATATAGACAAGGTTTCCCCATTCAACCTTACCAAAGGCAGGGAAGGGAGGAAGCAACATAACTCTAAGGATCAAAACAGCAACGAGCACAAACACAAACACACATTTGCAGGCTATGGAATTCAGGGTGGTGCCACCCATGAACTTTGAGAGCTTACAGTTAAACAGCATCAGATGATTTTTGCTTGAATTTGAGAGCACTTAAGACAAATTAGTAGCATCACTTACAAGGGATCAAATCAGCATCAACATCAATGTAGAGAAATTGATGCACATGTATCCAGCGAGATAGCAAGTCAAGATCCACCTTTCAAGGCCAGCGCGATTTGAGATGTGGAACCAATTTTCAATGCAGAGTTTCCCACTAACGACTAGCATCTACACGATCCCAGATTCCATGAAGGAAGTTAGAATCGGCTCAGAATGGAGCTGCAAAGTGAAAAGATTAAATTTTGATTCGTGACTAAACCTTGCATCCATGTATGTTGGTATATTTGGTTTCATACTAGTAATTAATTGAATTTTATTTAAAAATAAAAAAAGAAAAGAAAAGAAAAGGAGAGAAGCAAGACCTTCAAAAGCCAAGACGCAAAAACAGGTGAGCCAGAATAGGGAAAGATAATGACAGCCACGTGAATCTCGGCAACGAACAACAGCAGCGTCATAATCAATCATCAATCATCATAAACATAAAACAAAAGAAGAATTTAATGAGGAGCGCGTCTGGAGAGTCATGAATCACTGAGGCGGCGGCTCCCCAAAAATACAAAAATAACAATAGAATTGAAACGAAAATTGGGATGGTTGATGATGAGATTGTGAATATTTGAGAAAGTGGTAGAGAGAAGAGAAGAAATCGATGATTGAAGGAGGGACCCAGAAGTGTAAAGAAGGACAAAGGGAATGAAATGCAGGAAGCAGAGGAAGTGAGTCAGAGGCGCAAAAAAGGACAGGTGAGATTTGGTGCAGCCTTCAGCTTGCACTATGTACCTCAACTACTAACCCAAAACAAAACAACACAAAAAGAGAAATATTGATACTACTCATTGTCCGTGAAACATTTTTTTAATAAGTCGTTTATTGTTCAAAGTTATTAATCTCCTTTAAAATTTAGAAATAATTAAAGTGGATACAACTCTTCCTATAGATTTTTCTTTACACACACAATAAAAAAATTAAATACTTGACCAAATGTTTAAGAAACTCTGCAATCTACCAACTGTACTAAATTTTATTGGTAACATAACTCATGTATGTATCTTACATAGAGTCAAGATTGTCAAACTTGCGAATTTACCTAAACTCGTAGAGTATAGGTAAACTCAAATTATAAAATCATAAGAGTTTACTTATTATAAAAATATTTATAATACATTAATATAATATACTAAAATTATAGTAAAACAAAATATAAGCCAATTTTTATTTTCAAGTCATAATTAAGCAAACACAAGTCATAAAGTACAACAAATAAATTAAAATCGCATAAAAAATAACATATCAAAATTTCACAATGTTATAAATAAACTCAACATAAGTCAAGATGTTAAGATATTCTATTTGAAAATCCTAATTAAGAGTGACCTTTAGGGCTTGAGAGGCTACATTTTGGCTACAATAATGAATTTATGAGTTTATCCTGAGTTTATACAAGTTTATTTGAGTTCACCTAAGTTTACTCAAGTCTGAGTTGCTTAAGAAGTTAACTCAATTTTGAGACCTAAATTCATAAACTTATAAGAGTTTAAGAGTTAACTCAGAAGTTTGGTAACTATGCATATAGTAAGTTTAAATAACACGAATTATAAAAATAAAAAAAAAATAAAAAACTCACTTGGACCCCCGGTGTACCACTACAATGTAACAAAACAAAGGCGCCAGTAGAGGATTTGGTTATCACCATTTCTGATAATTAAAAGTATAAATAATTTTTGTAGTTATGCTGGTATTAAGGGCTATCATGGTCTACCCTTAAAAAAATCAAACATATATACTCTCTTTTTTTAAGACATAAAAGGAAAAAGGATAGAGTACACTCCCCATTAACGCGCTAATCATCAATGCATTGGTCATCCACCTCCTTATTTCCCTCCTCTTGGTGCACATTTTTTGCATGCACAGGCAGATCTTCTAATCCCAACAACATAAATTGGGCCGCAAACTTATTGGGGATCAGTGGCTCACCATAATTAGGAAGGTGGTAAATCTTTAGATATGCCAAATCTTGCCACCGAATCAAGTGTGCCATCGTTGAGTGTTATAGTCATGTTGTTGTGAGTGGTAATGCGCCCAGTTGGCAAGTAAGAAATTGTACTCATCTAACAGCATTCGCACACGTGGTGTAGTGACCCGTTAAAAACGGGGGGTCGAACGCTGCAGTGTCCCCAACATGTTGCAGTGGTTTTGTGCGGGTTTTTGAATACCCAAGCTTCCAGAGGCGCGCTGCAGCATCCATAGCGTGCTGTGTGACACGGAGGTCACTAGAAACCCTAGTCGCAGCCTCTTGAGCCAAGAGAGACTATCTCTTTGCTTATAAATAGAGCTCTCCCCTCAACTCTACAACTTGCTCAAAGCTTCAGATTCCTCCCTCAAGCACAAGGTTTCTTGCTCATCTTCTTTCTTTCTTTCTTTTGTGAAGACACAACGTCTTCACTTAGGGTAGGTAGCTAATTCTTTTAGGGTTGGCCTAGGGTAGTAGGCCCCGATGCCGCTACTTTGGTAATGGTAGCGCTATGGTGATCCACGACTGCCGAGGCAATGCTAGTTTGCTACTGCGATGCCCTTTAGTTATGTTTTTATTTAGTTTTGATGGTGTGATGCTTGTTGGCCTTTCTAGGTGCCAACACTACGCCATTTGGAGCTTCCGGTGCCAGTGCTCCCCAATCTCAGGCTTTTCCAGGTGAGTGAAGGTCCCGGTGCGTCGATGGTGTGCCACATTAGTGGTTTGTCAATCGATTTAGTCTTACTTATGATTGTTATTATTATTATTATCTGTTATTCAACATGCTTAGTAGATGATATGCTAGTATAGAGACACATGTATATGTCATATGATGCATGATCATATCTTTAGTACTGTTTGGTTATGCTTACATAATAGACCCTAATAAAGACCCTGACTAAGGAAGGACCTTAGCTAAGGGAAGGTTCTGGCTAAGAAAGACTTGGTTCTTAAGCTGTCTGTTGTGACGTATCTCTCTTTCTTGGGAACCTCCCTAAGCACGGGACTGCAGTCCTTAGTTCCGGATGAGTAACAAGACTAAAGCATAAACTGGCTAGGATGCTACTTCCATAAACAATAGGCTTAGTATCTAACAACTTTGGTAATCAATCTAGCTCATCCAACTAAAAGACTTCACGAATAGAATACCTTAGGGTAGAAGACTTAGTTCAGTATATTTATATTCAGTATTATATCGGGTCAACGTCCCCACATATTATATTCAATATTATATGGGTTAGCGCCCCCACAAATCATATTCAGTATTATACAACTTTAGGGTATGTGTACCCTCACAAATTCAGTATCCGGGTTCCAACGTACCTGGAACTGCGAGAATTTATCCTAGCGAAGAAAGGTCGAGATTGTACTCCCTTGAATCGAGGATCGAGAAGCACCTCTCCTCGTGCCCCTCTACTGGAGGCGGGCATACGCTGTAGACAGAACATATTTGCCTTCAATAGTTACTTTCCAACCTTGTTTTCATATGCTTTAATTATTGTTAAGCTATATATATGTACTTTGTATTTCATGCAATATTTGCTACGTGAGTGGTATAGAGGTACCCATCACTAAGTTGACATCGCTTTGTTTTTCAGATACAGTAGAGGAAAGTGAGAATATCCCCCTCGTCCAGTAGCAGTGAGGTCCAGCATCAGCAGTAAGCTTCGCTTTGTAGTAGGGTTTACCAAGGGTTGTGTTATTAGATATGCTCTAGATTTCCTAAGGTAGGATTCCCCATTAGCATTTATACATTAGTTATCTTTTAAGCATATCTTCAACAAGATGCAATTCAGATATTATTATCATCATCATTAAAGTTTATTTATAAAATCAGTTGTTTATTTATATAAGTTGTTTATTTTATCATGCATGAACATTCGTATGCTACATCAGAGCTTCTGTAGGGGCAGTAGCCCTACGTGCAACCACGTCCTAAGATAGGGGGTGACAGGGTTGAACGATGCAGCATCCCCAGCATGCTTCAATGGTTCCGTGGTAGTGGATCGGGAGCAAGCCCATTTTTCTCTATAAATATAAGCCTCCCTTGAGTGTTTTTATTTGCTACTTCACTTAGAGAGCTCTGAAGGTTGTGCTTTGAGCAGAACTTTCTCTCAAGCTCTAGTTTTATTTTATATTTTTGTTCGCGGGGAAGCAGTGCCTCCACATAGGGTGTTAGCATCATGCCGTTAGAGTGTTCTAAGTCAGTCAATGGTGTCATTCAAGTTCCTACCGAGCTCACGAGGAACGACAACCATTCTTCAGCAATTCTTAGTGAGTGGGTTGTGGCTTATGGTCTATTTTGGTCATTATGTTATGTTCATATTTTATAAGCATGATTTAGTTTTAGTATTTTTAATGTTTTAGAAAAATAAGGATTTGTTTTATGAAAATTGGTTTTTAGAAAATAAATATTTGTTTATGAAAATATTTATGAAATTGTTTTATTGAAACCTTTTATGAAAATTAGATTTATCTTTAAGCGTTTATGAAATTAAGAAATAGTTTACGCAAAGATTTAGAAAATCATGAAATACCACTTTAGAACCACCATGGGACCATTGTTTTGTTGCACAAAGATCATCATGTTGTATGTGTATGTTCATGGATTTCAAATGTTATGATCATGTCAGTTAATTTAGTTATTAATTATTTCAGTTATTAGTTATCTGTTATCATGATTGTGCTGTTATATTTAAGCTATTTTCATGGAAGTTGGATCTAGGATAGAACTGTAAGTAAGTGACAGTCTACATTGACCCTTGGTACCATTGTAGTTAGAATCAGAACCAACTATCAGGAATCTAGGGACTCGGATAGCTTAGATTACCATTAGTTATCAAGACCTAGATACTTGGATTGTGCATTAACCAACTATCAGGAATATAGGTACTTGGATATATTATATTACCATTAGCTATGGAGACCTAGGTAATTGGGTAGTGTGTTAAAGTTAGACCATAATATTCGGGATTTATCTATCTAGATACCTTCCCATGATATTATTTTAATGTTTTCATCAAAACTTTATTATTAGTATTATGACATTATAATGTTTTTGTATGATTAGTATTATTATGTATTGCACATTTATGTCCATGTTTCGAAACGTCCAATGGATATTGTGGATGATCTCTCGCTCACTAAGGATATCCCCTGAGTTCTCACCCCTCAACCTGCCCCTCCAGTTATATGTTACGGTGTACAACAGTAGTGCACAGAGATCATGGTCAGATGCAGATACATCAGGATTCTTGAGTGAAAAGTCACCTTGAGATGAAGTTATCGAAAGGAATTGTTAGACTTTATTTTAAATTTGTAACTGAGTCAGTGTCTAGAGTACTCCAATTGTATACATGCAGGATCTTTGGATCGGTCGCGTGTTTTACATGTATATTTGTATTTATTGTAAAGTGTTTATGTTTATTTAGAAAAGAAAGTTTTTAGTTGTTTTTTTAATTGAAGTTAAAATTTCATGTTTTTATGAAAAAGGTTCCTAAGAGGTTTTCATAAGGGAACCAGTTCCTTGCGTGCTAGTAATAATTTTTGGGTCGTTACACGCGATCTTAGTGTTATAGGCGGAATTGGTTGTGTTGGCTCCCACTAGGTAATCATGGCATGATTGATCAGAGGTAGTGGTCCAATGTGCCTTCAAATCTTGGGGTATACTTCTGTTGTCTAAGCTAGAGAATAGATGGCATTGGGGAGAATTTGAGTGCCATTATACCCCTTATGCAGTGCCATAAATGGCGCCTTAAAGCATGCACCCTACATCAATCATCCGCCGAGTAATGATCGCATAAATCAGAAGTGTCCGCTTGATGATCACCTGAAAAATGTTAGAGCAAAGGAGCATACAAGTTTGCACAAATGCACACCATGCTTGCAAAATGGGATGAGATCATGCAAGCTTAGATACTTGGGTGCATGGTTTGCATTTAAAGCTCAAGCTGACCCTAGGATGCACAAAGTATCAAGAACTGGGACGACATCCCATTCACTATTATGCAATATTGCATATTCATCAACTTCGGGGAGGCACAAGATTGAATATTGTTTTGATTTTCCCTATCGAATAATTTACTTTTCTGCCACACACATAACTTACATATTTTGGTAGAGCAGCCCTTTTCTCCACATAAGTGTTGACATAGAATTCTTCACCTAGCTCCTCAAAACCATCCAATGGGGACGCCACAAATTTTTCCCAATCACGCTCCTCAATCTGCTATTGAATCTCGAGATACTCTGTTCTTTCAAGAAAAATCAATTTCTCTCACCCACCAACATTTGACAGTGAATTTGTCGTTACGGTGATGGTGAGTGGAGGAGATGAACAGCTTGACATCAAATTCCTCTCTTTTTGAGGTAGAGGATGGCACACCCACTTTCCTCTTGATTCTCCTTGGGTTAGATGCCATGGTGATGAGGTATATGGATGGTGATGTGTGTGGGTAGGAAGAATGTGGTGGTGGATGATAGGATATAGGAGTAGTGTATATGGAAGGATATGGTAGTGTATGGATGAAGAAGTGATGAATTAATGGAGGATTTGTGGTGGATGTAGATGAATTATGGTGGAAGATGATGGGAGAATTCAAAGTTACATAGAAAAGGGGAGAAATTTGCAGAGAAAAATAGAATTGGGGTTGCAGTTGTGAGGGCACAACAGTGTTGGCATTATTTATAATTTGGTGCCAGCATAATTGTGCTAGACTAGCGCTATTATGCTCAGTTATGACCGTTCTGATGATGTCATGATGCCGTTGGCTGACATCATGTGATTGTTTGCCAATGTCTCTGAGAAAAGGACCCTCTTTTGTATTTTAGTCGCAAGCTCATGGACTCGAGTGTTGTTGTGTTGAGTGGGTGCAGTCGTACCATGGTTGACCTAACATTGTTGCACCAGTCCAGCACAACTGTGCTGGTGTTACTGTAAATCTAATTGCTTTTTGGGTGCTGGAGCGCTTGATCAGGGCGCCAGAGTGGTTTTTTAGCCTTCAAATCGTCTCTAGTCCAATCTTGGCTTGCTCCCAATTTAATTATTCTACCTAAAAACTCACCAAAAACAATAAAAATGACTCAAAAAGCATAAGTGGAATGATGAAAACTAAATTAACGGAAATTAAATCAACAAAATTTAAATGACAAAGAAAACTAAATAGCAAAATATTGAAAAGCTTGGGTTATCTCATAAGAAGCACTTTACTTTTGTGACCCTAAGTTGGATGTTACCTCACTTATACTCGGATCCCAAATTTGGTTTCTTCCCTATTATGTCATCAATGTATTAGATACATAAACGTGTCCTACACAAGGGATAATGGTTAGCATTAGATTTGCCACTCTAACATTGAATTCCTCTTGTCTTCCCTTTGCTTGTGATGGATTCACATGCATTGGGATCTTTAGAGAAAGGATTAAATGTGTCAACATATGCATCTCTTCTTCACCCCAACTTTGGACAATTCCATGGATAGATAGGGCTTCAATTCGATTTCTTTGGTGGCTCTTGATCCAAACATGTAGGTACTTGTGTTGTGGTCACCTAGACACTAAGTGCAGGCCGCGCAATTATCGAATTGCATGTAAAATCCTTTAAATGAAACTTCTAGGTCTAGTTCCATGTCCTCCACCATTGTGACGACGCTCTCTTTCTCCAATCGAAGTTCAATTACGCCTTTAGAAAGCTCAGGTTTAAGTTCTGCAATTAGTCTTGAACCATTCAAAGATTGGCTTTAGAGGATCTCCATTTTTTTTATTGAATTCTTCAACCTTCCATTCCACACAATCGATGAAAGGCTTCAAATTGAGCTCTTCATAGTAGGAATCTTTTTCTTCATCATCCCCCTCCAGTTCAAAATCTTCCTCTTTACTTGAGCTCGGTGGTTCAACCGAGAGTACTCCAACAATCAACTGGTTAACTTGTGTCATCATGTGCTAAAGCATATTGTTTTCAGCTTAATGTAATTCATATATCTCTTCATTATGCTTATGATTGAGGTGATTCAAGTCTTCAATCTACAACTTTGTGGTTGAAGCCAAATCGAGATTCAATCTCCATTCTTGTGCAAAATTCGTGACAAAGTTAGCGTTGAAACAACATCAACATATCTTGGTTCAAATCTTTTTAGATTGTCTTCATCAAATTAATTTATATTTTATGATCCAAATATTCTCTTCAAATTTCTTCTTCAATCTTATCCTTCTTATAATCTTCATTGATACTCTTGGCAATTAATTTATCTTCAAAATAAATAAAAGCTAAAAAAAAAAAAGAGATAAAACCCTCAAAATCTAACTAATGGGGAAATGTCCTAATTTATGCTTAGTAATGAACGAAAAATCCTAAAAACCTATTAAAAATACTTAAAAAAAACTAAAAAAACACTCAAATTAGAGAATTATCACCTTTCATCGTGATACAAATATTGAGAGTGATAAGTGCAGAAGTAACAAATGAAAAGTTATCATTTAATTATAAGAAATTAAATCTATTGCATAAAATTGAAATTATTACATCCTATTACATATCAGACTATTTCAAATGAGAAAGTAAAAGGACAACTTTACGAAGTACAAAGTCAAAGTTCCTTACAAACTAACATTTATTATTAAACAATCCTAATTAACCATTCCTCATGATACAAATTATTGAGAATGAGAAGTGCATAAATAAACAAACGTAACGGTTATCATATAGTTATAAGAAATTAAGTCTATTGCATACAATTGAAATTATTGCAACCTATTACATATGAGACTATTTCAAATGAGAAAGTAGACGAAGTACAAATTTTTTACTCAGTTAATTCAAAAGAAAAATGTCTACAAAAATATGAGGCATCAAAATGTAACTAAACATTTAGTAATTCAGGACCTATTGTTTGAAATGTTCTATTTATAATTTTTTTTGACGGGGTAAAATGTTCTGTATAGACTTCGAGCATCAAACATTCATCCAAGACCTGCAACTCACTTTCAAAACTATTATTGGGAAAAACACTATAGCAGTAGCTACAAGTGGAAGGTAAGTTCTTTTCTCTAACCTCTTGCTTTTGTTCTTTTATTTCCTTATCTGTAGGCATGTTGTATAAAAATAATATTTCATATTTTGAATATTTGTTATTCTTAATGCCTCATTTTGCCATATTAAAATTTTTCACCAATGTTTATCCATGTTAATTAAAATTCTTAGACACCTCTTTTTTGTGAGGAATATTGTTATTGTTTGCTTTTTTACTTTTATATCTTAATTCTTATTTCACCTTAATTTTTATCTTAATTTATAATAAAAATGTTCATTAGTCTTCAAATCGAAATGCAAGGTCATGGGAACTTCGACTTATTTTGAAAGTCTTAGAAGACAAAATTTCTCACAATAAATAAAATTTTAAAGCCAAAGGCAAAATTTTAAATTTCGTTAATTTTACTTTTTCTTTAAAAAAAATATTATCTTCGTGATATACTTTGAAAACTTTTAAAGTAAAATTTATTTGTCTTTCAATTTGAGGAAGAAGATGATCCAGTAGTGTGACAAAAGAAAATGCCTTAAAAATAAGGAAGCAATATCCTCGACAATGGTACCGAAAACTTGATGCGCTTAATGTTAGTAAATACAATAGTCAAGACAAGTAATAATGAGTATTTAAACTCGAGTTGTCGAACCTATAAGAATGGTATTACATGCTCAATTGTAATTAATAAATTACTAAATTAAATTGTTTATAAAGGGAAAAGAAATTTTCAAAAAACCAATCTACTTTCCCAACTCTCTCTCTCTCTCCTTTTAATTTTATTTAATGGATTTCATTTTTCTAGCTTAAATATTGATATATTTTTATTTTACTAAAATTTATTTTTATTGATAATACATGCAATTAAATTATTTTTAATTGAAAATAATATAAATTAATTTTCTATTTTTCACAATAAAATTTATTGAATACAAAAAATATTTTTGTCCTTGTCAAACACATTTTTGATAAGTGGGTTTTTATGTCCTTAATTATAATTTTATACAAAAGATATTCTTTTATTTATTACATCCAAACAATTTTACAACTTCTAATTATAAAAACAAATACTTTACAATTTTATACAAGCGCAAAATAATTTTTTTGCTTCTGCTTGTACTTCTACTCCTATTTCTAAAGAGACATGCAAACAAACGCAACCAATAATTCATTGTTCTACACCATTTTAGTGTAGTTTGTATATCTTTAACGTATTTTATTGTATTCAATAACAAATAAAAGAAATAATATATTCTTAATATGACTAATTTTTATTTGCCACCATATTTGTTGATATTTTAAAATGATTGGCAACAACAAATTAATGAACTAGTGCAACGCAAGGGCTTAATTTCTAATTTTAACATAAAATAAAACACCAATATCAACAACCAAATCAATTATGACCAAGATTTTACACTAAACACCAATCTTCATCTTCGTATTTTTCTTCAATTTGATCAATCTGAAATTCAATTTGTGAAATGCATACACCATCACCGTTGTTCACCCAATCACCATCACCTAAATTGCAGGAACCACAATCATTATAGTCAACTTGGTCATCACTTTCATCTTCCACGTAACCATCAGAAAGTAGGTCCAACATCCTGGTTGCGGACAACCCGGAAAAGATTGAATCGGGTTGATCCATGACCCGCCAATAATATTTGTGCTTTTGGGTACCTTTGGTCTTGTCCTTGGACTTGCAGGCCGGGTCGAGGTGGCAGCAGGTGCACCGCGGCGTCCTGCACTTGCCGGTGGGCTTCGAGTGGTTGGTGGGCTTGGAGGAGACCCTGGTGAAGAGCCCAGCAGTGGGAGGATAGTCAATCCGGGTTACAATTCTGGTATCGGGTCTCGGGTTGAATGGGGATGGTAGGATCCGTTTAGTCTTCACCATACCATGTTGCCGACCCTCTCTCTTCATTTTTGTTGAGCCTCAAGAGTGAAGAAATTGATTGGAAATGGCATGCATGAGACAAAGCTTATATAGTGGTATAATCTTTTGGATTGGGATGTAAGATAGGAAAAAGCCTTGCGAAGCACGCTTTTGTCCTACCCAGAGGGCGTGTAGGCCAAGTACATAAATAAATGGGAAAAAAAAACTCAAAATAAATACAGATTTGACTTTGAGCAACTCGTTTATATTTAACTACTTTAATTCGAAAGGAGCCTCCTCTTCTGACTTTACATTTCAATTTTGCTATTTTGAATACATAAAAAATGATACTTCTATCACAATGTATTATGTGGGTCACTTTATAAAAATAAACCTCATGACATATTATAAGAAGAGTAATAAAGTATAAACATATTTTTATATATTTAGAGAACTTTTATTTTTTTTTAAAATTGTCTAAACTTATTTGTCATAATAGCACTGTTGTTACATTTTATGACTTAAAAAATACTTACTAAGACAGCAAATAAAGTTGGCAACTCTTAGAATATTTCCACTTGCATAATTGTTGGGAGATCGAATATGGACCCTACACCCATTGTGACTATATAGTGGACACATTCAATCATTATGACTTGATCTCTCACGCTGTCCCCAACTCGATCTGCACGATTTAATCGTCTATGCTATGATTTATAAATCGAACTTTATTCAAATGGATTGGATGATGTGCACTTTTCAATTTTGAGTTCACACTTCTCCATGTGCTAGTTTATTTTAATAATACTGTGATCACGTTGTTATAATTTATTGTGGCATGTTCTTAAAAATTTGCACTCTTCATGTGATCTATCAAATTGAACCGAAGTTCGAATCTGAAAACCAAAAGAAGAAAAAGAAATGTTCTAACAGATGTTCCAACGACACTTATTGAAAAATTAGTAAATTAAAATTGATAGTTTTATTTAGCTTAGAGAACGGTTTGAATTTAAGCAATAATTTCTCTTAGAAACTAATTTTGTTTTGATCAGAAAAGAAACTAAGCTTACATTTTAGTTTAAAAAGAAGATAGGGAAGAAGAGATCAACCCATAGAGATTTATACCGGTTCGATTCCCAAATGTTAGGAATCTACGTCAAGTTCTTCAACTACTATCAAGCTTTCTTTCATACTTTTCAAATACAAACACTAATACAAACAGAACTCTTTTAAAAAATTCCTAAACAATTTTGCTAAGAAATCACTCAACAAACAAAAATAAACAAATTTGGCTTTCTCAAACCCTCAACTTTCTACCCTTTTTAACTCTCAAACTCTCAAAGAACAAAGATGAAATTTTTCACAATTAAATAGATAAACCGATTATAAAGAGAAATATAAGTAGAAATATCAGTTTAAATCAGTCTTGGAATGAGAGGAGAAAAAGAGGAATAGAATTGCAGGTTCTTGATTTTCTCGAGTAGGCTTTTTTTTGCTCTCTTTTTCTAAAAAACTTTGAATGGTGTAACGGACCTATATTGATAAAGGCCCAAATAAAAATTAGTCCAATTAGTGGAACCGATTTCTATTATAAATAAAGGGGAAGAGGGGAATTAGGGGTATGGAAAATTTGATTTAGGTTATCCTACCTCTCTCTCTCTAGGATTTTTCTTCTCTCTAGTTTTCCATTACTAACCAATTACTTGTAATTCACTACCACAAATGCAGAAAATACTATTAACATTCCATTTCTATCCATAATCCATTCCATTACAATTTCACTTCATTACAAATGGTGCTTTCATTGAACACCATGCCGGCAGTTACCGCTTCCCATGGTGGTTCGGAGAGCTCAAGCCATGTCCCGTTGTGCGCCGTTTTGCCAGTGTTCGATGGTGAGCACAGCTACTGGTGGCTTCTTTGCGCGTCGAAGTTTTGGAACGCCAAAGGAATGCGAGAGTTGCAGCGGTTGCTGCAGGTTGCAGAAGGGTTGTCGGGCCGCACAATTTCACTTCATTACAAATGGTCACCTCATCCTCTTTTTAAGTTTTGAATTTTTAGGTCATTGTCAAACTGCAAGCTAGGATCTATCCGTTGCGGGTTTTGCTTAGTTGTTACACTCCCATTTGTCCACGTTTTGTCCTTTGTACTATCTTCCTTCCTTTGTGCAAAAGTTGTCCTTTCATGTCAGTTTACACTGTCCTTTTCTTTTATCCCCTTTTTGAATGTTGCAGCATAAATTTTGCTAACAGACTTATGCTTTCTTTTCAGTTTGCCTTGCTTTCTCTCCTTGGACATTGCATCACACAACACAATTTCTGTTGATGAATGTACAACTGTGATAGTGTAGTGTTGGGTCATAGGACTTAGGCTTGAGAAATTTTGTCCACTGGGGTTGTGTAAGTGATTTAATTGCTTGCTTGCTTGATGTAGTTTGGGCTCCTTTTCTAAAGCAAATGCTCTTTTGTTTTAAAATTATTGATTGTTGTTACGTTTATGGGTCCGTATCTTATGGGCTAGCAACTTCAAAGCTCAACTATGAATATCATCATTTTTTGGTTCAGTGCTTATGCTACTGAAATACTTAACATACATATTAGAAAGTTCACATAATGTTTGTCGTCATATTTATTTACCAATTTAAGTCAACAGAAACTTTATATTAGAAATAGTTTTTTAAAACTTCAGTACTTTGAATTATATTAATTGATACTTTTTCATGTATCTCATAGAATAAATACTCTCTTTTACTATAATTTTTTTATTTTTGACAATTTTTAGGATTAACTTCATTGAATTTTATCACTTTTAGCTAAAATTTTCACCTAAGTATTTGATAAATTCGATGATTATATTGTATCGAGAAGAAAGTACTGTCGATCAGTAGTTTATATAATCGACAAGGAGTAGTTTCAATTTATGAGTTTCTTATCGAAACATTCGGTTGGAGCATTTGTTAAAATGTCAAAGTCTTTATTCGAATTTGTTGTGGATTAGGCATTTTGCCAAGACAGTGAAGTATGTTTAAAGTGTGCAAAGCTTTCGAAAAGAGGTGGCAGTTACCTAAGAGTATTTACAAATATTTTCGAAGAAAGAAAAACAATTATTAATGGTTATAGATTGAAGGAGTTAAAAGTTTATCAGCGTGTTATGTCACCGCTCCTCGAAAGACACGTACTCAGGGAGTCAGGATAATCAATTGCATACGAGGAAATCATTTTTTTTTTTAAATAGCGAAGACTCGTTTAGAAGAACTGAAAAATATTTACTCTCATTTTGAAGAATTGAAATCACTTTGATTACACTCATTCACATTAATACAAGAATCACTTTGGAGATTATTTTAAGTATGACTTTTAAACTTGTACATTTATCTTTCATAAGAGTAGTTTATGGCAATAGTTTATTGCCTACGCTGATTTATATGTCCTTCATATTTTTTATTATACGATTTGTATTTTGTTTGGTCTTTTCATACCACTCTTTATCAATTGAAGTTTTTTTAGTGCTTTACATTTTTTTCGAAAACTAGATTATCCTTTCTAGAACCCGAGAACTTGCTTTGAGGAAACGCTTCCACTCCTTGAATTAAGACCTGTGAAACAAACGCTGGTCAATTTTATTTGTTTTCACGATACCAAAATATAAGTGAAACAGTCAACACCTTATGTTTTATATGAACTTGATAAATTTTTCATTAGTCAAATAATTGAAAAAATTAACTTGTAAGAGATTAACTTGAAAATTATTAGTTTATCATATTAAATTATATAACACATCAATATGTCATATTAGATCATAAAATAATGACAAAATTTACTGAATTTAGTTCTAAAAATTGTCAAATAAAAAAAATAATCATCGTATACTTTCAACTCTACTTTTGTCACATTTGCTACTTATTACCTTTTTAGGTGGAATAAAATTCATACTACTTAACAAAAAAGAAAATGCATTGATTTGGATCTCACTTAGCAAGCATTATTATTATTATTATTAGACTTTATGTAACACCAGTTTTTTTAATTTCAAAATACATTAAATATATTAAAAACATTACCAAAATTGTTGGGCTCCTTAACAAGTATTCTTAGAACACTTAAAGGCACTTGTTAGTAAAACTAGGGGTGTTCATGGGCCGGGTTGAGTTGGGTTGACCTTTACCCGAACTCGACCCTATATTTAGACCAGACCGATTTTGAGGATTCGGACCCGACCCTAAACCCGATAGACCCGATCATCTTCGGGCCGAGTTAAAACCTAGGTTTGGACCGAGCCGAAAATGGGCCAAAACTATCTCAAACTTCAAAATAAAAAATAGCATTCATTAAAAAATAAAGTTAAAAAAATTGCAAACTAAACATTATATTTCCTAACTAAACACTCATTAATTTCAAACATTACAGCAAAATGAAATAAAATTTATAACATTAGCATTCCCATTCAAACTTTCATAATTTTAGTGAAACATAAACAACAAAAAAATAATAAGTGCACTATAATAGATTTCTAAACACCGAAATAGACATAATTTAACTACAATAGACATAAATTTCTAAACGTCAGGCCGGGCCGGGTGACCTGAGGCTAAACCCGAACCCGGTATGAATTAAAATCAGGTTTTTTTAGATTTTTTTTTAAATTCTGGCCCAATTAAAATCAGGCCCAATTTTGCCCAAATGCTTCGGGGTCGGTCTGGGTTAGCAGGGCGGACGGGGTTATGAACACCCCTAGTAAAAACCATTACTACTACTACTACTACTACTACTACTACTATTATTATTATTATTATTATTATTAGTAGTAGTAGTAGTAGTAGTAGTAGTAGTAGTAGTAGTAGTAGTAGAATTATTATTACTAGTTGTTATATCACAATAATTAGCAAGAGAATATGAGGGTTTAAGATAAGGGTATGAGAGTAAATTACTAGAAAATAACAAAGGCGAAAGGGTCGCTTAGGATAACGTCGAACTAAATAACCCCATCTTGATGAATACTAACTCAAAGATGTTAGTCGACTAAACGAAAGAACAATGGTAGGGGTGACATCAAAGGTATGGATTATGGACGAGTATTGGCTTAATGATATTAAGTGGTCGACTGGTAAAAAGGTCAAATATTTATCGATCTAAGGTAGAGACTCTATATGAGACTTTGATACTTTTTAAAGATAAAAGTTGTGATCACTTCATGCCATCCTACAAAGAGGCATAGGGAAAAAGACAACTCTCGGTGCCTCTTTTTTGAATCAAATTTGAAAGAGAAGTTATTTGGGACACAACATGTTCGGATAATGGGTAGCGGTTCTTAAAGAACATGCATATACTTCTAAGAGGTGGTTCGCGAGATTTTCGTTAGTTGGGATGAAGTGGAGACACGGGATGCAAGCACCAACCATTCGAGGGACACATGACAAGCTGGCATGAAGAGTTTGAAGCCTATAAATAGGACGGTCAAAGATGAAATAAAGCGGAAGAAGACACTTGAGAATTCTCACACACTCATACACGTCCCAGGACTTTTCGAGTTTAGGAGAAGAATTAAGTAATTCCTTTTTACTTGTTTTCTGCCTTTTAATTTCTATAGGATTAGTTTCCTTCTTTTCATTTTATTTTATGTTCTTATTGTTTATCAATTTGTTTCTGGTTACTATACAACTTTCGAATTTATTTAGTGTATTATTCATAATTCTTCTCTCCAAACTCGCATTCTCATTAAAAGGATCCTCAATTCATAGGAATTACCTTGTAATCCCTACCTTCTGTAATACATATTTGATTTTTGTGGTGAACGATCCATAAGTAATTATAAACCAAATCATTACCAAGGAAAAATCCCTAAAATAAATCATTAAAATTACCCTATTACTCAAATGAACAAATTTCAAAATTGTTCCCAAAATAAACTAATTTTCTTATAAAGGGAGTCAATTCAAATCGACTCCTGCAATAAAAAAATTATTACTTTTTGAATAGGAGTCAATTTGAATCAACTTCTTTGGGAAAAAAATCCAAAAAACATAGTCTTTCTCACTTTGTACCAAGGTTCAGGAGGAAAATAAGGTTTCATTGTATGATATGCGTGTCTATGCCTGTTTATAGATGCGTTTTATGGATGACTTGTTAATTGTTATGTCACTTTTTGTTTAGTTGTTGTTACTAACTTCATTCTTTAGGAGAAAAGTAAGGTTTTGTTGTATGCTATCGTATTTATGGTTTGTTTATGGATGCATTTTGTTATTACTTGTTATGTCGCTTTTTGTTAAGTTGTTGTTACAAACTTTATTCTTTATTCATATGCAAGCAAATTAGTCATAAAGAAACAACAAATTCAACAAAATGAATCACGTAGTAAAGTAACATACTTTATAAAGTAACATACATAAGTTAAGTTACATGCATAAAGTTACACAAATAATTACATAAAGTTACATACAATACAATAAACCAAAAATAACCCTAAACTATCTATTGGGGGCATCATGGTGTCGACCTCCTAGGACATGATATTTTCCTCCCGTGTGATATGTTAGTGTCCGCCTCGAACAACTCGAGCGGTGTGGATGATGCTACTGAGCTCCCTCCGGGCCCCGTCTTCACCCTGTGATCCCAATGGAGATGGTGGAGGAGATGTTACCTACTCTAAGGTGACAAGAAGATCCCGTTCCATAGCATTCATGTCGAGGGGGAGCGTTGGGCCCAACACCAGCACCTGATGTGGGGGATGATAAAAGCAAGAATTGACGAATTCGCTCAACATCCGCATCGGTCCCCAAGAACCTGTCCTCCCCCTATGGTGCAGCTGGCGTGTGTGATTGAGGTCAATAGACATCGCTATCGCCCACTGGAATTTGTTGCTCTGGGGAGAAAACTTCACCTAAAGGCAGCCCAGTGTCAACCTGACCCGAAGCATAGAGAGTCAACGCAGCGACAAATCTAGAATATGGCTCTTGGTGTTGCCAAAACCCCACTGATGCCTCCCCTAGTGAATAATGACTGATAAAAGCATATGGCTTCTGCTGAGGGGCGCGGGCTCGGTCGACTCGTCATCCATGTCGGCATCAACATATGGTTGCTGCTATTGGGGGCTCAGGCTCATCATCCATCAGAATATTGAAGTCCTAGATATCTAACTCGATATCAAAGTCATCGAGGTCTTCGTATTGCTATTGGGATGCACGTGTCCCTCCCCTCCTCCTAACTGGTAATGTACATTGGTTAGGAGCGGGAGTCAGGAATACAACTAGAGGTAGCGCTGGGGAGCCTCGTCAAGAATATCTGCTGGCAACTCTCTCAATGTTGACTCAATATCCTCTGCAACAAATTGTAAAAACCTCTACAACGATGCTCCATACCACAAAAAGTACTAGAAGGAGGGCCTGAAGTCTATAGAAAGGGAGTATGACACTACCTTATCTGCATGCGTATCCCAAGCGTCATGTCATCTGTCATGAAATACACGTCAGTTGGTATGCTCAGGCCGCTTGGCATCCTTCGAGTTCAAGCAATCGATGGTAGTCAGCATCTGGGGTATCCAACGGGCATTATCGAACTGTCGAACCACAAGGTTCGCATGGTGCCACTCAATGATGGAGAAGCAGATAAAGGCGATATTTAATGTCCATATCGCCTGCTCCTCTATACTTATTCAGGTATCACCGCATTCACTAAGTCCTCATTATACGACCTCCAAATAAACTACAAAATTAAAATAAAACGTATTTTATTCTCAACCATAGAACGAACATATCATAAATGAACTAATAATTGGAAACATAGAAAGGTAATTTGATTGGCTTATCCCATATTCGCCAAGTTGGTCAAGCTGGCCACAGTAAGCAACCAGTCAATCCTCCCTCGCTGGCCTAATGGTTATCTTCACATGACGCCATCTACACAACAAAAACATAATTTTGTGTTAGAAAATAATAATTCAAATACATTAATGTTCATCAGCTAAAAAAATTAACTAAAACATTTATCGTGCATACCCTGCAGCCAACGGGAACGTAGTAAGTCTAGCGGGATAGGTTAGCTAGGGCATTCTCATCCATGCCCAACAGATAAGCAGCGTAGCACAACCTCCAAACTCAGTCATAGTGAATTTGGTAGCATGGCACAACTTCCAATACAAAGTTATTAGGACTGTTGACCCCCGGTTGTATGTCTCCGTATCCGTCAAGTCCTCAAGCAGCAAGAGAAACTTCAGGTGCACCCGGTTCCCAACTCCAATCATGAACAGAATGTACTCCCAGGTGCACCTCAAAATTGTCAGCTCGTCTGCCTACACCTACCGGTATAATCGGTGGTACATAGTCTGAACCCACTTTAGGTAGACACTGGCCCCCTTTCTAGACTGCTGTGGGGTATTTTCTCTGAGAAACTCCTCACACAATGGCCACTAGCTCCTACTGTCAAAGTGAGTGGCCTAATCTCCCATCCATCTGGTAACAGCCCGACCTTTAACGAGAAGGTCGAGTATCACTGCAACGTCCTGCAGTGTGACCGTGCACTCTCCATATGGTAGATGAAAAGTATGAGTCTCAGGATGCCACCTCTCAACCAGGGCACTAACCATTGCCCTATCGTATTGGAATGGTAGCTTGATGTGCGCAACATCCCAAGATCTGACGGCCAGCAGTCCTTGCTCCATCAGCAGATGCAACTCATGAAAACTACCGTATCTTCAAGTCTCCAACACACAAGCTTACAAAAATACATTAAAAAAATGTATTCAGACTAATTACACAAAAGTGACTTGAAATAATCCATAAAACATGTTGCATTCAAGTTCCTAAAAATTCTACAGATCAACAATTATAATTTCTTTTACAGTGAAATTCATAAATTAATCGACGACTATAGCATTCAACTTCCCAAAAACTCTATAGCTCTAATATTGAAGCTCAATTAAATACTCTATCTTAGAAATCTACTAGAAATCTACCCAAAAAACTTACATATACCTTATCAACCTACAATAACTTTATAGATATAACTAACATTCAAGTTCAATAAAAATACTCATTTGAACTAACATTCAAGTTTAATAACATTTGTCTATTTATCTAACATAATGCTAACATTCATAGATCTACCTATTTATCAAGTTCAAGTTCAACAAATTTAACTAACATGCAGATTCAATAACAACATTTTATCAATCTAACAAAAAATTTATCTATAAATTTACGCTACCATTTTTTACCTACATTAACCTAACCTTTGTTTACAGCACTAGCATAAATAGAAACACAAAAACGTTGTGGTAAAGATATCTAAATACCTGGAAGTTTGCTTGAGGTTGGATGTGGTAGACCATGTTTAGACGCAAAAAATTTGCACTTTTCATTGCACTATGAACCAAAATATTAATCGCATAAGATTTTGAGAGAAAGTGATTTTTTAGAGGGAGATTGAGTTAGAATTGTGAAGAAGCCGATTTAAACTGACTCCTTTATATAGAAGTCTCAAAAGAGTCGATTTGAATTGGCTCCTATTTAAAAAATAATAATTTTTTATTACAAAAGTCGATTTTAATCAATTCTTACTTTAAAAAAAGGTAAAACGAGAATCGATTTGAATCGACTCAAAAAATTAATTTATTTTAAAAACAACAGTTCATTTGAATAATAAAATAATTTTAATGTTTTATTCCAATAATTTTTCCAATTACTAAAGATAATGGTGGACGTTGAGTATCCAATGGATTTGACTAGGGATGGCAACGTATTGGAAGCATGTGTCACACAAATAGATTGCAACTGCTAGGCCTCATTTAGATACTTGGGATTTATGGGATATAAGCTTTTCCAACGTCTTGTGACGACGAAACGAGAAAAACTTTGCCGTTCTTAGCGCTACTTTGACCCAAAATGGGATATCACAAAATTAGATCCACCAGGTTGAACTTTTTGTTCGATTGAAGGGCAAAAAAATAAGTTGATTAAATACATAAAATCAAATAAATAAGTTGATTAAATACATAAGATCAAATAAAAAAGAGAGGGACAGATGATTTCGCTCATTTATATCACTCTCTAATCTCTTTTGATGTTGAATGGTTTTTTTTCTTTTTTGAAATAATCTTACGCAGGTAAATTGATCTAGAGGGAATTAGTCTTCTTCTTTACATTTTTTTGGTTGTTTTTTTTGCTTTGGCCCCACCATTCAAAAAAATAGAAGGAACAGGTTGTGTAGCTCATTTAAGACCCCAAGAAAAAGAAAGTTGCAGACAGTTTAGCTTTATCTTTCTTTTTTGGGTCCAAATAGACAGTTTAGATAATTGGGCTCTTTCCCCAGACAAATGGCCTTCACCCTTTTCTACGTTTTATGTTTTGGGCTATGGTTAGAGATGATAATTTGTATCTTATACGTAAATATCCGTCTTAACTCAATTTGATGGATAAGGTAAAAATTTGTTTTTTAATGAATAAGTATTCGTATAGGTAATTATTTAAAATTATTCGCACAGGTTAAGATAGGATTATGGTTTTAATGTACCCATTTCAACTTTATCCGTACTCTATATAAATTTTTATTATTATTTTATATAATTTTGTTTGGATCTACGAGGTTTAAACTCTATTGTTTTATTAAGAGGAATGAAAAGTTAAAAAAATATATATCATTGATTAAATTGAAGGTTTATCCAAAAGTAAATTATCTCTGGATTATTAGCATTGGTCAAGTTCATTCTCAAGTTAGTCTTCAACATCAATCAAATTAGTTTCTTTTAAAGATTAACTTAACTAACTTTTAATAATCTTGAGGTCTAAAATAACAATTTTTCATAACTTAGGGACAAACATACTCCAATCCGCTTGAAAATATTTATGAATGCTCCTCTTTTAAGCAAATTAATCAGTAAACAAATTCCATTAACCAAGAAGAAAGGCCAAGTGTGCAAGTTGAAGCTAATAATTTACCTAGCTTAAAGGGAATGAAAGACGAAGAATGTTATGTGTACAACATAAATGTGAATAACAAATATCAACTCTCACATAAACATAAACTTGTATATTGGTTCTCAATGTTGGCAAGTCAATTTAGGTTCTCAAAATTTCAAATCTTACTAATTCGTCTTTAATTTTGGCAAACAAACGTCGATTAAGTTAGTCTATGGCGTTAACTCTCCATCTAACCCCACTAACGATGGATAACATAAAGTGCCACATGATCACATAGATGCTTGCATAACATGTTATCCGTCAAATTAGTCATTGAAATTTCAAAATTCATCAATTTAGTCTTTGAAATTCTCAAAATCCGCCAATTTCATTTCTAAAGTTTTTTAAATTGATCAATATCATTCCTATGATATTCAAATGCTCAAAATTCATCAATATCATCCCTATGATATTCAAAGCATTTCCTTCTATTTATCTACGTATATTTGAAAAGGATACTAATAGAAATTGATTTAGTTTGTAAATTAAGTTTTATATTTAAAAATTTAAAAACAATAATATATAGTTTGATTTGTTATTAAAATTTTTGAAACTGTATCAAGTTTGGTAAGATAATAGGAAATTGAAATTGAATTCTAAATCAATTATCATTTTAATTGATAATAATAAATATAGGAATTAATTTTAAAATGCAAATTTGTAAAATTAAATTAAAATCACTTTTTATTTTGATTTTAAAATGCAAATCAGTTCAAATGAAATCAAACCAGTTCTTAATTTTAATCATATCGAAGATTCTTTTAATATTTTTGTTATGGTTTTCACGATTGTGTTCCACCTTTTTTTTTTATCTATCAGCCATTAAGAGATGAAGAAAAAAAAGTAAAATACGCCTCTCTAAATACATTATTACCTCTTCTTGATTTTCTTCTATCTTCGTAAAGGAATTGTCTTAATTTCTTTAAATGAGCACTAAGATTTTAGGAACAAAAATGATATTTTGGGCGGGGGGGGAAATTACTATTCCAAACCACTGAGATTTTTTTTCTTTTTCCTGTCGAAAATATTTGTGGGTGCTCCTCTTTTAAGCAAATTTATCGGTAAACAAATTCCATTAACCAAGAAGAGTCCGTGAGTTGAGGAAACTGAGCAATATTATCAAATTATTATGTATTTTACAAGCAAGCCAAAAGATAAACTTTTTAATCATTAAAAATGCAAGTTTCATTTTTTTTCTTATACTAAATTACTATTTATGCTATCTTAAGTAATGTCCTTTACACTTGGACGGGTTTCCAGTTTCCACAAGGCACTCCATCCAAAAGAATACTACCAGATTATAAAACAATGAAGACCCACGTCTTTGTCTACCAAAAAAGAAGACCCACGTCTTTTAACGAATAATTGCTCGAGAATTGACTCCAAAATAAAGCAACGAGAAAATGTGTTGCCCAAATAAGAAACATAATAGCATAGCAAGTGGGTTGTCAATGTCATCACAAACCAAATATCATAAAACCAAAGACAAGACATTTATTTAAGCCCGTTCACAGAGACAGACGCATAAGAGACCATAAGACTTGACTGATTCACTTAACATCACTTGACTTTAATACAAATAAAGAACATAAGACGACAGTTTCTAGATACCTGATAAATTAGATTCACGCACAAACTCGCATGACAAGCAGTTTCACGCAACACAGAGAGAGCTGAAAAGTTACAAGTTCTTCTGCTAACGTGCCCCCACAACAATAAAAGCAGATATAGGCCAAGACCCTTCAGACGATGCACATTATTTCCACATCAGCATGCAACTTGTAACAATCTGGATCGACTGCACTTGAGGTTGATGAAGAAAGAGATGAAGAAGCCACAGGTGATGACGACGAGGAGGAAGACGCACCTGAATATGGAGACTGCACACCAACCATTGCTTCATAGAATAGTCGTCCTCTATACGCAGCAAGGTCAGCATAATACACGGGAGGGACTAAAGACACAGGTTTAGTACACCTCGCAAAGGTAAAGCACAAATCATATATGAGTTTCTGCAATTTGTCAGAAGTAAAGTTGTGCTCATCCCACAGGACATGATAATGGGTGGGCTTGCTTGTACCAAGGCTTCCGTAGTGACTAACCAGATAAAAGTCAAATTCAAAAGGGTGTATGATTTCGGTGTCCACCACTGTTCCAGGTAAAACATTGCCGCTAGGAGTTCCCTCACTCTCACCTGCAGGAAACAATCTAGTCTGGTGTCGCTTTTGAGCTACAATAAGAGTGATCTTTGGGGAGTAATTTGAGCTTTGAAATACTCTCTTCAAATCTTGTAGCTCTTCAGCAAGTACCATTTGAAATTGGCTTTCACTGACCCCGTCACGAAAGATAACAATACTTTGAGGTCTGACTTTGTTCAGCCTCTCATAACATCCAACAAGCTCAAGGCAAACTTCTCCAAAGTTCAAAATTTTCTCAATCCGATGGCCCTGAGCGCAAACACGAATTGCATAGCGGTTTGCAGCTGGCCAGTTAACACTTCCAACCACGGCCGCAATTGATGGACTATTGGTGTCCCTGGAAGCTGGATGATTGACATCAGCCCCTATAAACATAACATGACCTCCGTCTTCAAAGTGTGGGAGCCTACCACTGAGCTCTACATTACTACCTCCAATTTTTGCATTGATTTTGAGAGCAAGATTCGTAAGAAATTGGTCTTTTGCATAATTGGCATTACCAGACAAGCAGCATTGTGTGACTATGCCAATCTTGGTCTCAGCAATCCACTTGAGGCACTTGTAACCTGGATCCTTCTGGGCCATCACACAGAGAAGAAATTGCAGTCGGCGTCGGCATTTTCTTTGAACCCCATCATGGATTTTTTCAAGCAATTCACACAGCGAATTATAATTCCCAAGTTTCCACATATCCGTTATCTCAATCCAAGCTGGATCATTCATTTTAATCCCAAATTTCTTGTACTTTCCAATTAGTCTAGGAATGAAATCACCGCCATCAAATGTGCCGCGACTTTTGAGGGTAAAATCAAGAATGCCCCAACACTCAACTGGCACGCCTTCTGTCATTGATTTTTCAAGTAGATTCCACTGACACTTCTCCGGAGCCAATGTCATACTAATAATTTTTCCTTTTGGATCTCGTAGCTTCAATTTGGGGGGTCCAATAACACGTCCTGTTACGGTTGTCATAGAAGTGTTGACATTCATTTCAAAATTTTCGATAATACCGCCGCTGGCAATGAAGATGATTTTGTTAGGCATTAGTCTTTGGTAGATTAGAAACATGTGGATCAAAGAAATCTCGTGGAGTATATCCACATTAGGAGATAAACCGATAATAAACAAACTTTGAAGTTAGTGATGAAAAAATGTTTAAACAGAGCCATAACATTTCTAACTCTAGAGCTATACATCTAAGCAAGTTTTTCCAATTTTTTTAGAATGCACAAATCAACTGAATTTATAGCAAAACGGTATACACAATCAAGTCAACAAATATGGAGAAAATGAACCATGCAAGAGATATTTAGTTAGTTTTGCCTCAAGAAAAGAGAATGCACAATCTTTGTGAAAAAAACATATAAGGATGAAGGGGAGAAAGCAAGAAACCCCTAACCACCACGAAATTTTCAAATTATATCTAGCAAAATAAGTACTCTATGAGGTATCAGCAAGCATATTTCAGGACATTTCTCCGCATGCAAATACAAATACATTACCATTTCATCAAGCATGTGTATTAAAGCTTATCCTTGTATCAATGAAGTTAAGCCTATTTATGTAAGACTAGTAATTTAAGACTAGTAATAAGCATGCAGCTCGCGATGCAACAATGTCATTCCATGACTAATAAAAAAAAATCATCTAAAGCACGCAACTTCAAGTTCCAGAAAAGCATACTCATGAAATTAAATTTCGCCTACCCGCAGGGTCCATCGCTAGACTTCACCATTTCCTGAATCGCCTCTTCCCTCACCCACGGAGCAGCCACGGTCATATCTTTCAGCGTCCTGGCGGCGTCCTTGCCCAACTGCTCTTTGGGGTACCTCTGACCCTCAACTAAGAAGCACAGCTCCATAGGCACCCAGTTGTTCGTTTTCCCTCCAAAGTCCAACGCAGGGATGTCCTTGTACACTACGTCCACCTCATACCTGTCTAGGAAGTAGGCAAGAAGACCAACTTTCCTTGGATTCTGTCCATCAGGGTCTACAACAGGGAATTCGAGATGGCGCGCGTTCTTATCAGTCAGCTTGACAACTGTGTACTTCTGCTTCGTCCTCCGGTGGGTCACAGAAACTTTCAACCCAATAAGCACCTCCTCAACCTGCTTCCTGAACTTGCCAAACTCGCGCAGATTGAAGTATTTGATGTGAGTATGGAGGAAGTCCAGGACCGGCATTTTCTTCCTGAAGGACAAAACGGAGTAGTCCAGGCACAGCGACAGTCCCTGAAATGTAGGCTTGAGGCTGTGCTGAAACCCTCCCACCGCTATGATCCCCTGCTGAAGATCCTTCTCCACCAAGGGAGGGTTCATGGGGTAAAAACACCGTCCAACCGGAACGGTGCGCTTGGTCGGATTCTCCTTGAACACCAAATCCACACCTTGCAGGATATCCCTGGGGATGGAGAATGCCCTGCCACTGATGTAATCCTCCAGCTTCCTCAGCTCGAGCGTGTTGACGAGCGTCAGAGTGACGACGTAGGAGACGACCCTGTCGTCCTCTCCCCTTGAAACGTCCACTGTGAAGGCCTCTTCCGGCAGCGGCACCTTGCTGAAGATGCTATTCTCGCCGTCGTAGGCGGTCATCCCGGGAGGCAGCCTCTGGGGATGGTCCAGGAACAGCTTGTCCCTAATGAGGGAGAGATCGGCCTTCGAGATTCTCTTCGGAGGGCGGCCTCGTCTTGGAGGAGCAGTGGGCCTCACATCGACGTTGTAGTGCATGATTATGGTTTTCGGGTTGAATTGGACACGAAAGTGGTTGACTCGGAGCGTTTTGGTCCGAACCGAGGCCGTTCCGCCTCTGTCTGGCCTGTGGACGGGACCAATTCTGTCCTGCGGATCTGACAGTTCCATCCCCCGCACTCTCTGAACTAGAGAGTCTGCGCATAATAGCAAAGTCATCAAATTATATATAGATTATCATCGTCAAAATTGAAGGGAAAAAAAAAAAAAGAAGAGAGAATGTAGGTTTTGGCGAGTGATGATTATTACCATGTGGATGTGGAGAGCGAGGGGTTACTGGACTTGAAGGAGCGCCTCCGCTTCCTCTTCCTCTGCCGGAGGCGGCGTAATTTTGGTTAGATGAAGAGGTGTTTGGCCTAGGTTGCCACGATCCTTGTGGCTGGGGATGAAACCGTCCGCCAGCGCCTCTGCCGCCGCCTCTACCGCCTCTGTTACTCTCAACTGCGTGCTGTGGACGTTGAGGGCCTCTTCCTCCTCCGCCGGCGCCACCGCGGCCGCCGCCTCTGCCTCCGTTCTTGTGATTGTAACCGCCTCTCTCCATTGGGGGATGTGAATTGGAGTATTGGGGAGCGGAATTGATAACTAACTAAGCAAAAGGACACTACACAAAAATCACTGGTTCAGTACACGATTGAGGAGAGAATGGGAGGGAGTGGGATCAATTTATAAGGGGAGGCTGAAATGACGGAAATGTCCCCTAAGAGTGTGACAAGCGTCCTGTGAAAGCCAAGGAAACAAATATTCCAGAAGGTTCGGTGGAAACGAGAGTTGTTTCGTGTCAAAGTGTGGAAATGACGGAGAAACTGAGGAGGAACGTGAGATAAGTGGGTCCAACTTTGACCTCGTTAAATTTTTATGACATTTAGTATAATTTATATATCAAAATATGTTTCATTAATATTTGGTCTGAGTTGGTCTGTTAACTGCTATATTCAAGATTTCATAGCAATGCCTTATCCACTAGATTAATATTATTTTTTACAACATTTTATGCAATCATATTTATTAATATAATTTTATTATTTAATTTTTTTTAAAGAAACCCTAATCTAAAGAGTTGCTAGACTCTCCCACACTCACGCTCTTATCTCATTTGAATAATGTGAGAGAGCTTTGCTGGCATGTTTTTTTTTGTTTTTTGTTTGTAAAATGTCATATATCAGTGATAGACCTGCATGTATATTTTTTTTATCATAAAAAAATAAGAAATAAATATTAAAATAAAATAAAATATGTAATTTTTAATTTTTCAAAAATAATCATAACAAAGTATTATTTTTGTTAAGAACTTAATTTCTTAATATAATAATATTCTAAAATAAAAAACTAATATATATAAAGGTATTTTTTGAGAGAAGTGAGAAAGTTTAACTGAATATATAACATTTACTATATAACAAGGAAGAGTGTATAAATTCAATATGAATCAAAAAGACATTTTCAATAAAGAATTGAAACTCGAAAGTTGCAAGCTGCTGGGGTATGCCCATGAAGAAACAGATCAAAAGACAAGTCTGAGCAACGTGAATATCGTGAGAGGAAAATCAAATTTTCATCCATTGATCTTATCATTAATATACCAAAATTCATATCCCAAAAAAGTTTGCTCAACTTTGTTATGTATATCACAAATTCTCTTGCTTAGTATGTGATAGTAAGATCATAAACAAAATATATGACATTTGACCAACAAAAGAAAAAAGAAAAATGCCAACAAAACTCTCTCACATTATTCAGATGAGATGAGAGTGTGAGTGTGAGAGAGTCCTAGGGACTCTTTAGATTATGGTTTCTTTAAAAAAAATTAAATAATAAAATCATATTAATAAATATGATTGTATAAAATGTTGTAAAAAGTAATGCTCAAATGACCTATCATAATCATTCAAATGACCCTAAATTTTACTCATCCAGTAGCTATTTTAGCAGGTCATTCGAATGACCATGAAAAAATTACAAACAGAAAGCAAAATTTCAGTATCATTCGAATGACTCAGCTATTCATTCGAATGTCCACTGAAAAACTTGAGATTTTAGCTTTCCTACATGTTTCAACAAGAACTAAAACCCTAAAGAATGTGTATGAAAGTAACCATAAACTTATTTTACTTATGAAAGCATGCATCATGAGGACCCGATCGCCGTCAGGGTTTTAGGACGACCGTAGATAACTAGAGAAGTTTCACCTAAAGTTTAAAGAGCATAATTGAACCCTAGGGAACAGTGATATCTTAAAAAGTTTCTGGCCACAGAGGGTCCGGTATACCTTGAAGAAAGTACTTAGTTATATGATTAGGGTTATCCCCTCTCTTGACACGTCCAACGGACAAGTCCCTCACCAGTTCAGCAAGATGGATTGGTTATGAATGCAGGCATAGGCCTGACCACGATAACACAAGCACTAGCTTAATTTTATGAACATAGGCATAGGTCTGACCATGAAGGCATAGGCCTTACTACATTGAATACAGGCATAGGCCTGACTTAATAATGAGCTCATAGAATAAAATGAATAAAGTTATGCAAGGTTGAGTCCCATGGTTGACCCACGAGTCCACGCCTGATCGAGTCACAAGGCCGATCCCTCGCCATCCCCTCAGCTGAGTAGTTGTGCTTATCATTGCTTGATGCCTTCCTCCTATGAGCTTTACATGGCTAGCTACCACACCGGTCAGAGTGTTGCCAAGTCATCAACGATAGAGAATGCAAGTAAGTTGTAGCCATTGGCCACGGCTACAAAGGTGGAAGGATGGTGTACCAAGAAGGACGCAGTCACAGGGCGCGTAAGAGAACCCCATATTCCCCTCATGCATGAGATGTATGTATGGATGTATGTATGTAAGTATGTATATGCATGTATGTGTTGGGCTTTGTCGAGTGAAACAACATCACAAGACTGTCCCACAAAGTACGAGTTACGTGGGTGCGTGATCACAGGACACAATACCCAGATGTCTAGGATTAGAAAGCACGAGAACCTATAATTAGGAAAGCAAGATTAAAATCCCCAATCACCTAGTAACATAGATAAAGCTGCTCAAAACTAGTATGGCTAATAATAATCAGTAGGGAGTTTAGTATACATGTAAACGTAAAGACCCCCTGAGCCGCCTGGAGTATGACCGAAGAAAATGCGAGGCCCCTATGTTCCAGGTTTTTCCACTGAGAACTAGTCGTTCTCACCCCTCACTCGTTTATGACTCCAGGATCTTACGACAAGACTTACGATGAGGACCCTGCAGAGCCGCATGAGGAGTCGTGAAAGGCGGTGACATGAGGTGGACACCCAAAAGAACGGGTCACGCAGGAGTTTTGCAAGGGCTAAGTGAGACGTGTTCCAGTTAGCCTTTACATTTTGTAGACCAATATTATATTTTGACAGACATTGCTGCTTCTATATTACCTATTGTAATACCTATGTGAATTCTAGTAAAAATACGTAATGGACCGCCCACTTGTTTATCTATTTGTTGCTTGATGCGGGTTTGATAACTGTTAAGCCTAAGGCCTTTATCTCTTGTATTATATGTTCTATCCAACGCACGGCTCATATCTTATGAAATAAACTATGAAAGGAAAAAAGTTTAAAATCGGTCCATATTTTCATGAACAAATATTTTGAAGGATAAGTACGGACTATAAGTATTCCCACCACGTAATAAACAACCTAGTGAGTCTTGCGTACAACTTAAGCGTAAGTAGTTAGCTAGGGTATTTCAGTTTTCACAATCACATTTTCAACGATAAATAATACTACAAACTCATTTGTTGACCCACTTCTTGTCGCTGAAGGACTAAATGTACTTATGACTTATAATTTTAAAAACTAAAAAATTAATTTTTGAATTTTAGGAACTAAAATTACTTGTGGTTTGGTTAGAAAATCGGACCAGAAATTGAACCAGTTGAGGCAAGGGTTCAGAAGTTCAAAGATTCAATCGGATTAAATGAAATTATATATTTTATTATTTATATGTATATATTTATATGTATATATATTTATATATATATATATGATTATTTTTATACTATATAATAAATAAAAATCACCTTAAGATTTGTACATTATTAATGTTGTGAAAGTATGTTTTTCAAGAAAATATATAAATAATGCATCAAAATCATTAAAAAATATATTTTATTCTTTTTTAAAAATGCAATTAAAAAAAAAAGAACCAGCCCAATTCACTGGTTTTGATCGATTCTCACTGATTCTTAAAATAGGCTATTTTTTGGAGCAAGTGGAATTGGATAGGGGTCCGATTTCCAATTCAATTGATTGGACCTACCAATCCAATCTAATTTTCAGAACCATAGATTAAACTTTCAAGAATCAAACTCTCACCTATAATTTTAAAAACTTAAAAATTATTTTTAAATTTCAAAAATTAAAATTACAAGTTATAAGAGTTAAATTAAACACTTTTAATTAGCCTTGTAGTTAGTTGGTTAGGCTATTTAAGAAGTTAGTTATGCTAGCTGTTATGACAGCTGTGCCAACAGCTTTCTATTTCTGTATATAAGCTTTGCTGTGAAGCTTTTGCACAGCAACTGAATAGAATTTTCTCATTCCATTCATTCTCCATTTTTTCTCCAAAGCTTCAATCACTTCAGCTTTAATATGGTATCAGTTGATTCATTCCATGGCTTCCGCGATCATCAAGTGATTCTTGCATTTCTTTTGCTGCTTTCTGCATTTCTTCTTCTTTTCGGTTCTTCAGTGAATTCTCAGAATTTTTTAAAGATTCTTTGAGAGTTCACGGCCTGTTCTTCACGCCGCGAAGTTCTTGATGCACTTGTATCCTTCAGATTCAAGTTCATTTTGAGAATTTCACGAGGTGTGTGCCTTCTTGTGATTTCTGGTTGTGTTCATCAGAATCATTGCTTCCATGGCTGCAAATCAGTTCGATCCTTACACACTTACTTCTTCAGATCATCCAGGCTTGATGTTAGTTTCTCAACCTCTAACTGAAGACAATTATTTCTCATGGTCTAGATCCATGAAGCTTGCTCTCAATGCTAAGAGGAAATTCGGTTTTGTTGATGGTTCAATTCCCAAACCTGAAGATCCACATTTGGCTGAATCTTGGCAGTGTATCAGTGACATTGTCAGCTCTTGGATTCTCAATGCTTTATCCAAAGACATTGCTGCTAGTGTTATGTTTCATGAGTCTGCAGCCACCTTATGGAGTGACCTCAAGGACAGGTTCCAACATGGGAATGGCCCTAGGGTTTTTCAACTAAAGAAGGCCTTATTGGATCTCCATAAAGGTAATCTCTCTATCTTGCAATACTTCACCCGATTCAAGACCTTATGGGAGGAGTTAGGTTGTTATAGGCCTATACTTACTTGTAATTGTGGTGGTAGTCAACCTTATCAAGAATTCTTGAAACTAGAACATGTTATGTGTTTTCTCATAGGTTTGGATGATTCCTATGCCCACATCCGGGGTCAAATTTTGATGATGGATCCTATACCTCCTATCAGCAAAGTGTATTCACTATTACTGCAAGAGGAAAAAAGCAAAGGGAAGTTGGTTCAGCCCAATCCCCTATTCCTGCTGATGCAGCTTGTGCTGTGAAGAGTGTAAAACCTTCTAAATCGGCTGATGCAAAGCAGAGGCAGGACAAGAAAGACAAGAATAGCCCGAAATGTTCAAATTGTGGTTGCCTTGGCCACACAATCACTCAATGCTATAGGATAATTGGCTATCCTCCAAACTATGGCAAAGGTAAAGGAAAGCATGCTGCCAACCAGGTGTCTGAAGCTGTAGTTTCTGAGGTTCAACAACAACAGCAGGCAGAAGATGTGCAGCACAAAGTCTCTCTCAACACGGCACAGATACAGCAATTGATGAAGCTGCTGAACACTCAACCATCTCAACCCATTGTGGAGGCTAGTGCTTCAATGGTCACAGGTATGGCTTTCTCCACTTGTCACCTCAAATCATCAAACACCAAGAATACTTGGATTTTGGACAGTGGTGCTACCTCACACATAGCCTCATCATTAGACATGTTCCACCAATACAACCCTGTAAGAAATTCATTTGTCACTTTGCCAAATGGTTCTTCAATTTCAGTTCATTCCATAGGCTCAGTAAGAATTTCCCCTACCTTACTTCTTACCAAGGTTCTGTATATTCCTGGTTTTAATGTCAATCTCATCTCCATTCCTTTTTTAGTTAAAAATCAATCTTGCTTAGCACATTTTGATGCACGGTTTTGCATTATCCAGGATCTCAAGTCTCTGAAAGTGATTGGGAAGGGTAGTCTACATCAAGGGCTTTACACCCTGCAGCAACATCCTGATGCTGCTGGTTCTTTTGCTGTTTCTGATACACAACCTGCATTAACCTACCATAGTGCTAATTCCATTTCTGTAAAAACTTGGCATGCTAGGCTAGGACATAGCTCAGATAAAGTTTTGCTGAACCTAAGCAATGTGTTGAAATTGCCACGAAATATTGATACACACACTTGTACTATCTGTCCATTAGCCAAGCTTAGGAGACTTTCTTTTGTTTCAAATAATCACTTGTCTCAAAATCCTTTTGATTTGATACATTGTGACATTTGGGGGCCATATCATGCTCCAACATATAATGGCAAACGTTATTTTCTAACAATTGTTGATGATTGTACTAGATATACTTGGACTTACTTAATGCAATTGAAATCTGAAGCTACTGCCTTGCTGAAACAATTTTTCACCTTAATTGATACTCAATTTAAGGTCAAAATTAAACAACTTCGTTCAGATAATGCTAAGGAATTGGCATTGACAGAGTTCTTACAACAAAGAGGTGTTATCCATCAATTTTCATGCGTTGAAAGACCTGAACAGAATTCGGTGGTTGAGCGCAAACACCAGCACCTCCTAAATGTTGCAAGAAGCCTATATTTTCAGTCCAAGGTTCCCATTTCCTTTTGGGGTGATTGCATATCAGCTGCCACAGTTATCATCAACAGGCTGCCAACTCCATTGCTTCAGCATCAGTCACCATACTGTCTGCTATATCACAAGCCTCCTGATTATTCAGCCTTGAGGAGTTTTGGATGTTTGGCATATGCCTCCACATTATTGTCTCAAAGGGATAAGTTCTCAGCACGAGCTACTCCTTCAGTTTTTGTGGGTTATCCAATTGGCTATAAAGGTTACAAGTTATATAACCTTGAGACCAAGAAATTTTTCATCAGCCGAGATGTCATCTTTCATGAGGATGTTTTTCCTTTTCAATGCTTGTCCACTGAACAGCCTCCACCCTCATTGTTTGACAATGTTGTCCTTCCTGCTCCTGCTCCTGATATTGCTATGTCTCATCTTGATGCTGTCCCTAATGATCCTGTTGATGTCAATCAGCCAACTCCATCTCATGAGGTTACCTCTGATCCTCTTCCTGCTGTGGTCACCACTAGATCTGGCCGAGTTGTAAGAACCCCTGGTCATCTACAAGATTATCAGTGTAACTCTGCCAAATACCCCATTTGCAACCATGTATCCTATCACAGGTTGAAACCTGCCTTTCATCACTTTATCAATCAGGTTGGTTCTGTTTATGAACCATCTTTCTTCCATCAAGCTGTGAAATTTCCTGAATGGAGGCAAGCCATGCAAGAAGAATTAACAGCAATGGAGGCAAATCAGACTTGGGATGTGGTTAAGCTCCCTGATCACAAGCATGCCATTGGATGCAGGTGGGTGTATAAGGTAAAATACAAGGCAAATGGTGAGGTGGATAGGTATAAAGCAAGGTTGGTTGCTAAAGGGTACACTCAACAAGCAGGGATCGATTTCCTTGACACATTTTCTCCTGTTGCAAAGCTAACAACTGTCAGAGTTTTGTTGAGCATTGCAGCCATCAAGAATTGGACTCTTCTTCAATTGGATATCAACAATGCTTTTCTCAATGGAGACTTATTTGAAGAAGTTTACATGGACTTGCCCCTAGGTTATTCGGTACAGGGGGAGAAAACTCAGTTAGTTTGCAAATTAAACAAGTCCATCTATGGTTTAAGACAGGCTTCTAGGCAGTGGTTCCATAAATTTTCCACCACCTTAATTGCTGCTGGGTTCACTCAGTCTAAAAGTGACTATTCCCTCTTCACTTCTGGTTCAGGCAGTGATTTAGTGGTGTTGTTGGTATATGTGGATGACATCATTGTAGCAGGAGCCTCTCCAGCTCGGGTTGCAGCAGTCCAGCAACAATTGCAGTCCTTTTTCAAGCTCAAGGTCCTTGGAGACTTGAAATACTTCCTAGGCTTGGAGATTGCTAGATCACCAAGTGGCATATGCCTTTCTCAGCGAAAATATGCCATCTCCTTGCTAGAAGAGACAGGTTTTTTGGAGTCCAAACCCGCTGTCTTGCCTATGGATCCAAACATTAAGCTCATTGCCTCAGATGGAGAGTTGTTAGAAGACATTTCTCTCTACAGAAGGCTCATTGGCAAGCTGTTGTACCTCACCATCTCGCGACCTGAAATCACATATGCAGTAAACCGGTTAAGCCAGTTTATGTCAGCTCCTAGGATCCCTCACCTCCATGCCATTCATCACCTGCTTCGGTTCATTAAGAGCTCACCAGGCAGAGGTTTGTTCTTCAGTGCAACCTCAGCTTTACAACTGAAAGGATATGCAGATGCAGATTGGGGGAGTTGTCCAGACACAAGACGATCGACCACAGGCTTTTGTGTTTTCTTAGGAGACTCCTTGATCTCTTGGAAATCCAAGAAGCAGCCCACTGTTTCCAAGTCATCGGCTGAAGCTGAATACAGGGCGCTTTCAGCAATTGCCAGTGAGCTCACCTGGCTCACAGCACTGCTCCAGAATTTTGAAGTAAAATCAGATTGTGCAATGGTTTTTTGTGACAACCAGGCGGCGATACACTTGGCGACCAATCCTTCTTTTCATGAAAGGTCTAAACACGTTGAAATAGACTGCCACTTTGTTAGGGAAAAGGTCAACTCTGGGGCCATTGTGCTATCACATGTGAAGGGCCAATTTCAATTAGCTGATTTGCTACAAAAGCTGTAACTGCTCCTTTGTTTCACTCATTCATCTCCAAGTTGGGTTTGCTTGACATTTACAATCCCACTTGAGGGGGAGTATAAGAGTTAAATTAAACACTTTTAATTAGCCTTGTAGTTAGTTGGTTAGGCTATTTAAGAAGTTAGTTATGCTAGCTGTTATGACAGCTGTGCCAACAGCTTTCTATTTCTGTATATAAGCTTTGCTGTGAAGCTTTTGCACAGCAACTGAATAGAATTTTCTCATTCCATTCATTCTCCATTTTTTCTCCAAAGCTTCAATCACTTCAGCTTTAATACAAGTGGTTTAACTTTCAAGTACCGAAGTGTCAATCTTGTCTCTTTCTTTGGGTTTATTTTAAACAAAAACCGTCTCTTACGGAAGACCGTATGAATGATGTTGCTCTGAAGACGGAATAGCTGATCTCACCTTAGATAGAAAATTGGGGATTGGGTGGGATTATCGTTAGATATTCATTTCATATTATACATGATATATCTACATGATTTATGATTATTTTTTTATTTTAAATACGAAAAATAATTATTGTTATCGTTAAAAAAATTTACATTATCATCTAAGTATATATTTTCACATTAGTAAAATAAAATAATTAATTATATATAGTAATATCAACAAAAATAATTATTTATGTATCATAACATTAATAAAAATAGTCAAATTTACATTGTTACGTCAGCAAAGATAGTCCAAACATGTATTAGAACATAAGCAAAAACAGTTCAATTGACACATTATTGAATGACAAATGTGACAACATATGGGTGAACTATTTTGTAATTTATAATTAATGTTTCATTTATTAACGTTTTAACATATGAGTGAGCTTTGTTTTATTTTTTCCAGAATAACATGGCCCCAAAATTTTATTAGGCTAAACACGCCAAAATGATAAAGAGGACAAGATTACATAAAGAAGGAGGAGCTTCCTCCGCCAAAGGAATTATTGAAATTTAAAGCTAACTTAGCAAGTGTTTCCCGATCTCCTGACATGAGAGAGTGCGAAAGTAAAATTCTGAGTGCTAGCGTGTGTGCAATATAGGCATCAAAATAAGTGTTTAATTCTCTATTGAATTTTCACAGGGAGTTAAAAACTTCAATGGAGTCTGTCTCTGCTTCAATTCTTCGCAAACATAGATCTTTGGCTAAATTCAAACTAAAACGCATCCCCGAAGCTTCTACTGTGCGTGGCTCTATATCACCTGAAATCAACTTTGTTGCGGCAGCTATAATGTTCCTTTGCCATCTCTAGCTATCACACCAAGACCCCAAGAGTTCTCTCTGAAGTGTGTTGCATCTGTATTTATTTTGTAGGCCTCAACTGCCGGTCTTCATTTGCTGTAGGTGGCGCAACTGTCATTGCTTTTCTCTCGTTAGCAGCCCTGAAATTGTCAAGAGAAGAGAGAGCCTTTGCTATAACTTGTTCCTGCGTGCTCTGTTTATTTTCAAAGCATAAAGCATTACGTGACAACCATATTCCATAAAGGATTACCACAATTTTTTCAATATCAGATGTAGTATTTGAGCTCATGAAGTCACTAATGCACCCATCAAGTGGGGCTCACCTGCGTTATCTAATACATGTTCAACTTGAGAGCTCTAAAGAGCACCTCTAACTCTTAAAGGTTAGGAGCAAAAATTATTTAATTTTTATATTTATTAAACACAAAAAAAGTGGCTTGTACTATATGAGAGCAGAAACACGTCCTCAAAAATTTTATTAAACCAAGCCTTAGTGGATAGGACATAGTGGAAAGATTAGTAATTAATGGAAAAAGAGAAATGTTCAAAGAATAATTTAGTAAATTAAAAAAAATTGGGTAAAATTAAGGTCATTTAATAACTTTCTAAATTTTTGTGCATTAGCCTAAAATGACTAATATTAAGGAACAGAAAAAATATATAATGTGTTTAGTAGATAAAATTAGGATTTAGTTAACAAGTGACCTTAAAAAACCTAAAGTAGAATGATTTGAGATTTTTAAATTTTTTATTGCATTAAAGACTTACAAATTTTATTTTTTCAATAAAATGTGATATGATTTTTCTACGGAAAGTATATCACGTTGTACAAGTAATAAAGTAGTGAGAAAAGGTTGTCGTGCCTACGAGGACAAATTAATGATGTGATTTAATCGATAGACTAGAGTGTTGAAAGGAAATGAATTTTGTTTGGATATTTAGAACCAAAGTGCAGCAACAAAGATGAAATTTGCAAGAAATAAAAATGCAAAAAATTGAGTTTGAATTCAAATGATAAATGGAGTTAGGGCACTCGATTTCACCTATGCTAATTATACTAATTTTCCTCTCAATTATTTGTTGGCGTGAGTCATTAGAATCACCAAAGAATAGGAACATTAATAGTAAATAGCTGTCAAATCCATGTGATCAAGGATCAAAATTACTTATATTTAGCCATGAGTATCGTGTATAGGCTAGGACAGCTCCTAAACTATACAGCTCCTAAACTATCTCCTTCTTGTATCTATTTATACTCTGTAAATGACTAAAAGGAAAATAAGGTGGATGAAATGCCCTCTGTTTTGACATTATTCAACTTTTGCTTGGTTTTCTTAACAATTGGGAATCATCTCCTAGTTACTAATTTCTCTCAATAGTTTGTAATTCTCTTTCAACTCAACCGATTACCTAATATCTTAGTGTAAACAAGCTGAATTAAAACATTAGAGTTTTATGATTACCCATATACAATTGCACAATCCACACAAGTTATCTCTAACTATAGTTAGCCTGGGGTTAATTCCTCAATGGCACTCTTGTATTCCTCCTTTCGAATTGCATACAAGACTAAGATTCATACAGTTGGTGATCAAGTAACCAAAATATTAAGAATAGAGAAATTAACTAAAGAACGCATAAGCAATTAGTGAATAACCTCATATTGAATTAGAAAACTAACATGGTTTACATCAAGGTCATAACCTAAGGGAATTAGTTCATGCTAGAGCTAGAAAACAACACTAAGAAATAAAGAGAAGGAGAAGAATAATGCATTAGTCCGATGAAGTGAGGAACAACGTACAATCCTTAATCTTCTTTCTTTCTATGAATTTCTCTCTAAAAACCTCAATTTCTAGTGTCCCTAGGTGTTACATGATCATTACAACGTCTTTCCCAGCCCCCATTTATAACCTAAGACCTCTTCCAAGCAAATTGATGCAAAAACACGTCAAAATCCGCGTCAAATACGTCTTGGCACTCAATTGCCAAGTCTAGTGCTCGAGCACCGACTCTACTAAATAAGCTGATGGATGTTGGAACTCCAACGACCGAGCTCCAGCTTCAACGCTTAGTCTCTAACCTCGCTGGATGAGCTTGTGAGATCTGTCTTCACAGCAACTGAGCGCTAAATATAGTGCTCGGTCGTCAACTCTGCAAGTTTGGCTTTTTGTCCTTCTTTTTGCCTTGAATTTTTGTACACTCTATAATGTTTTGGTAGTGACCTAATTTCGTTGCCAAAAGATGGAGCTTTAGCAGCGATTGAAAGTTGTTGCCAAAAGATGTTGTTTTGGTAACAATTAAAAGTTGCTGCCCAAAAGGGAAACTTTAGCAGCAATTATAAGTTGCTGGTATAGCTGAAGTTATCGTAGGGACAATTATTGTTGCTAAAACACGAGACTTGCCTAGTGATGTATGTCATTGTGGTTGCATTTAGGGGAATGGTGCATGATTATCGATTTTCCGCCCTTGTAATTATTTTTGGTCAAAGTCACAGTGAATATGTGCACACACACTTGGGTCAATGAGTCATTCACCAATGAAAAAATCCACAATAACACTATTTCAATTTATAAGTAAAACTTTAGCTTCTAATTTTTGTATTTCTCAATGTTTGACTTTCCAATTACACTTGGATTTTTTTTAACAAAGAAATGTCAAATATATATATGGGATAAATTTTTCTAAAAGAATGTTTCTAGCAAAGATTTATTAGTGTATATATGATCAAAGCATATGAATAATTTTATATTTATGATACAAATATATAAACAAAGCTATAACTTTAGTATTTTATATATAAAACTTCCATCAACAATGCATTTCAATTTAACATAATAATAAGATAAATAATTATATGACAAAATAACATTCAATGTTACAACTTTGATTACTAAAAAGAGACAGATAAAATATGTTGTATCTTCTATCATATGATTTTATATATATATATATATATATATATATATATATATATATATCAATTTACATGAATTTTTACCACTAATATCATTAATACTGGTAAAATTGCAATGAGAATTTGATTGTGTCCAATAACTTAGACATACGTTTGAACTTTGGATAGAGGATTTGAACTAATTTATAAGTAATTAAAGTTCTTCTAAATGCGAGAGAATAACACTATAAATGCAAAATAATGTAGTAGAAGAAGTATATAACTTTATATTATTTAATCAATTTTACTTATTCCATAACATGGAATTATATGTGTAAAAATATAACTTTTAAAGAGGCATTAGACCATTTTAATGTTATTAGAAGTATACAAATTTATATTATTTAATCTTTTTTGGCGACATTAAATTTCAATGTTGTTATCATACAATAACGTCTATACTAGCGATATTTTGCATTGCTGTAACAAGTGCACTTTTCCCAATGATATTAAGAATTGATATTATAAAATTAATTTTTTCCAGCAATAATTTATTATAGCGATATAGTTGTTGTAGAATTAACCCATTACAACATTACCAACCATTGTTGTCATATAGTTGATTTTTACCAGTGACATTGAAAGTCGTTGCGATAGAGTTTCATCTATGTCAGAGACTCGTTGTTCGTATAAATGATATTTTCCAATGATCACAAAAGTTGTTGCCATAGAGTATGATCTATAGCAACGACAATAAACATTGTTGTCGTAGAGTGGCTCTTTTCTAGCAACATTGAAAGTTGTTGCTATAGAGTTTGATTTATGGCATAAAAATTGTTGTCGTAATGTTGCTCTTTCCTGGCGACCTTGAAAGTTGTTGTAGTAGAAGTTGATCTTTGGTAGCGACATATAGAATTGTTGTTGTATATGCAATATATAACAACAGTATTAGGAGTCGTTATCATAGAGTTGATCTTTCCCAACGACTTGGAATATCGTTGGCATAATTATGCACTCATGCCAGCAAAATAATAAAAGTCATTGCCATATATTGTATGTATCCCAACGACGTATATTGTCGTTGCTATAGATGTTAGGTCTAGCGGCTAAACCAGGGACATTGTAATGTCGTTGGGAAATAGTCATTTTTTCCAACAATATACGTGTCGCTGTAAAACAAGTCGCCACAAGAGATCTAATTTCTAGTAGTAACACTTGTAACAGAGATCTCTATGTCTGAAAAATCATGAACAAAACTACAACAATGCCTAAAATGCATGACTTTGACTGATCATAAGAGAATACTCTTTATTAGAAAATGTGATAAATACGATGCTAAAAATCTAAGACAATGCATGAGTTAGCCTTATATCTATATGAAAGAACAAACAAAGATAACTCTCACTGTGAGATTAGGAAAGCATACCGTGAAGTTCGAGCATAACTTCTAGTTAGATATCTCCCTAGTAACCAAAATAAGACAGTTAATATCTAGTTAATAAATATTATTGGAATTTGTAACATGTTAAATATGAAGTACTACCTATGATGAATGTTTAACTGTTGGATGTTGCATGTGTCAGTTACCTGCAGAGTTTTAATTAAGTTTTGAATTGTTATATCTGTATGGTAGTTGCTTATGTATTAAATATGTATTTTTAAAAAGTTATATATAGTACACGTATATGTTCATGTTTTTAGTAAATGTTTTGTCACACCTCAAACAAGGACGCAATTAACACGTGTTGAAAGCTTGTTTTACGCTCTCGTCATTTTTATATATCCTTCTTTACAGCTTCCAGATCCTCAAGGGATCCAATTGCAGTATAGTCGGGTATAGTCATATCCACAGAGAGTTGCATAAATACCGTTCTTGAGCTTGTGAATTAAGCAATAGAGTAAAGGATTGGTAGTTTGATATTTAGATAAATAACTAAACAGCAAAAAGATAAAGAGGCAACAAATCAGAGATAGATTAGGAAGCTTTTTGAGACTTGAATCCTATTATAGTTTCATGCATTCATTTACTTAGTACATCAGAATTATCATTTCTTTGATTCCTCGCCACCAGTTCTTAACTTGTTCATCTCTCTCGAGCTTGAAAAGATCATTAGGTTTCCTTTATTATGCTGTCAATTTCTTGCACAAACTTAACAAAGTAAACTAGAGTTATTTCAGATGTTTAAAACGACTAATAACCCTAACTCTATCTCTAGCAATTAGGTTTATCAGATGAATTGATCTAGTTCCAAATTTATGATGCCGTTTTCACGCGCAACCATGCAGCTTGAAATCATGTTTTAGGTAGTTAAGCTAAAACAAGCATTAAGCGTAAAATCGATTCATGCAAATCATAGAAAGTGATAGATTCATTAATGCAAAAGTACAAGGATGCAATCATGCTATAATAGTCATCAAAATCCCAACAACAAGACGATTAGAAACCCATCTTAAAAGAGAGAATCTCAGAGACAAGGTGATGGGCGCTTACCATGACACGTTCTCACGCTGTCATGACAGCGACCACCGTGCTTCTTTAATCACTCTTGGCTCCTTCACTAGCCTCCTCTTTGTTGCCAACTACACTACAATTCGTGCTCTAAACTATGAGAAAATGTGTGTAAGAAATGTGTAGAAGATGATATGAATTGTGAGAGCCTTGGGCCTCTATTTATAAGCTAAATTTATGGGGTCCGCTAAGCGGCCTGGGTCCTTCGCTGAGCGGCGCAGCTTTCTTCACCGCGAGGTTTCCTTTGCGTGGTGGCTCTGCTCTGACATTATCTGTCAGAGCCACTAAGCGGTTCAGGGCGGCTTACAGGTTGGCAGGGCGGCTGTAGAGGTTGCTTCGCAGTTCAGTTTCTTCACTATGAAGCAAGGATCACTGAGCGGCCATGGGGACACGCTGAGCGGTCTAGCCTAGTCATTCGCTGAGCGGCCTGTTGTTATCGCTGAGCGGTTTGTTCCCTGCATTTGTCTTTTTGGTTCTTCTGCCCCCTTTGCTCTTTACTTCATTCTTTGTGGGATTTTTCTTGATTTTGTCCTTTTGATAAGCTTGCATCCATCTTTAGATTATATTTACAAGTTCTACAAAAGTGGGAAATTTAGTCAGATAATTCATGAAAACTTAAGCAAACAGGTGTCATTTCAATAGGTGAAATTGCGTAAATATGACACTTAACAACACGCAAGGTACTAGTTCCCTTATAGAAGCCTCTAAGGAACGCTTTTCGTGAAAACATATACTTTAAATTTAATTAAAAATAAATAACACTTTCCTTTTCTGAATAAACATAAACTCTTTTATATGAACATAAAAATACATGATAAAATACACATTGATCCAAAAATCCTACCGGTATACAGTTGAAGCACTCTAGACATGACTTGACTACAAAATAAAAAATAAGACTAGGGGTGTCAAACGGGTCGGCCCGGGCCAAAATTATGCCTATTTTAGGATCCGGCTCTTTTATGGTCGGTCCACCGGCCAGCCTGCTAGCCTGTTTATTTTTAAAAAAAATTAAAATTTTGGTCTATTTTTTATGATTTAAATACAAAGTTGTGAATACGTATGTGCGATCATTTTTAACTATTTTTTTCGTCTATCTGTTAATTAATTAGAAAGAAATAGTTTAAATGGTTGATTGCAATATTATATTATCTTTTTTGTTCCTTCAACTATCTTGCTTGAAAGATATCAAATGATTTCAAATGCTATTTGAAATCGATTCATGAATTAATACAACTTTCATTAATTAAATGACAGCATATAACACTGATGTGAGTACTGTTATGTTATTGATCAAAAATACAATTGGAACTCTTTCTAGTAGATTAATCAATAATAAACAAGGTTTGAAAGTACATATTAACTTGTAGGGCGTAAGCACTCATTGAAGGAATAGAATACAAAAGTTATCAATATCTATGTCATAGCACTTCAACTGTATAGCAATATAAATATAATTAAGTAGTTAAGCATAACAAATAGTTAAACATGCTCAATTATAAGTAAACTCTTAAACTCCAAATAAAATTTAGAGTCCAAAATGAAACTTTTAAAAAATTGATTTATTTTATAAAAAAATTTATATATATATTTCACGGGCTCACGGGCTAACCCACGGGCTTAAACGGGTCGGGCCAAATTTTTTTCAAATTTTTATGAGCCTATTTTTTTGCATGTAATGCCCGTCCATTTAACCGGGTAAACGGGTCGGGCCCATTTTGATAGCCCTAAATAAGACTAGCTATTCTTATAGGTAGCTTCACCTCAAGGTGAACTGCTGACTCTTGGATTCTGACGTCTCTATACTAACCATAAACCTCATGTTTTGCTACGCTGCTTCGTAACTTATAACTGGAGGGGGAGGTTGAGGGGTGAGAACTCTGGAAAGAGTCTCAGCAAATGGTCGTTCGCATGACGACATGGAACACTTTGAAAACATGACATGAAAATGCAGTACATAATATATAACAAGAATAAAACAGTTCTATAATAATAAATAGTATGTAAAACATTTGAAAACATAATTCAGTTGAGAGTTCTCTAGATAGACTTTCCGAGCATTATGGTTTAGCTATTCCTGAAATGTCCGGGCTTCACGGTCTTGCCCTAATCTACATCACATGATACATGATACCGGACATCACGGGCTACCATGTCTGGGCTTCACTGTCTTGCCCTAAATCTACATGAATCCTATTCTACTTTATGATCGTACGAGGTATATCAGGGTCAACGTAGGCTGCCGCTGAATTACAGTTCTATCCTAGATATACTCCTATGAAAACAGTTTTAAATACATAACATAACATGATCATCATAACATAATCCTTTAACTGATACTGTTAGCATAATATGACTTAGTACTCATTAAATTTTTTATCCTGAAAAAATAAAAGTAGACTAAGATCCCATGCTTCGGGAGATTACCAGGTAAGAGAGGTGCGTCACAATGGACAACTTAAATACCAAGTCTTGTATTTAGCCATTAACGAAAATCTTCTCCCACTGGAATATTTCCTTAACCATAATCTTTCGTTAAATGTTTAACCAAATAATATGAATATCTATGTCACTTAATACTAATCATACACGCGCAACATGACTTTATTTGATGCAATAAAATAGTTGGTCTCATGTAGTTCTAAAATAGTTTCATAAATATCCACTTCATAAATAAAGAGTTTCTAAACAAATAATCATAAGAAAATAACTAATTAAATAAAAGAATTCTTAATAATAACTAACTTCATAAATGCATAAATAAAATACTAAGTTCTACCTCCTAGGATTTTATAAAACATGCATAAATAAAACAATGCTAAAATGAATAAATAAATAAATAACTTTAAAAATAAATATATGGTCTAAAATAGATCGTGAAGAAAGTCACTCACCTTAACATGGTTGACCACTAAGGAGCATTAAGCTGAGAGCTCTTAACACCCTATGTGGAGGCAATACTTCCCCACGAATAAAAAATAAAAGGGACGAAAGAAATCAAAATAATTGGAGCGAAAAAGTCTCACAAAAGTGGGACCTCAAGCTCTAGAGTGAATTAGCAAGTCTAAATACTTACGATAAACATCTACATATAGGGGGAGGAGGAGACTCCCTTCTATAGCTCTAATCGATGTGAGACTAATTTCCAGCGTGCTGCAGCGAGATGCTATACGTCTCACGTGACACGTGCCCCTTTATTTTTTTCTAAGGGTCGTCACACGTTTTGATATGTCTCACACAAGTGCAATGGGTATGTTGTTCTTCACTAAGTCTTCCCCAAAGACTCACCCCTCACATCAATTTTAGGTTTTTAAAGCAATAGTAGCAAATGTCAGTTCTGAGTCAGTCACGACGTTGTAGTGAGGTCATTCCATGGTTGTATTATTATTTTATTTTATTTTTTTGAGTCTTAGAGTCGCTCCAGTCCTACACAAGTAGGACCTCTGATCACATATTTTAGCATGTATCATATGTTGTTTATATTTTTATTGAAAGAGATGTAGTTCATGTATTAAGGTTTAATTAGATTTTTTGTTGTATAGTTAAGCCATCGGATTTTGAAATGAAGAAGATTGTTTTATTCTGTTAAGAAAATTATTTCAATTATGTATTTAATAAAATTTGACATTTTATATGCATGTTTTACAAACAAAACAAAAAAAAGATGTTCTTAAGAGGCTTGTCAAGGGACCCGGGTCTCTTATGTTCGACACAAAGTGATAAGTAGGGGTTAACTTGGATGTATTCTTGGCATTAGCCTCTCCTCTTAGGCCTTTTAATCCAATCTTGTATCTACTATTTGGTTACGAGGGATTCAAATGGAATCCTACATTTAAGCTTAAATTTAAACAACCTTTTTACAACAAGTAAACCTTTAAATTTGTTCTTGACATTGATTGCATCATTTTAAATTCATCTCCAAGTCTTAAAAAATAACAAATTCGTTCTTAAGATTAACATCTGTACATCAATTTTATATGTGGTGTCAAACATCCAAGAACAAATTTGATAGACCGGTTGCTAACCTGTGAACAAATTTTATGTATGCATACTAACTTTGGATAACATTATGGACAAATTTAAAGATTTTTTTTCATTAAGAATTTAAAGGTTTTATTACTTTTACAATGGACGGCATATTGTTATTTTAGATAAATATTTTTTTTATACTTAAATGTAATTTTGCTCCCACAACCTAAGTTTTTTGGATCCATCACTATCTATTGTAGAACACTTGATAAATTTAGGTATGAAGATCTATTGACATAACTATTATGAGAATCACTTATGGCACTAATATGTAGTGATGTCATAACAAATTTATCTAGTATTTTTTGTTCTCTAACAAATGGTTGTGAGTTTAATTTTTTTACTTTACACATAATTGTTGATTAAGCTCATATTATTATAATCATATTATTAATGATCGAGTAGGGTTACATATTATTATATATAACGTGCAAACATTATAATAATTTAAAAGATAAATAAAACGTATTTTATTAATGAAAAATATAACAATAATAAAGTCCATTAAATAACCTAGAATAACAAGTATCTTAAAATTATTCATTTTGATTATCACCGTAACATTACTAGATGGGGGATGGACTATCATGTCAAAAAAATCTAATTAATCAATTATAAATGATCAACACATGACGTGTGAAATTTGTACATATGGATTGTGACGTGTTACTACTGCCAAGTGCACACCACTAAAGAAGGAAGTTGGGCCAAGCCCAAAGTCTGTCAATACTTGTGTGAACAACTATCAGCCTCAAAGTCTTACTGACCAAAAATACTGTAAAAGTCCACGAGCAAATACTGAAAGTGTGAAACCTTTTCTCTTCATAAGTAGGGGTGTTTTAACTATTTATTGGATCGAATTATCATATTAAACTCAACATAAATCGAATGAATGAAATTGATTTATATTAGTTCAGGTAATTAAATCAATTAATACCGATTGAGTTCTTAAATTTATAATATTTCAACGGGAAACACAAATATTCAACCTTATCAACTAATTTGACATTTTTTCATTTACTTGTATTTTTAAAAATTTTATATACACTTTTAGTAACTCAGTTACCTTTATATTTATTTTTCACACTAGTTTAAGACGTCTTCTTATACAAAATATTATAATTTATTTCTTAATTAAGCTACTATTAGTTTGATGTAGATTTGTTATTTTTCTTTTTAAAAAAAGTTGAATTAAATCAACTCAATTAATTTTGATTGATATTTGTTGAAAAAATAGGTTTTCTAGTCTCTTATATTTTAACTTTGTTTAATTTGGTTCATTGCATTTCAAACCATTATTAATTTAGTCATTTCATTTAAAAAAGCAATAAAAAATATTGATGTGAAACTCACGTGAATTTGACATGAATTGTGTCAGGATAGCAAATTCTGTTAATTTTTTGTACAAGTGAATTACATTAATATTTATTGAGGTTCACTGAAAACACACTTGTCTCCCTCTTAGATTTTAAAAATTCACATACCTCCCTTTCATCTATTTCCCTTACCTTTTTTGTTCTTCCTTTTTCTTGATCAAGACATCCTTTAGCGGAATCAATGACTAAATGACATTACAAATACTAAGTTGTTGCCTATGAGTCAGTCTCCATTCCCATTGGTAGGGGACAAAATTAAAAAAAAAATAATAATAATTAAAGATAAAAGACCAAAATAAAATCAATAAATAAAATAGACGAAATCGTTTATTGTACTTCTTTTTTCCTGTCGTTAAACTCGAACCAAACCATTCCTTTTGTTAAGTTTCTTACTTTTGTTCTATTCCCCTTTATTCTCTTTGTTTTCTAAATAGGAAAAAAAAAATCCAAAACGTAAGTTCGCACAAAGTGATAAGTAGAGGTTAACTTGGATTTATTCTTATATAGGCATTAGCCTCTCCTCTTAGGCCTTTTCATCCAATATTGTATCTACCATTTGGATTATGCGGATTCAAATGGAATCTTACCTTTGAGCTTAAATTTAAACAACCCTTTTACGATGAACTTTTAAATTCGTTCTTGACATTAATTATATCGATTAAGTTCATCTTAAAGTTTTAAAAAATAACAAATTCATTTTAAGGTTGACATCTGTACATTAATTTTATCTTTGGCGTCAAAAGTCTAAAAATGAATTTGATAGGCTAATTGTCAACCTTAAAAATAAATTTGATGTAAAGATACCAACTTAGAAATACTAATTTAGGATAACATTATGCACAAATTTAAAAGTGTACTACTTTTACGTCGAACGACCTTTGTTTTTCCTACACCATTGGGAATGTGTGGACCACTCCTTCGTCATATTCTCTAATTACATGCCACTTTCTCCATCGTGGCAGGAAAAAGTTTGAACAGTTTTTTTGGAACAGGCTTGGGCATACAGTTAATCTTACAATTGCATACACAAGACGCTAATAGAACAGAGACAGGCATGTGAAACAGCACTAGTGCGCAGAAGGTTGAAGAAGGACAAAGGTAAAAATACAAGAGTGGCCTGGCAGCATATTGGCACCAAATCTTGCACATAAGTGAGGTATAACATTGAGAATTGATTCCTGAAACAAATGAAATTGGCCAACCAAAACAGTCACTTGCCAAAATTCCTAGGAGTCCAACTGGATGAAGCTTGAGGATGAACAGGAATAATTATAGTAAGACAATTAGTACACTGTACTGTGGTACTATCTAGACAACGATGAAAGCTAAGTTAGAGTTAACGAGATTGATAAGGATTCTCCTCACCATGGCACCATAAAGAAAAAAAGATACGCAGATCTATGCCGTACTCAAAGCTTATGCTTGGTGGAAAAGTCTCAATGGGATTCCGTCCAAAATTAGTTTTGGGTTTCTTTAACAACTCGTCCACACATAACCCATTGCAACAACTCGTTGTGGATCTCAGATTAGCAACAAAGGTCGTGGGGTGACCTTTGCAATTTAGTAGGGAGGCAAAAGTCATGGGTAAAGAAGGGAGAGGGAGAGACGAATCTCATGGTGTGTGCTTAGATGATTTGGTCTTAGTGGGTGTAACAGGAAATAAGCTAAAGGTTGTTTACGATTTAAGTTAGGTCCGAGGGTTATAAGTGGTCCAATTGATCAAGTTAATGGTCACAATGATTATATTAAAACAAGTGACTCATGTGTCCAATGGTCACAAAAATAAAATTGGAGTTGAGCAAAAAATAAAACAAGATAAAAAGCTCAATAGTTTTACATGCGCGTGACATGATAAGGTGAGACATTGCGCATTTGATATAGCAAGACCCAAATACACATTGTCAACTCAATACCATAAGTGTTTATATGTGAACCAAGTTCACATATAAAGATTTCTCTTAAGTCAACACTAATTAATATGAGACTCCCCAAATACTAAATTTAAAACACACTAAACACCCTTTAATCCAACATTACTAGGGGCTAGTTTTTCTCTCACATTCTACCCTCTTTAATACTTCGACAACTATTTAGTTTGTGTTTTTTTTTTTTCAAATTCATTGTGTTAATTAATCTATGGCTAACATGTATTTTATGATTTATGAATTTTATGCTATGTCAGGTTGACTTCCTATCCAAGCTCAATACTATATGTCTGTATGGCTTGTATTATTTAAGCTATGGCTTAGATAAAGTTCCTGCATGCGATGAGTGATGATATCATATTCACAATATGACATTCATTTATGTCCCAAATTGTTCTGTGATGTTTGTCGGCTATGCTTGACGGGAAATGAAGATTTTGCTTCCCTATGAGATTCTTTTTCTCTAAAGAGACGCTGTCGTAGTCTTGATATCAAACAGATGCACATGTATAAATTAACCACGTATCAGGTAAGTTGTTATCCATCTAACACAAAAAGTGTCTCTCTTTATTGTCAATTTTGTCCATTTACTCTTTCGAGTGGTGAAGTTAGAAAGAAACTGTGATAATTAGGACACATTTTGCAATCTAGCATCAATGATTACATTGGGATCAATGCAGTGCTACTTAAATTGGATATGTTTTAGGCTTTTAGCACTTGTAGTTTCTTTCTCTGGCTAAACAAGCTTAAAAGGTTGTAAAATAATAATCTATCATAAAATGAAGCACATAGAAGTTTCTCTTTCGTAGAAACCTATATTCCCCTTTCAAACTAACCGACTATACAAAGCTCAAGGGTAGTTACAATCACAAAATATAAGAGAGGGAACATGTGGTACAATTCAATATAAAAGCTTTGATTTTCGTTATTTGATTTTATTTTATTTTATCACTAGCCACATTTTGAGATGATTGAAATTAGCTCATTGGCAGTCCAAGTCACAAGGGAGAGATTTCGGAGATGTCCAAATGAGTCCTTATCCAACGATGGTAGCACTGAGCCACACCCTGCCAATACTTTACCAAAAGAAAGGACAAATGTAAAATTAAGAGTTTAAAGGTTATAAAATTCCACGTTGAATTTATAATTATGAATATGTTCCTATTGGGATCAGCGATATGATTCCTAGTCTAAAGTTAAGCAAAACTGAAACAACTAGCAAGTAATCTATAATACCCATCATTTTTATTTTTTAATTATATTTATAAATTAATGTATCTAGACATAAGTGTCCAAATATATTAACTAAGAATGAACAAAGTAACAGATAAAAAGGACTAATATTTTAATGCCAATAATTTTCATACCTGAATTTTTTACAAGACATAGCAGTGAATATGAAGCCAGCACTCTTGCCTCAACATCGTTTTCATAGTTCAATGATTTGATCAACCGTGGCGTGAAGATTGAGAGAGCCATTGGTGGCAACTTTCTATCTTCAGCCAAGTGGAGGTGGCTGCTCATCCATGAAATTGTCATGAGGCTTGCACGTGCCAAACTTGGGATTCCATTGGCTACACAATTTGCTAGTGCTAATAGTAAATTCTCATTTGCACTTTTGAGGAAGGCAGTGATTACACTTTTTCGCCAACTTAATTCAGCTTCATCCTCCTCTTTATTCTAATCACAAACATAAAAACCAATCAATAATTTTGAAGAAGGGACATTTTTTTTTTCTGAGAACTAGAAACATGTAACTTAACACAAAGCTTACCTTGTGAACTAAGTCATAAACAACAATTTCCTTGCCATGAAAGGAATCTTCTAAACAATTATCTCGGAAACCGGCTTGCTGTAGAAGTGATTTTTCCATTAATGATTCACCATTATAAGAAAATTTGCCTGCTAACAAGTGTAGAGCTCGTGCTGATTGCTCTTGCATTGCATCATTGCTTGTTTGAGAGTTTAAGGTAGCCACAAAAGCCTCAATTGCTTCTGCTCTATAGAAGCTGCCTTTCGGAGGATCTTCCTGCAGCACAACTGCTATTCCATTTATGAACTCTTAAAAGAAAGGGCGGCCCAATGCACGAGACTCTTGTGACCTCCAGATCACAAGGCAGCAACAACCTTACCATTGTGCCACCCTCTTTATGAACTCTAAGGTATCATAATCAAAATTACCATATATGAATCAATGAGTTGAGAGACATTACCACAAGATCAAGAAGCAATAGTATCATTGCAATTAAAGGGCGTTCTTCTTGTGGAGCCCTCTTAAGGTAAATGAACAAAATGTGCATTGTGTTTAAGCCACCCGATCCATCTTTAAGTCCCCTTAAGAAATTCAAAATCTTGCTGGTTCTGGCATGATTTCAAAAAAAGACTATTAGCACTTGTGATAGAAAGAAAAAATGATAATCAACGAAACGAAGGAAAAAGAATAATGGTAGTGAAGTACATGCCTATCAAGGTAGAGTAACTCAGCTAGCATAGAAAAGGCACATCCATTGAAATTCTTACTATTCCCAAGAACAACGAGTTCTGGCAATGAATTCTTGTTTATATTGTCAGCTAAGAAACTCCGGCAGCTTCCTTCGGCACGAATGCAGCGGTGAATTATCAAGGCAGCCTTGTTTCTCTCGTTGAACTCTCCTTCTTCAATCCTTCTCATAAGCAGGGTCAACCCACCAAGTGAAACAACTTGCCTTGCATTCTCTACATTCTTATCTTCGTTGAAACCGGTAACAAGTTGTTCCAGAAAGTATATTGCTGCCACTTGAGGACTGCACTGTACAGTGAAGAGGGCCTGCGGCGATTTGTCTCCGAACTCCAGCACTCGGAGTACTAGTGGCACCCATTCCGGCAATAACATCTGTTTCGAATGAGGCTTTGACAGATAAAGTAGAACTGCGGCTTTTAGAAAAAGACTAGTGCTTCTTAAGAGTCTCACAAAGATTTCTAGCTGTGGATCCGAGCATAGAACAATTCTTCCAATTGCATCATTCCTTGATACTAATTCTGCTAAAACTGATACAGCCAATTCTAGAATCTCATCTTCACTGGAGGAAAACAACACCTCTAGGATAGCCTCAATTACTCTGGACTGTGTCAGTGCTTCTTCGATGAGAGGATCGCCACCAGATTTCAACCAAGCTTCGGTAATCACGCGAATCGCAAACTCGCATTCCCTTAGAATATCTGATGAACATAGAATTGTAACAGCTCCAACAAATTCACTTGAAAGAACGGTTGTTTCCCCTCTGAATGAATCATTTTTGGATCTGCAGTTGCATCTCACCAAGCTTTCTGCTCTCATACTCCTGCAAGAGAAGCACTCAAAACAGTCCAATCTCCACGACACGGACCATAAATCAGCATAATTCTTGTCCATTCGCCTCATCGATCTTCCAACGTCTTCCTTCTGATCAAAAAGGCCAGAATGAGATTACAATTCCCATATACATATCTATATTTCAAAATTTTCTATGAAATGAAGGTACTAAAACTAACCTTGAGTGAACTCAAGTTGCATTCATCTCCACGCAAATTTTCGTCCGTCCTAATTGCCAACACTCCATTTCGGTCGTCAAGGGCGAATTGCTTCCCTTCTAGTTTGGGGCCAAATACTTCCTTGTATCTATTTCAATAAACCAAAACCATAAAAACAACATAAATACTTAACTAACATATCCATATACACACGTTTACTTGTTATGTTGCAAAAATGTGACTAGAATAGACTAATGAATATAACATAAGATGCAATGTCACTTACAAGTTTCGATTAATGGAGGACTGCGAAACGAAAGAATCCGAGGACTTTCTCCTTGATGATGATGATAATGATCTGTAGCTTGGTCTGGAAGGCAAGGGGACAACAGGAAGAGGAGGCTCATCAGCACCAACTTTAAGCCACTGCTTGTAATACAGAGCAAACAGAGCAGTCCCTGCATCCAATTTCTTCTCATACACTCGACTCAAAGACTTCATTCTCTTCTCCTTCTCACTGCCGTGGCGGCACTCTTCCGAAACCGAAAGTGTCTCAACCTCTTCAACATACCAAATCTTAAGGTGGAGAAGATGAGGGAGAAACAAGTGGTCCCAAAGGTCAGGGAGCAAGTAGGTTCTAGCCAAAAAAGGTGAATCACAGAACACTTGCAATAAATGCCTTGCACAGATTCTTTGATTCTTCTGAAGCTTGTAAACTATTGCCAGGTAGAGCTGAGAAATGGCAGAGAGGTGTGAATTCGGTATTCCGGAAGTTGAAGCGTTCCTGGAAGTTTTGGAATTGAGTGAAGCAACTATGGTTAAGAGCTCAATGGAGTTCTTCAAGCCCTTGATTTTAATCTGCTCATTCTTTGTTCCTTGTCCTTGGTCTTGTAGTACTAATGTGTGAATGTTCTCCATTCCAAGTTCCATGCTTTCAAGAACCCCAGCTTCTGATTCTGAATTGCTTCTTGTTCTGATTCTGACTATGTAAGAAGTGCACTTGTCTCTGATTGTTTTCCTGAAAAGATCATCTTTTATGTATCTTCCAATGTAGCCACTGAGGATGGCAATCACTGCTCTGATGGCAACTTCAACGATAGGGTGCCCCACCGATGATTGAGAATTCGATGCTTCCGAGGCTGAAGAAGCAACGACCTTTTTGGCCTTGGATTGAAATGAGCAAGACCCATTTCGTGTTGTGGCCTTGTGCTTGGAGGAATCAAGGCCTTTTCCATCATGGCATATGTATAAAGGGCGTGGCTTTATCTCTTTTGTGTTTGTGTGGTGGAATCCTTCTTCCGTGAGAAGTTCTCTGAGGGAAGCCATTGCCATCACTCTACTCTTTTACTGTATGAGAATGAATGAGGCTTTGGTGAGTGAGGGAGACGAATAAGTCTGTGCTTCTTCTTCTTCACAGAAACCACCTTTCTTAGAATTCAGAGCCAATAACGATAACAATGAGACAGCTAGCTCTATAAAGACAAAAGGAAGGTGTCTTCAGGCGACTAAATGAGGACAAACAAAGTGTTTGTGTTGGGTTAATCATCAATCATGAATGGGTTAGGGTTAATCTTTTCATTGGTAGTGACATTGTGGCAACACTCCTGATGTTTGTACTATTTTTGTGGACATTTTAATGTGTTTATTAAACCTTAACCGAGAAACACAATGAAACTTATTTTCGACTAGTGTTCAATGACATTTCATGATTACCAATACATAATAACTCTTTGCAGGCCAAAAAGATGGTCGAGACAGTTGTTAAGAAAATTATTCATATTCCAAAACATGGATTCAATTTCACATTTTAGTCAATGCTCAAAGAATGGCTAATCGGTGCCGGGCTCACCTAACAGCTGCTTGTCCGGAGGGGAAGAAAACTCATTTGGAACAAGTGGTTGGGCTGAGTGAAAAATGGCAGCGCATTTACATAGTGAGTCACATGTCAACTGGAATTCTTTTTAATGTACAGCTATATTGAATTGATGCTTTCTGCTGATTTGTTTCATATCATTTAGGTAATAGTGCAAGGAAAAATAAATTTAATTTTAAAACAGTTTTTAAACATTTTTTTTTAATTAACATAAAATATCTTAGATGACATTTTGTCTCTGTTAATGCGTAGTGACTTTTGAACAAGTTGTATACTGGTCGAAGTTCCAACAAGCTTATTACGGGATAGAAACAAAGCATAAAAACATTTGGGTAGATGTATAAAATAATAAGAATTCATAAAATTATCGTTATATTAAAAACTAGATTTTTACTTTTAATATAATTATTATTTTTTTCATATCTATTATATTAATAAATATTTTATTATAATTGGAGATGTAACTAAAAAAAGAGAGTAATTAGACCTAATATTATAAAAGACAAATATTTTGAATACCTACAAATAGAAAATGGAGAGTCAGACATAAAACAGGACAGAGCGGGTAATTTCTTTGCTATAGTACAATACAACATATTCTATTGGCATCAAATGTTGTATTTTACTTACTGGCCTATTACATCAACTCACAGATAAATAAAATTTCATACGGCTATAATAAAAATCAGGGAGCTCGCTGGTGATGAAGGTGGACACTTGTTCCACTGTTTAAAACGACAGGATGATCAATAATTGTTGGCAATGCGACGAGGAGAATAAAGGTACCAGGGAGATGAGGACAGAATTTCTTCCAACACTCAATGAAGGGCACAGTGATAATTCGACGTGGTTAAGGTGACCTTCATGTCACGTTGACAACAGCAAAATATATGCAGACTTTTAGTCTAGTAAAATCAAGGGTCCTCATCGTGCGTTCTTTGGACTGAGTTGGCCTGAGTTTCGA
>QANU01089348.1:109338-126749 GCA_003254905.1 Nissolia schottii
TTTTTTTTTTTTTTTTTTGTTGGGTGGGGTGGGATGACTTTGCCATATCCACGGATAGTTAAAATATAAAATGTTTAAATTAATTTTAGTTATATAAATTAAACTTTTTTATAACCTTAGCTAAAATCATAAGAATGTAGGAAGAATAGTAAAGAAAAATTAATTTTAGTTGGGATGTGTTCAAAGGATTTGAGTGTTAAAAAAGTTGCAAGAACCTTATATAAGCATTTATTTTATTTTATTTTATTTTAATGTTTATAATAAAAATTAGGGAAACAATGTAACCAAACATAACTTAATGAGTAAATGTGAATATTTTTGTGATTATTTAAAAATGTTTGAGTTGATACATAACTAAATTATACTATTTGTTTAGAGTAAGAGGAGATACATTGAAGAGATTATTGTTAATAGGGGATGATGGATGGAATGTTTCAAACTATTGTATTGGTGACCTTTAAATTAGATGGGTTACTGTACTTTTTTACTATCTTTGATTTTGTGTCAGTGAATTTCCTCGAGAAAGCCTTACTTTCAACCATAGTTTTTGAAACTTGGTTCAGCCCGACTGGGTCGACTTAGAACTTGGTGACCTGGCCACCTAATCTTAAGTTAGATCGGACTTGAAATTGATCAGGTTAAATCTTGACCCAGTATGAACCAGCTTAGTGACAATTGAACCGATTTAAGAAAATCTTGAATATTTTTTAAAAATGTTATTGGGTAGAATTGAACTTAATTTTGCATAATACACTGTTTGCCACTAAACTAAACATATTGTTATATATTTTATTACATTAAATTATATGTATTATCTATTTAATGAAATTAAGTTATATTTTTTATATTTATTAATTAAAATTATAAGTAACTCAATGACCTACTAATTAAATCAATGACTTTTAAAAACAAGGCTTTTCACAAGACACAAACTATATATATGTAAGCCTTGCAGTGTAAAATATATACTGTGAAGTTAGTTGTGAATTGCTACCCCACAGAAAAAAAACGTGAATAATTTTAAATTTATTTATTTTATATAACTCAAATATTTGATATTCATTACTCATACTCACATTTGTATCTAACTTATTACAACATAGTGAGTCTCAGTTAAAAAAATGAGACTCATTTTTAGCTAATATTTAAATAAGACGTCTGTGATATCCTGTGAAATGGAACAAATCTGTTATTAATTTGAATGTTTTTTGTTTTGAGATGAAAAGATAGGGATATTTTGGTTTGGATGGGAAGTGGGGGAAGTAGGACGAGGCAGTCGACTCAACTCAACACAACACAACACAACACAACACAGTGGGAGGTCCCTACGACCTTATCCCTCTCCCCTTTGGATTTTTTTCAACCTCTTTCAGCTTCCAAGCTTAATTTTCGGATTGGGAACCAGAACGGCAGCAGCCCATAACTGACAAGTACCGCATCCAAATGTACTTGCCCACTCCAATTCTCCACTCACCTTCCTCCTCCTCCTCCTCCTCAATCCCGCCAAGGTTTTTCACTGCTGCTGATTTCGCTTCTCCCCTTCCTCCACCTTCACGCTTCACTTTCACTGCCAAAGGTTTTCTGCCTTCTATCTTTGTTTATGATAATAACATTTTTGTACGCCTTTTTTGATAACTCTATTTTTTTATTTTTTGGGTTTAATTAAGCAGAACAGCACCAATATTATCTCTACAATGCCCCTGCTGCTGACACAAGAGCAGTGCCTAGTTGTAGTTATACCTCCGGTGCCGCTGCTTGCTCCTCTTCTGACGAGGAAAGCCACGACGGTGGCGGCGCGGGGTTCTTGGATGACTGCCAAATGGTTAGAGGTTGCGAAGATTTAATGGAGGCCTTCATGGTGGATGACCCTGACTTGTCCGATTGGAGAAGGTTTTTAGTGCTTCATAACCAGAAATGGAACGGTATCAAGCTCCAATTTTTCAGACAATGTCGCGATAGAGCAGAGGATGAAGACGATCCGTGGACGAAGAACAAGCTGCTCTGGCTTGGGCTGAAGCTTAAAGAGGTATTCTCGGTTGTTATTCAAATTTATGCCCATCGTCACCTTTTATGTCTTGATGGTATTGTTGTAGAAAATAGCAAAAGGGGCAAAATAAGAAACGTGTTCAATGTTTAGAATACTCTCTAGTCTGTATATTAAGAGATTATGGCATTCCTCTAATTTATTGTTTGTTTATGGCTGCAGTAATGCTCAAATTTGTTATATACTCCTCTTCTGCAGATAGATGAAGATTTGCAGAGACACAATGAACTTATAGACATGATCAAAGGGAATCCATCAGAAATTAGTGAAATTGTCTCCGGCTGTCGACAAGACTTTACGAAAGAGTTCTTTGTGCATCTTCATACCGTAGCTGAATCTTACAATGACAATCCAAAAGCACAAAATGGTGAGAGTCAACGCTTTAAGTCCTCGGTCAATGTTTCTTAATGGCAATATATTTAGCTTTTATTTGTTCAATTGCGAAATGATATCCCCTTGGACGTTAGAGCTTTTCAAATCCTTAGAGTCAATTCAGTTCACATGTTTTTAATGCTTTCCAAGTGCATTGGAATGATGTTCTTTTAATTCCCACAGAATCATATTCCATATTCACTCCCATCCAAAAATTCTTCATTTGAAACATTGACATCATTAAGGATTTATCTAGAACTATGATTGTAAGCCCTGGGAGTTTTCTTTTGCTCCAAGCATTATGGAGGTCATTTAATACTTGCTACATGTTGAGGAATGAGTCAATTTAGCTGTCTATTTAAAAATTGCTACTTTAATAATCTGGTCTTTGTATCGCCATTGTGTTTATGTGACAAGATTTCATAAAGCTTCGGAATACATGCTTGGCTGCGGTAGAAGCCTATGATGCTGCAACTCAAAGCATTGAAGCACTAGATGCTACAGAGTTGAACCTTCAAAATATTATCAAATCTCACGTGGATGCTGGATGCCGGGAGATAGACAATTTGGATGAGAAAGGTCAGTGCTTCAGTCCAGATTTAGTGGCTTGTTGGCTGCGGTCGTGTTATAATGTGGAAGAAGTTGGAAGGGTACATGCAATTGTCTTGAAATGTTTTAGAGATCCAGTTATTTATGTTGATAATAACTTGATTTGTAGTTATCTGAGATTGGGCGAGTTAGCTCTGGCTCGTCAAGTGTTTGATGGAATGTCAAAAAGGAACACGGTCACATGGACAGCTATTATTAATGGTTATTTGAATAATAACTTGGAAGATGAAGCTTTAGAGCTGTTTCATGATGCCGTTAAACACTGGGTTCCAGCAAACAATAAGATGTTTGTCTGTGTCATGAACTTGTGTGGTAAACGAGTGGATTTAAATCTGGGAAAGCAAATTCATGCTCATATCTTGAAAAGCAACTGGAGGAATTTAATTGTTGACAGTGCAGTTGTTCATTTTTACACGAAATGTGGGGAGATATCAAGTGCATTTCGAATGTTTGATCGAATGGCAGAGCGAGACGTGGTATGTTGGACGACTATGATTACTGCTTGTTCCCAACAAGGGCTTGGGCATGACTCCTTGTTGATGTTGTCACAAATGCTAGGTGATGGATTCTTTCCTAATGAATACACTGTATGTTCTGCACTAAAGGCTTGTGGAGAGAATAAAGCATTGAAATTTGGGACACAGCTGCATGGTGCCATAGTCAAGAAAATCTGCAAGAGTGATGTTTTTGTGGGAACTTCCCTTATTGATATGTATGCAAAATGCGGGGAAACTGTGAGTTCTAAGAAAGTGTTTGACCGGATGAGAGTCAGAAACACAGCTACTTGGACATCCATTATATCGGGATATGCTCGAAATGGGATCGGTGAAGAGGCTGTAATTTTATTTCGATTAATGAAAAGACACAGAGTACATGTTAATAAAATGACAATTGCAAGTGTCATAATGGCTTGTGGCTCAATTAATGCTTTGCAAATTGGAAGAGAAGTGCATGCACAAGTACTCAAGAGTACTATCCATACTAATATTTACATAGGAAGCGCTTTGGTGTGGTTCTACTGCAAATGTAGAGAATACGCTCATGCTTCCAAGGTTCTCCAGCATATGCCTTTAAGGGATGTTGTCTCATGGACTGCCATTATCTCTGGTTGTGCCAGGCTCAGGCTCGAATCTGAGGCTTTGGAGTTTTTGCAGGAAATGATGGATGAAGGCGTGGTTCCTAACGCCTACACTTACTCGTCGGCTCTGAAAGCGTGCGCGAATTTAGAAGCACTGATGCAAGGGAAATTGATCCATTCCTATGCAAGCAAGACCCCTGCATTGTCCAATGTATTTGTAAACAGTGCTTTGATATACATGTATGCAAAATGTGGATATGTTGCTGACGCGTTTCAAGTTTTCAACAACATGCCTGAGAGAAATCTGGTTTCTTGGAAAGCCATGATCTTAGGCTATGCAAGGAATGGACTTTGTAGAGAGGCCTTGAAGCTCATGTATAGAATGGAAGTGGAAGGTTTCGTGGTGGATGATTATATCCTCGCGACGGTTCTTACCACATGTGGAGACATTGAGTGTTTAGACATTGATAGAGATATCAAGTCTTCATCACCATACTTGCACTCCTCTTAACACTGTAGAATAAGTAGACTTACCAAATTAGATGTATAGTGTATGTTTCGAGAAACAATCTGCCACCAGATGTTAGTGATAGCCCCACTTTGTTGTATTTGTATCTACTCTTACTCTCTTAATGCTAAAAGCATGAGGAGAAAAAGGAAAAATTTAAGTATCTCTTAACCTTTATGACCAAATGGATTTATCCTAAGAGTGATGTTATATGACTTTGTTTATGTTGCAGGAAGCTACCATTTGCATTGCGTTTTGTATTCATTGAAATTATTCTTCAACGACCTTAGCACCTCAATGTAAAGAAACTTTGTGGACTTATCCATTTCCTTTATTGTTTAAACGAAGTCTGATTAGCGTCTGTTGGTAATTCCAATGCACGACTTGTTATAATCCTGGGTTCCTCACAAGAGCAGACCTTTTGGGGGTGTCATTGTTATTTATCCAACCATTAACAAAATGATTCTGAAGCACTTTTTGGATGATGTTCTGTATTCTCTCATTAACTGGAACACACTCCCTGTCTGGATGTTAATTATTCTCTAATTAATTGGTTCATCGATCAACTCTGACAAACTTGGCCCATATAAGCTTTAAGCCCTAGTCCATGTGGGCTAGGGCTCAATGGAGTAGTAAACTAGCCCACTTTAACTGTTATATCCTCTAATCAATGAATTATGCTTACAGCAGGCAATTGACTAATGTGGTCTTTTCATCTTGACCCCAAAGCATTATGCAAGTCCTTTCTTTCGGTTAGAGAATGTTATTTGTAGTTTTGTACAATTCAATTTTGGTTTACATTTCATTTGAGGGAACATTCAGCAGCTCATTTTCACAAAAACAGGAGACTCACAATAGAGAATGATAAATCTTATGCTTTTGTGAAAGTGAATTGTTAGGTGTTTATCTAAATGACTTGTATAAATAATATTTTTCTTGTGATTATAAAATGAAAAATAATAAACCTTAAACAGTATGAGCTCCTTTCCAAAAGTGTGCTCACACGTAGTTTTCGCTATGGCAAGGATTGCCGAAAAAATAAAAGAAAGAGAAGGCTTGACTGTCAAGTCTTAACCATCTATTGGTCAGTTAGTCAAAAGCAATGTAACAGAATTTCATCAATTTACTACATATGAATAGGCAAAAACATGGATGTCAAGTGCGGATGTGCCTAAACCTATATATTGCACAGTATAAAGTACTACGGCTATATGCGCATGTGAGTCCACGGAAATCACATGGCTTATATCTCCATAAGGCGCAAATTGCCTAAAACGAGGAACATGAAACAAGGCTTAATTTGGAGTATTATATTTTCATCTGGCACACCAGCATAACAGGATGGTGCACCCAGGAATTTATGGGGTGCAAACGTGCAGTATATTTTGTGGCTAATTATACATTACATAAATAATTTTTAGCAACAGAGGTGTGGTTTGTTGGGCCTTTCGTCCTCGATATTAATAATATATATATATATGTGTGTGTGTGTGATGATTCATATTTCTATGATAAATTAAATTTTAAAATGAAAATATATTATATAAGAGAGAGAAAAAAATAATGGAATGAAATTAATTATGATATATTTCATTTTAAGATTTAACTTTAATCATACCGAAATGATTCAACAAAATACAAAGATATCAATTAGTCATAAAGTTTATAGACTATCCAAAATCAATCCAAGGGAAATGGCAAAGGGCAAAGGTAATTTGGGCGCAGCTTTTCCTTTTCCTTCAGTTTCATTGTTAATCCTATTCCTACGAGTGCGTGACATAACATCAAATAAGCATTATAACAGGAGGCACCAAACACAAAACCATTCCAATTCCCACCACTACACACTACCTTCCTTCACCACTTGCACCACACACTCACTCTCACACAAACAAAAATGAAGGCAGCACCAAAACTCCCTATTCTCATGGTTCCCGTGATGATCACATTCTGTTTGGGCAGCATGGCGAATGCAGCAGCCACTTACAACGTGGTCAGCTTCGGGGCCGAACCGGACGGCCGGACCGACTCAACCAAGGCCTTCCTGAGCGCTTGGGCCAAGGCATGCGGGTCGGCCCAACCCGCCTCGGTGCACGTGCCACAAGGGCGGTTCCTGGTCGAGAGCGCCGCATTCAGCGGGGAATGTGCCAGCAGGGCAATCTCCTTGGACATAGAAGGAACGTTGGTGGCTCCATCGGATTACAGGGTCATAGGAAGCAAGGGGTACTGGTTGGTGTTCGACAGCGTCGACGGCGTCTCCATTCGCGGCGGGGTGCTTGACGGCCAAGGCACTGCCTTGTGGGATTGCAAGAACTCTGGTAAGGGTAACTGCCCCGACGGAGCCACGGTACGTTTTCATAAATTAATTAATTAATTAATTACCCCATTAATTGCCACGATTATTGAAATTTCATGCGTTTTTTAATTTCTGAAATTGGTTCTGGAGTGAGGGAGATTGTGGAGCGGTTTTGCATATCCTGAACGTGGTTGCTAGAAATCCAAGTTGTAGTGAACCAGATTCTCAGAGTGAGGATTAAAATATAATCGCTTTTTTTTTTTCCCCTCCTCGATAAATTGAATGAAATTTTCATTTACTGATCTATAATAAAAATAAATTTTCACATTCATACTTTTTCCTCACACCCATTTTTCATAAACGAAAATGGTAAGATTTGGGGATTAGATTAAATTGATAGCAAATTTTAAAATGTTATGACCATATTGCTATAAAAAAAAATCATGTCAAAATAAAAATATTAAAATCAAATTGATTATTTACTTTTATAAATAGGATTCTTACGTACATTGGTGCATATCCATGTCTCGTATCAAATTTTGCTTAATTGGTGAGTGCTACTGGGATACGGGAGTAATTACTCAATTTTGGATTCAACTGCAAAAATATGTTACTCATACATGCAACAAAAAGATGTGCGTAATCATAGAATGTATAAGATAGGATAGGGTTTAACTTGCATTGCTATCAATCAATGTTCATTTGTTGCTTCACTTTATTTCCACGGATTTAGCTTGCATAATACTATTTTCACTAGCATAATTAACCACGTTGCTCGTAGTTTGCTCTTTCCATATATATATAAAATGTTATTTATTCGTAATGATCCGTGCTTTTCTTTGGCGTGTGTTTCAGACATTGTTATTTAGCAACTCCAATAACATTTTCATCGATGGTTTGACCTCAATGAATAGCCAATTGTACCACATAGTGTTCAATGAATGCCAAAATGTCAAAGCACAGGGCATTACTCTCACAGCCTCTGGAAACAGCCCTAACACTGACGGCATCCATGTCCAACTCTCCTCTGACGTCAGTATACGCAAAACCAAAATTAGGACCGGCGATGATTGCATCTCCATCGGCGCCGGCACCTCTAGCTTGTGGATTGAAAACATAGCATGTGGACCAGGTCATGGGATAAGGTATATTTTTTAAAAAATAAGAAATGTTGTTTCCATGTAATTATTGGATTAATTACATGTATTTAATATATTTTTTGGTGAATTCTAGAATAATATATTATAATTGGGTTTTGCAGTATTGGGAGCTTAGCAAAGGGTTTGAACGAACCTGGGGTACAAAATGTGACAGTTAAAACAGTTACATTTACCGGAACTGAAAATGGTTTTAGAATAAAGAGTTGGGGGAGACCTAGCAATGGATTTGTGAGGAACGTCCTTTTCAAGAATGCAACCATGGTTAATGTCCAAAACCCAATCGTCATAGACCAAAATTACTGCCCAGGCAACAAGGACTGCCCCAATCAGGTTAGTTTTAAAAGGCTTTTAATAGGCCTATTTGGGCCTCATAGAATTTCTTCTAGGCAGCAAACAAAAATAAAAAATAAATAGCATTTTTTTCAACATGGCACTTGCTAAGGGATTAGGAAAGCAAACTTTTGATTATAAAAAATGAAAGAAACTTTCAAGTTTAAAACAAATTCAGAAATTTAGAAAAACTTAAGTTTTAACTCTTTAGAATAAAAACCCAAATAAATATAAAATTATTATTGCCATCCAGCATGAACGTGGTTACTTATTTTGTTTTTTTTTTTTAATTGTCAAAATTAATAGGCCTCTGGAGTCAAAATCAGTGATGTTACGTACCAAGACATTACTGGAACATCTGCAACCCAAGTCGCAGTGAAATTTGATTGCAGCTCTGAGTATCCATGTAGCGGGATAAAGTTGGAGGATGTGGACCTCACATTCGAAAATGAAGATGCTGAAGCTTCGTGCGTCCATGCTAGTGGAGCTGCCATGGGCTGTGTTCAACCAGAGAGTTGTTTATAGTGCAATTGTGCTATCTAGCTAGCTAGAGACCATCAAGCAAATTTGTATATAGCAAAAATTCTTTAATATTGGAGTTTGTCTTTTTTTTAAGGAGCTAGAGGATAGAGGAAATGGTGGACATTTTGGGGATGGGTCCTTGACTTAGCGCTAACAACCACTTGGCATAAGAAATAGGAGAGGTGTTGAATTACAACTTATATTGGAGTATGCCTTCGTCCTTAAAAGCATAAGACAAGACAAGAATAGAGTGCATAGCTATACTTTTATAATTTCTAGCATTGTTGCTTTTGGTCACGTTGTTCATTGTTTTAGCCTGTGGCATTTGTTTGTAATCCATTTAATTGGGTTGGAACCCGGGCCTTACAGTACAAAGGAAGTCCTTAATTCGACCAAAAACAAGTCCTTAAGAATTGTATTATATTTATTGCATTTTAAGAAGTACAATTCTAACAAAGAAAAAAAGAAGGTTAGATGTATTATATTGAATTTTCATATTATTTTAAATGGATTAGATTTTCTAATTTTTAATTTTAGATATTTGAATAAGTCCAAAAAGGCAAGAAATTACAAGCGAGGTAGACACTGAGCTCCATTCTCATGCCTCTTTATTCCCCGTTACAAGAAGCCTATCACTAGAACTGTTAGGATTAAAATTTCATTGTGACCCACATCTACTAATATCCAAATCAATCCACTACTGCTCATTTTAAAATTAATTAATTAATTACTATGTTATTGTTCTATTGTGTCATAATTTTGTGATAGAGATAACTAAGTAATCTAATAATACAATTTCTTTTAAGAAAATATGATATGAATATAATTAGTTGTAATTATATTTTGTTACAAGCCAAAATAGATCTAATAGTAAACTCATAGTCCGAGTCCAGGAATCGAGATCCACAAGAAGAAGCTGAAAGGCAAGCCCATAAGCAACTCTTGGACAGACCAAAAGAGCTGAGGGTCAGGAGCTGGGGTCCAGAAGTTGGGGACTAGGAGATGAAGAGCTGAGGACTAGGAGCTCAGGTATAGGAGCCGAGTTCAAGAGCCTAGGGCTGAGTTCCCACACCTCAAGGCACTCAAGGTTGAGTTCCCTCACCTTAAGGCACCATGCGTTGGGCTGAGAACTACTAACCCAAAACCTCAAGGCCTAAAGGAGGTTAGGAAGCAACAAAGCCAAATCAAGCTCCGAGATCTGATGGGTATAATCTCCACTTTGTGAGGAAGCTTTCGAACAAATTGGGTGGGGATTTTAGCATGACGGTGTTGGATTTTTTTTCAAACAAGTATGTTGCCTCCAAATGCTAACTTGGCTTGGGTTACTCTTGCACCAAAGGTTTCAGACCTATTAACATGGTGGGTAATCTGTATAAGGTTATCACAAAGATTTTGCCTAAAAGGTTAAGTGGGATTTTGCGCCTAGTTTGGTAGGTGAAACACAAATAGGGTTTGTAAGTGGAAGACAAATATATGATGATGCATTAATTGCTTGTGAGACGGTGCATTGGCTTAAAAAGAAGAAGATTACTGCAACCCTTATTAACTTGGATTTCCAAAAGGCGTATGACAAAGTGAGCTGGAGATTCATTGATCTTCTGCTACAAAGAATGGGTTTCGGACTGAAACAGAGGTTGTGGGTGCAATCATGTATTTTGATAGCTTCGATGTCTATTATCGTGAATGGGGTCCCTACGAGGCCATTCAAAATGGAGCGTGGCCTTAAATAAGGTGATCTGATGTCTACATTGTTGTTTGTTTTGGTGGAAGATGTTTTGGTTAGATTAATTGATAAGGCGATTCAAATTGGTCTAATTGAAGCTGTGATGACCCATATTCTTCACAAGTCAAAAAAAAAGGGAACACGTCTCGTGCCGAAATGCATAATGTCTCACACGAGATGTTGTTCACAGGAGTTCATCTCGGGCGAAATGAATTGTGTGAGATGCTTTTCATGAGTGTTTAGACTTAGTAATTTACTCAAGAGCTTGAGGTCCCACTTTTGTGAGACTTTTTGCTCCAATTATTTTTATTTCTTTTCTCTCTCTCATTTTCCATTTGTGGGGAAGCAGTGCCTCCACGTAGGGTGTCACGAGCTCCTAGCTTAGTGCTCATGTGACGACCCTTAGAAGAGAGAGAGGAGGAAAAAGAAAGAGAAAGGGGTCTCACGCAAAACATATAGCATCTCACGTGAGATGATGTCGCAGGAGAGCAAAAATGGTTTCTGGAGCTCATCTTGCGTGAGATGAGTGTGAGAATTAGTCTCACATTGATTAATGCTGTAGAAGGGGGTCTCCTCCTCCCTCTATATATAGAGGCTTTCCGTGAGTATTTAGCTTGATAATTCACTCCAAGAGTTTGAAAGGTCACACCTTTGTAAGACTTTTCGCTCCAGTTATTATATTTTATTCTTTTCTCCCTCTCATCTTCCGCTCGTGGGGAAGCAGTGCCTCCACGTAGGGTGTCTGGAGCTCCCAGCTTAGTACTCCTTAGCAATCAACTATGTTAAGGTGAGTGACTTTCTTCACGGTCTATTTTAGACCACGTAGTTATTTTTAAAAGTTATGTATTTTTTTATTTTTATTTATGCATGTTTTATATAATCCTAGGAGGTAGAATTTATTATTTTAATTACGTGTTTATGAAGTTAGTTATTCTTTTATTTAGTTAGATATTCTCTCATGATTATTTATTTAGAAGATCTTTATTTATGAGATATATATTTACGAAGTTATTTTTAGAAAATCATGAAACTATTTTTAGAACTACATGGGACCACATTTATTGCATTAAATATACTTATGTTGTGTGTGTATGATTAACATTAAATGATATAGATACTCATACTATTTAGTTAAACCCTTAATAAAAGATAATGGTTAATAAAAGATTCTGGTGGGAGAAGACTTATGTTAAGGAAAGATTCTAGCTAAGGACGAGACTTGGTACTTAAGATGTCCATTGTGACATACCTCTCTTACCTGGAAACCTCCCTAAGCATGAGATCTTAGTCTGCCTTTATTTTTCCAAAAACAAAACTTTTAATAAATATATTAATTCATGTACTATTTAGTTAAACCCTTAATAAAAGATAATGGTTAAGGAAAGATTCTGATGAGAGAAGACTTATGTTAAGGAAAAGTTCTAGCTAAGGACGAGACTTGGCACTTAAGATGCCCATTGTGACGTACCTCTCTTACCTAGGAACCTCCCTAAGCATGAGATCTTAGTATGTCTTTATTTTTCCAAAAACAAAAGTTTTAATAAATATATTAAGTCATGTTATGCTATCAGTAGCAGATAAAAGATTGTGTTATTATGATAATAGTATGTTATGCATTTATAACTATTTTCATGGGAGGATATTTAGGATAGAATTGTAAGTCAGTGACAACTTACGTTGACCCTAGTATACCTTGTATAATCGTAAAGTAGAATAGGATTCATGTAGATTTAGGGGCAAGGCGATAAAGCCCGAACATGGTAGCCCGTGATGCCCAATATCATGTATCATGTCATGTAGATTAGGAGGTAAGACCGTAAAGTCTGGACATTTCAAGAACAGCTAAACCGTAACGCTTGGAACGTCTATCTAGAGAAACTCCCCAATTATATTATATTTTCAAATGTTTTTATGTATTAGTTATTATTATAGAAATATTTTATGCTTGTTATATATAATATGTATTACATTTGCATGTTATGTGTTTTTCAAAATGTCCCATGTCGTCATGCAGACGGCCTTTTGCTGGGACTCTCCCAAAAGTTCTCATCCCTCACTTCCCCCTCCAGTTACAGGTTTCGAAGCAGCGTAGTAGAGCATGGAGTTTATGATCAGTGTAGCGGCGTCAGAATCCAAGAGTCAGCAATTCACCTTGAGGTAAATCTTTCCATAGGAATTGTTAGTTTATTTTTATTTTGTAATCGAGTTATGTCTAGAGTACTTCAATTGTATACAGGTAGGACCTTTGGAACAATCGCGTATTTTATCATGTATATTTATGTTTAATGTAAAAGGTTTATGTTTATTCAAAAAAAAGGCTATTTGTTTTTAATTAAAGATAAAGTGCATGTTTTTACGAAATGCGTTCAAGAGGCTTCCGCAAGAGAACTAGTCACTTGTGTGCCGATCACGTCACTAGTTGGGCGTGACAACTCATTAGCGGTCAACCATTTTAAGGTGAGTGACTTTCTTCATGGTCTATTTTAGACCACATATTTATTTTTTAAAGTCATTTATTTATTTTAGAATTATTTTATTTATACATGTTTTATGAAATCTTAGAAGGTAGAACTTAGTATTTTATTTTATGTATCTATGAAGTTAGTTATTATTAAGAATTATTTTATTTAATTAGTTATTAATAAATTTATTTAATTGGTTATTTTCTTATGATTATTTATTTAGAAACTCCTTACTTATGAAGTAGATATTTACAAAGCTATTTTATAAAATATAAAACTATTTTAGAACCACATACGACCACATGTTTTATTACATTAAATAAGTCATGTTGCGTGTGTAAGATTAATATTAAGTGATATAGATATTCATATTGTTTAGTTAAACCTTTAACAAAATATTATGGTTAAGGAAAGATTTTGGTGGGAGAAGATTTCTGTTAAGGAAAGGTTGTAGTTAGGATAAAACTTGGTATTTAAGTTGTCTATTGTAACACACCTCTCTTAATTGGGAACCTCTCTTAGTCTACTTATATTTTTTAAGAGAAAATATTTAATAAATATTAAGTCATGTTATCCTATCAATATTAGTTAAAAGATTATGTTACTATGATCATGTTATGTCATGTATTTAAAATATTTTCATAGGAGTATATCTAGTATAGAACTGTAAGCCAGTGACAACCTACATTGACTCTGGTATACCTTGTACGATCGTAAAGTAGAATAATATTCATGTAGATTTAGGGTAAGATTGTAAAATCTGGACATGGCAACCTGTGATGCCCGGTGTCATATATCATGTAGATTAGGACTAACTATCAAGGATTTATGGACTCGGATAGTGTATCTCCAACTATCATGGCCTAGATACTTGGGTAGTACATCAAGACTAACTATCAAGAATTTATGGTCTCGGGTAGTGCATCCCCAACTATCGTGGCCTTGATACTTGGGTAGTGCATCAAGAAACCATAAGTAAAACTATAATGCTCAGAATGTCTGTCTAGAGAACTTCTAACTGAATTCTATTTTCAAATATTTTATGTGCTATTTATTATTAAAAGAATATTTTATGTTTGTTATATATTATGTATTGCACACACATGTCATGTTTTCGAAGTGTCTCATCTCGTCGTGCGGACGACCATTCGCTGAGACTCTTCCCAGGGTTCTCACCCCTCAACCTCTCCCTCCAGTTACAGGTTACGAAGCAGCGTAGCAAAGCATGGAGTTTATGGTCAATGTAGCGACGTCAGAATCTACGAGTCAGTAGTTCACCTTGAGGTGAAGCTATCGATAGGAATTGTTAGTCTTATCTTTAGTTTCGTAATTGAGTCATGTCTAGAATGCTCTAATTGTATACAAGCAGAATCTTCATACTACTCACATATTTTATCTTGTATATTTATGTTTATTGTAAGAGATTTTTAATTCAGAAAAAGAAAGTTTTATTTGTTTTTAATTAAAGTTAAAATGCATGTTTTTATGAAAAGCGTTCCTAAGAGGCTTCTGTATTATGAACTGAATAATCTGTAGATGCATACCTTAAACGAATACAAGCTTCTTTTAGAAGAGATTTTTGAATTGACACAAATATATTACCCCATCTTTAAGATATCTTATGTTCTATTTTGTATTAGTTCAATAGGCAGGTTGCCTTGAGCATCTTAAGACCTATATACATTTCAACATATTCTGTAGTAGGGTGATTGTGGTTCGTTGTTTTCATATTCAACTTTGTGGGTGTGCGCAAGCGCGCGTTGCAGTTATCAATTGCCTTGTTTACAATTACCAATATAATATTGCTTATAGTTATTCAAGTATTGTTTAATTGTTATATGTTATGATATGATTATATGATTACATGTTATGTGAGTGGTACAACAGTACCTATTAACTGAGTGGTGAACTCACCTTATATCTGTTTGTTTTAAATAAGGTTTAGGACCATGATGTTAGTTCTCTAATTTAGTAGTAATACCAGTCTCTAAGTCAATGATGAGCTATGATTATGGTGGAGTAGTAAGAGTTTATCTAATTTTGTTTTAGTTTAATAGTTGCTCCAGACAGTTAGAGACAAGATCTTCCACGTAGTGTTTGTTATAGTTTTAGTTATTTTATCAATTGTAAACAGATTATCATATAATTAGTTTTATATTCAGTTATGCATGTTCAAATTTGTAATTACATGATTCGTTAATTAAGTAAAACCAATGTTTATTTAGTTAGCAAGCTCTCGTAGGACCTGTAATCCTACAAATGGTTAGTAAGATATCTTATGTTCTATTTTGTATGGATTTTAAATTTTTTAGTTTTGAAAATATTATATCTAAAAATATAATAAATTGTCTATTATTTACAAATATTTTTAAGATACTAAATATATCATTAAGATATTTACTAATATTGAGATACTAACATAAATTGTATTAAAATTATAAGTTAAAATATATTTTTTAAGATACTTATCACATATCATAAGGTATTAACAACTATGTCATGATATCTATTTTGACTTGCTTCGACATAGGCATTGAGCCATCGGGTATATTAGAATTCAAAACCTACCAAAAAAGCAACAAGAGAGATAAAAAAAGGTTTTGTAAGTCCTAACAATCAATTGATTAGTTAGTCAAAAACAAATTGATCAGTTACCTATCTCGAAAGACACCTACTCGTGGAGATTTGCCATTTATTAGGCCTTTGTTGCCAAGCTAGATGTGTGCATATCTTTCATGAAGGAAATTCTGTTGCTTGCTAGAGCAGCTCATACCATAGATTTAGGTACTCAGACCTTCGAGTTCCCTCCTAGTTATATTTTGATTTCTCTCATTTTTTATACTTGTAACACCCTAGCTTGACTTTGAGGATAGTTTCTGTCTCTGTTTAGGCTCTTTGCCCATTTAATGCATTAAAAAATGTGTATATTTTTTTGAAGAATAGGTTAATATCTTTCAAAAAAAAATTAGATAGATGGAAGAAAAACTTAAAGTTGAAAGCAGACAAGCAAAGTACACATACATTTAAATAAACAGTAATGTTAGGTATACACTAGTTTTATTGCCACCATATAGCCACCATATGGCATACATATGGTAGACACAGTGGCATCAAATGTTCAAATGTTTACACACATGCACAAATATTTTTTTTATATATGGAACCAAATTAGATCATATTTGTGACGTATTGAATAGTAAAAAGTAGTTGTTGCACACTCTCTTTCTTGCTCCACATTCACACTCTAAATGTGTTGACTCACTCGCTATATGCACAAATATTTTAAAGCAAATGCACAAACTTTTTAACAAGCAGAAACAAATAATAAGACAAATAAAACGAAAACGAACAATAAGAAAATTTTAATAATCAAGTGCACAAATTTTTGAACAAGAATGCACAAATTTTTTTACACATATATACAAACTTTTGAACAATAAGAAACAAAAAATTTAACGGAAATGGAAACGAAAAACGAAAATGAAGAAGGAAACTTTGGTGTCTATGCGCACAAACTTTTGAACAATAATGTACAAACTTTTTAACAACTAGAAAAATTGAAAAAGTGTACAAATGAATACAAAAATGAAAACTCTGATATACATAACATCTTGCCAAGAAAAAAAAGAAGAAAAAATTATATCAAAATAGTGTATGTGATAAATGAAGAAAAATGAACTAGAAAAATTGAACAAATGAAAAAACAAAAATATCTGTGATAAAATGAAAAAAAAATGAAGAAGAAAAAAAATGAAGGAAGAGTGAGGGGTGAAGAGAGGAAAAAAAAGAATAGGAGAAGAAGAAAAGAAGAACAATGTGAGAGAGTGGGGAGAGGAGAGAGAAAATGTGTATTTAATATGATGACAGATTAGTGACAAAAAAGTTAGGTTCCATTCTCAACTAATATTTGAATATCACTTGGTAAGTTTCTTAAAATATGCTCACTAAACTAGTAGTATAAATATTATTTCTCAATAAATATACCCATGATCATAATTGTCATGTAGTGCATTGCATCGTGCAATGATTTTTCAAATTTTACCTATAGTAGCATAACGCATCAAATATCATACGATATTTTGATATCTATTTATACTATAATTATAAACCAAAAACATATAAAAATTGATAAAAATATAAATAAATATATAAGTCTCTCTGACCTTAATTTTCAGTAATGTCTTATGTCATGTTTGATAATCTTATATCTAAGTCTTTTTTTTATTTTGATATCTATTTATACTATAATTATAACCCAAAACCATATAAAAATTGATAAAAATATAAATAAATATATAAGTCTCTCT
>QANU01089363.1:0-43072 GCA_003254905.1 Nissolia schottii
CAAATTTCTGACAATAATTTCACGGGTCGTCGAATTATCCCACCACATACTAGATGGTCCTCCATGCCATCTATTTAACCCACCACAGGTCATCGAATTATCCCACAATTATATCTAGGTTCGGATAAGTAATCAAATTATCTCGTCATAATTTCAAGGGTCGTAGGGGCCATCAAATTTTCGACAATAATTTCACGGGGTCGTCGAATTATCCCACCATATACTAGATGGTCCTCCACTCCATCTATTTAACCCACCACACGTCATCGAATTATCCCACAATTTTATCTCGAGTCGGACGAGTAATCGAATTATCTCGTCATAATTTCAAGGGTCATAGGGACCGTCGAATTTCTGACAATAATTTCGCTGGTCGTCGAATTATCCCACCATATACTAGATGGTCCTCCATTCCATCTATTTAACCCACCACACGTCATCGAATTCTCCCATAATGTTATCTCCGGTCGGACGAATAATCAACTTATTTCGTCATAATTTCAAGGGTCATAGGGGCCATCAAATTTTTGACAATAATTTCACGGGTCGTCGAATTATCCCACCATATACTAGATGGTCCTCAATGCCATCTATTTAACCCACCACAAGTCATCGAATTATCCCACGATTTTATCTCGGGTCAGACGAATAATCAAATTATCTCGTCATAATTTCAAGGGTCATAGGGGCCATTAAATTTTCGATAATAATTTCACGGGCCGTCGAATTATCCCACCATATACTAGATGGTCCTCCACGCCATCTATTTAACACACCACATGTCATCGAATTATCCCACAATTTTATCTCTGGTCTGACGAATAATCAAATTATCTTGTCATAATTTGAAGGGTCATAGCGGCCATCCAATTTCCAACAATAATTTCACGGGTCGTCGAATTATCCCACAATGTACTAGATGGTCTTCCATGTCATCTATTTAACCTAGCACTGGTTATCGAATTATCCCACCATATATTAGATGGTGCACCATGCCATCTATTTAACCCACCACAGGTCTTCGAACTATCCCAAAATTTTATCTCGGGTCGGACGAGTAATCAAATTATCTCGTCATAATTTCAAGGGTCATAGGGGCCATCAAATTTCCAATAATAATTTCACGGGTTGTCGAATTATCCCACCATATACTAGATGGTCCAGCCTGCCATCTATTTAACCCACCGCAGGTCATCGAATTATCCCTCAATTTTATCTCGGGTCAGACAAGTGATCAAATTATCTCGTCATAATTTCAAGCATCATAGGGGCCATCAAATTTCTCACAATGATTTCACGGGTCGTCGAATTGTCCCACTACATACTAGATGGTCCTCCATGCCATCTATTTAACCCACCACAGGTCATCTAATTATCCCACAATTTTATCTTGGTTCGGAAGAGTAATCAAATTATCTCGTCATAATTTCAAGGGTCCTAGGGGCCATCAAATTTTCGACAATAGTTTCACGGGTCGTCGAATTATCGCACCATATACTAGATGGTCCTCCAGGCCATCTATTTAACCCACCCCAGTTCATCGAATTATCCCACAATTTTATCTTGGTTCGGACGAGTAATCAAATTAACTCGTCATAATTTTAAGGCCGCTAGGGGCCATCAAATTTCCGACAATAATTTCACGGGTCGTCGAATTATCCCACCATATACTAGACGGTCCTCCACGCTATCTATTTAACCTACCACAGGTTATCAAATTATCCCACAATTTTATCTCGGGTCGAACGAGTAATCGAATTATCTCGTCATAATTTCAAGCGTCATAGGGGCCGTCAATTTTTTGACAATAATTTCACGGGTCGTCGAATTATCCCACCAGATACTAGATTGTCCTCCATTCCATCTATTAAACCCCCACAAGTCATCGAATTATCCCATAATTTTATCTCCGATCGGACGAATATTAAAATTATTTCGTCATAATTTCAAGGGTCATAGGGGCCGTCAATTTTCTGACAATAATTTCACGGGTCATCGAATTATCCCACCAGATACTAGATGGTCCTCCATTCCATCTATTTAACCCCTACAGGTCATCGAATTATCCCATAAATTTATCTCCGGTCGGACGAATAATGAAATTATTTCGGGTCGGACGAGTAATCAAATTCGCTCGTAGTATTTTCAAGGGTCATAGGGGCCATCAAATTTATGACAATAATTTCACGGGTCGTCGAATTATCCCGCCATATACTAGATGATCCTCCATGCCATCTATTTAACCCACCACATGTCATTAAATTATCCCACATTTTTATCTCTGGTGGGACGAATAATCAAATTATCTCGTCATATTTTCAAGGGTCAAAGGGGCCATCAAATTTCTGACAATAATTTCACGGGTCGTCGAATTATCCCCATATACTAGATGGTCCTCCATGCCATCTATTTAATCCATCACAGGTCATCGAGTTGTCCCAAAATTTTATCTGTGATCAGACGAATAATAAAATTATCTCGTCATAATTTCACGGGTTATAGGGGCCATCAAAATTCTGACAATAATTTCACGGGTCGTCGAATTATCCCACCATGTACTAGATAGTCCTCCATGCCATCTATTTAATACACCACAGGTCATTGAATTATCCAACCATATATTAGATGGTCCTCCATGTCATCTATTTAACCCACCACAGGTCATTGAATTATCCCACAATTTTATCTCGGGGCAGAGGAGTAATCAAATTATCTCGTCATAATTTGAAGGGTTATAGCGGCCATCAAATTTTCCAACAATAATTTCAAGGGTCCTCGAATTATTCCACCATATACTAGATGATCCTCCATGCCATCTATTTAACTCACCACAGGTCACCGAATTATCCAACCATATATTAGATGATCCTCCATGCCATCTATTTAACCCACCATGGGTCATTGAGTTATGCCACAATTTTATCTCGGGTCAGATGACTAATCAAATTATGTCTCCATAATTTGAAGAGAGTTGCATGCAAGCTGTTCAATGCGCAAGCAACCTAATCACCACTCATATGCCACCATGTCACGGTATCAGCTCAACCGAACGAACCGCACCCCACCTTTGCCAGAAGGCATGCAAGGAAACGAAATCATCCAAGAGAGCCCAATCCACACCGCTAGGCATGATCAAATACCATTAGCTCAATAGGAAACATGAAAAAGGGAAGACAATAACTTTAAACCAATCAATCTTCAGAATTACATAATGAAAATATGTAAGCCTAACTACTTCATAATGGACCAATAAAGAACAGAATATGAGATCAGATAGTTATAAATGCTTACCTTAAATGGAGAGGATGCTAGAATAGTATTGAAGTGATGAGCATTAATGTTAAGACATTTGAGGGTCTCTGAATAAATTCCATGAAAGAAATAGAATCATATACGAAGCTATAGCAAAACATTGGAGCTCGACATCCTGAAAGTTTATGTTTATACGCAAACACTAAAAAAAAAGTCATAGTTAATAAATTTATTTGAATAGAAAGTAGCTTCAGCCAGGAAGGGATCAAGCATTAACAAGCATGCAAACAAAAATTAGTATATCTAATAATTAAAAGGAAATGAAATAAGAGACCTTGATTTTCAGATGCATTTACATGACAAAAACACTAACAGAAGGAAAACCTAAATAGAAAAAAAAAAGAAGCAAAAATGTGAGAGAAATGCTAAATATTACAAACACCTGTAAGAAAAAGAAAACTAATCTTTAATCAATACCTATAATTTAAAGTCATCTTACCTTTACAATGGCGCCCAACTCACTGAAAATTTAATCAAATTATCAATCACGTCACATCTACTTTTTGATAGAATTCCATGAAAAAATTGGAATCATTACACTTCATAACAAAATAACGTAGCTCGACATCCTGAAAATTTCAGCTTATACGCAAACACTAAAAAAACAAAGTCATAGTTAATAATCTAATATGAGTAGAAAATAACTTCAGTGAGGAAGGGATCAAACATTAACAAGAATGAAAACAAAAATTAGTATAATGTAAATATATTTAAATATTTGTAATATGAAAATTGTGGCTATCTTGTCGATGAAAAGGACTTGTCCATGATCTTCTACTAGATGATCCTCCATGCCATCTATTTAACCCACCACAAGTCAGCGAATTATTCCACCATATATTAGATGGTCCTCCATGCCATCTATTTAGCCCACCTTAGGTCATTAAAATATTCCAATTTTATCTCGGGTCGGACGAGTAATCAAATTATCTCGCCATAATTTCAAGCGTCATAGGGGCCATCAAATTTCCGACAATAATTTCGCGGGTGGTCGAATTATCCCACCATATACTAGACGGTCCTCCATGCCATCTATTTAACATACCACAGGTCATCGAATTATCCCAAAATTTTATCTCTGATCGGACAAATAATCAAATTATCTCGTCATAATTTCAAGGGTCATAGGGGCCATCAAATTTCCAACAATAATTTCACGGGTCGTCGACTTATCCTACCAGGTACTAGCTGGTCCTCCATATCATCTATTTAACCCACAACAGGTCATTGAATCATCCCACAATTTTATCTCAGGTCAGACGTGTAATCGAATTATCCCGTCGTAATTTCAAGGATCATAGGGGCCATCAAATTTCCGACAATAATTTCACGGGTCGTCGAATTATCCCACAATATACTAGATGGTCCTCCATGTCATCTATTCAACCCATCACAGGTCATCAAATCATTACACAATTTTATCTCGGGTCGGACGAGTAATCGAATTATCTCGTCATAATTTCAAGGGTCACAGGGGCCATCAAATTTCTGACAATAATTTTACAGGTCGTCGAATTATCCCACCATATACTAGATGGTCCTTAATGCCCCCACCACAGGTCATCGAATTATCCCACGATTTTATCTCCTGGCGGACGAATAATCAAATTATCTCGTCATAATTTCAAGGGTCATAGGGGCCATCAAATTTCTGACAATAATTTCACAGGTCGTCGAATTATCCCACCATATACTAGATGGTCCTNTTTAACCCACCACAGGTCGTCGAATTATCCAACGATTTTATCTCCTGTCGGACGAATAATCAAATTAGCTCATCATATTTTCATGTGTCATAGGGGCTATCAAATTTCCGACAATAATTTCACGGGTCATCGAAGTATCCCACCATATACTAGATTTTCCTCAATGCCATTTATTTAACCCACCACAGGTCATCGAATTATCCCACAGTTTTATCTCGAGTCGGACGAGTAATCAAATTAGCTCGTCATATTTTCAAGGGTCATAAGGGCCATCAAATTTCTGACAACAATTTCACGAGTAGTCGAATTATCCCACCATATACCAGATGGTCCTCCACGCCACCTATTTAACCCACCACAGGTCATCGAATTATCCCAAAATTTTATCTCTGATCGAACAAATAATCAAATTATCTCGTCATAATTTCAAGGGTCATAGGGGCCATCAAATTTCCAACAATAATTTCACGGGTCGTCGACTTATCCTACCAGGTACTAGCTGGTCCTCCATATCATCTATTTAACCCACAACAGGTCATTGAATCATCCCACAATTTTATCTCAGGTCAGACGTGTAATCGAATTATCCCGTCGTAATTTCAAGGATCATAGGGGCCATTAAATTTCCGACAATAATTTCACGGGTCGTCGAATTATCCCACCATATACTAGATGGTCCTCCATGTCATCTATTCAACCCACCACAGGTCATCAAATCATTACACAATTTTATCTCGGGTCGGACGAGTAATCGAATTATCTCGTCATAATTTCAAGGGTCACAGGGGCCATCAAATTTCTGACAATAATTTTACAGGTCGTCAAATTATCCCACCATATACTAGATGGTCCTCCATGCCATCTATTTAACCCACCACAGGTCATCGAATTATCCCACAATTTTATCTCGGGTCGGACGAGTAATCGAATTATCTCATCATAATTTCAAGGGTCATAGGGGCCATCAAATTTCCAACAATAATTTCACGGATTGTCGACTTATCCTACCAGGTACTAGCTGGTCCTCCATATCATCTATTTAACCCACAACAGGTCATTGAATCATCTCACAATTTTATCTCGGGTCAGACGTGTAATCGAATTATCTCGTCGTAATTTCAAGGATCATAGGGGCCATCAAATTTCCGACAATAATTTCACGGGTCGTCGAATTATCGCACCATATACTAGATGGTCCTCCATGCCATCTATTCAACCCACCACAGGTCATCAAATCGTTACACAATTTTAACTCGGGTTGGACGAGTAATCGAATTATCTCGTCATAATTTCAAGGGTCACAGGGGCCATCAAATTTCCGACAATAATTTCACGGGTCGTCGAATTATCCCACCATATACTAGATAGTCCTCCATGCCATCTATTTAACCCACCACAGGTCATCGAATTATCCCACGATTTTATCTCCTATCAGACGAATAATCAAATTATCTCGTCATAATTTCAAGGGTCATAGGGGCCATCAAATTTTTGACAATAATTTCACAGGTCGTCGAATCATCCCACCATATACTAGATGGTCCTCCACGCTATCTATTTAACCCACCACAGGTCGTCGAATTATCCAACGATTTTATCTCCTGTCGGACGAATAATCAAATTAGCTCATCATATTTTCATGGGTCATAGGGGCTATCAAATTTCCGACAATAATTTCACGGGTCGTCGAAGTATCCCACCATATACTAGATGGTCCTCAATGCCATTTATTTAACCCACCACAGGTCATCGAATTATCCCACAGTTTTATCTTGAGTCGGACGAGTAATCAAATTAGCTCGTCCTATTTTCAAGCTGACAACAATTTCACGAGTAGTCGAAATATCCCACCATATACTAGATGGTCCTCCATGCCACCTATTTAAACCACCACAGGTAATCGAATTATCCCACAATTTTATCTCAGGTCGGACAAGTAATCGAATTATCTCGTCATAATTTCAAGGGTCATAGGGGCCATCAAATTTTCAACAATAATTTCACTAGTCGTTGAATTATCCCACCATATACTAGATGGTCCTCCATGCCATTTATTTAACCCATCACAGGTCATCGAATTATCCAACCATATATTAGATGGTCCTCCATGCCATCTATTTAACCCACCACAGGTCATTGAATTATGCCACAATTTTATCTCGGGTCAGACGACTAATCAAATTATCTCGCCTTAATTTGTTCAATGCGCAAGCAAGGAACCAGCGAGCACTAGCAACCCAATCACCACTCACATGCCACCACGTCACGGAATCAGCTCAACCGAACGAACCGCACCCCACCTCTGCCAGAAGGCATGCAAGGAAACGAAAACATCCGAGAGAGCCCGATCCACACCGCTAGGCATGATCAAATACTATCAGCTCAATAGGAAACATGAAAAAGGGAAGACAATAACATTAAACCAATCAATCTTCAGAATTACATAACGAAAATATGTAAGCCTAACTACGTCATAATGGACCAATAAAGAATAGAATATGAGATCAGAGAGTTATAAATACTTACCTTAAATGCAGAGGATGCTAGAATAGTATTGAAATGATGAGCATTAATGTTGAGACATTTGAAGGCCTCTGAATGAATTCCATGAAAGAAATAGAACCATATACGAAGCTATAGCAAAACAACGGAGCTCGACATCCTGAAAGTTTATGTTTATACGCAAACACTAAAAAAACAAAGTCATAGTTAATAAATTTATTTGAATAGAAAATAGCTTCACCCAGGAAGGGATCAAGCATTAACAAGCATGAAAACAAAAATTAGTATAATGTGAATATATGTAATAAGAAAATTGTGGCTACCTTGTCGATAAAAAGGACTTGACCCATGCTCTTCTTAACTTTCTTGAGTTTCATGAGAAAATAACTAATAATTAAAAGGAAATGAAATAAGAGACCTTGATTTTCAGATGCATTTACATGACAGAAAACACTAACAGAAGGAAAACCTAAATAGTAAAAAAAAAAGAAACAAAAATGTGAGAGAAATGCTAAATATTACAAACACATGTAAGAAAAAGAAAACTAATCTTTAATCAATACCTATAATTTAAAGTCATCTTACCTTTACAATGGCGCCCAACTCACTGAAAATTTAATCAAATTATCAATCATGTCACATCTACTTTTTGACAGAATTCCATGAAAAAATTGTAATCATATACACTTCATAACAAAATAATGTAGCTCGACATCCTAAAAATTTTAGCTTATACGCAAACACTAAAAAAACAAAGTCATAGTTAATAAATTAATATGAGTAGTAAATAACTTCAGTGAGGAAGGGATTAAACATTAACAAGAATGAAAACAAAAATTAATATAATGTAAATATATTTAAATATTTGTAAAATGAAAATTGTGGCTACCTTGTCGATGAAAAGGACTTGTCCGTGATCTTCTATTAGATGATCCTCCATGCCATCTATTTAACCTACCACAGGTCATCGAATTATCCCACAATTTTATCTCGGGTCGCACGAGTAATCAAATTATCTCGTCATAATTTCAAGTGTCATAGGGGCCATCAAATTTCCGACAATAATTTCATGGGTCGTCGAATTATCCCACCACATACTAGATTGTCCTCCATACCATCCATTTAACCCACCACAGGTCATCGAATTATGCCGTAATTTTATCTCAGGTCGGACGAGTAATCGAATTATCTCGTCATAACTTCAAGGGTCATAGGGGCCATCAAATTTCTGACAATAATTTCACGGTTCGTCGAATTATCCGACCATATACTGGATGATTCTCCATGCCATCTATTTAACCCACCACATGTCATCGAATTATCCCACAATTTTATCTCGGGTCGGACGAGTAATCAAATTATCTCGTCATAATTTTAAGGGTCATAGGGGCCATCAAATTTCCGACCATAATTTCACAGGTCGTCGAATTATTCCACCATATACTAGATGGTCCTCAATGCCATCTATTTAACCCACCACAGGTTATTGAATTATCCCACAATTATATCTCGAGTCAGACGAGTAATCAAATTAACTCGTCATATTTTCAAGGGTCATAGCGGCCATCAAATTTCTGACAATAATTTCACGGGTCGTCGAATTATCCCACCATATATTAGATGGTCCTCCATGCCATCTATTTAACCCACCACATGTCATCGAATTATCCCACAATTTTATCTCGGGTCGGACGAGTAATCAAATTATCTCGTCATAATTTCAAGGGTCATAGGGGCCATCAAATTTCTGACAATAATTTTACGGGTCGTCGAAATTATCCCACCATATACTAGATGGTCCTCTATGCCATTATTTAACCCACCACAGGTCATCGAATTATCCCACAATTTTATCTTCGGTCGGACGAATAATCAAATTATCTCGTCATAATTTCAAGGGTCATAGGGGCCATCAAATTTCCAACCATAATTTCACAGGTCGTTGAATTATTCCACCATATACTAGATGGTTCTCAATGCCATCTATTTAACCCACCACAAGTTATCGAATTATCCCACAATTTTATCTCGGGTCAAACGAGTAATCAAATTAGCTCGTCATATTTTCAAGGGTCATAGGGGCCATCAAATTTCCGACAATAATTTCACGGGTCATCGAATTATCCCACCATATACTAGATGGTCCTCTATGCCATCTATTTAACCCACCACAGGTCATCGAATTATCCCACAATTTTATCTCCGGTCGGACGAATAATCAAATTATCTCGTCATATTTTCAATGGTCAAAGGGGCCATCAAATTTCCAACAATAATTTCACGGGTCGTCGAATTATCCCCCATATACTAGATGGTCCTTCATGCCATCTATTTAACCCACCACAGGTCATCAAATTATCCAACCATATATTAGATGGTCCTCCATGCCATCTATTTAACCCACCACAGGTCATTAAATTAGGCCACAATTTTATCTCGGGTTAGACGACTAATCAAATTATCTCGCCATAATTTGAAGAGAGTTGCACGCAAGCTGTTCAATGCGCAAGCAAGGAACCGGCAAGCACTAGCAACCCAATCACCACTCATACGCCACCACGTCACGGAATCAACTCGACCGAATGAACCGCACCCCACCTCTGCCAGAAGGCATGCAAGGAAACGAAAGCATCCGAGAGAGCTCAGTCCATACCGCTAGGCATGATCAAATACCATTAGCTCAATAGGAAACATGAAAAAGGGAAGACAATAACTTTAAACCAATCAATCTTCAGAATTACATAACGAAAATATGTCAGCCTAACTACTTTATAATGGACCAATAAAGAACAGAATATGAGATCAGAGAGTTATAAATGCTTACCTTAAATGCAGAGGATGCTAGAATAGTATTGAAGCGATGAGCATTAATGTTGAGACATTTGAGGGTCTCTAAATGAATTCCATGAAAGCATTCGAATCATATACAAAGCTATAGCAAAACAACGGAGCTCGACATCGTGAAAGTTTAAAACTTATACGCAAACACTATAAAAAACAAAGTCATAGATAATAAATTTATTTGCATAGAAAATAGCTTCAGTCAGGAAGGGATCAAGCATTAACAAGAATGGAAACAAAAATTAGTATAATGTGAATATATGTAATAAGAACAAAAGAACAAAAATTAAGGAAACAAGAAATCGATATGAAATTACCTCAATAACTCAAAGCTTGACGACATTGATCATCCACCTCAACTTCGGCAAGCTGGATTAATTGCTCTGATGAAATGACAACGGGAGCTGCAGCGGGTTATGGGGGTCATCAATTTCATCGGTTGAGATGATAAGTACCCTTAACCCCCAAAAAAAAAAGGGAAACAAATTTAAATCTTTGAAAGACAACTTGGCAAAAATCTCACTTAGTTCAACTATAAAATTTATGGCTGGTTTGGCTCCAATGAGATCAAGTTTTCATCCTTAAGTATTTTAGGTAATAATCCTGCATACTCATTAGTCATTCCCTAAGAATTCTTAGAATAGAGTTTTTAAATGTTTTCTTTATTCTCTTCCTCATATAATACGACAAGCAGAAAGTAGGAAATTCCTTATTTCTATCAATTCGAAAGGGCAAGAGTCCAAGACACAAACCACTCCATGCACCAATTATATATAAATGCCCATGCCCATGCCCATGCCAGAGTATATGTATGTACCCTCCTTCCCTCACTTTAACATTAATTCACAATTAGTCTTAGAGAGATAGAAAGTCTTAAAGAGAGGAGTCACATGGCTTGCAGGGTTCACAAGAGGATCTCACTGTGCAGAAAACTTCACACTCTGCGAGCCCTTCGCAAATCCAATTCTGTAAACCAATCAAACTTCTCCTAATAACTTCTTCCCCCTCCCCTGTTTCTATTCACAGACACATATTATAGTTACTTTATTTTGTTTTCTTGTGCACTGAATTTAATTATTGCTGATTTTTTTCTTTTTGAAGGGCAAGAGAACCTCCATTGCCAAGAGCACTATTCTATGCACATACAAGCTGAAGATCGTGCTAGAAACCATCAAAAGAGAGTATGAAAACATGCTAGCCACAAGAAGAGAGTACCTTAGCCTATTGAAACATAACTTAGCCTATTGAAACATAACCAAGAAAACAAGGCCTAATTAATTAATTATTCTCTTACCCTTTTCTCCGAGGCACACATTAAACACTAAAAAGATTAGTACTAACAAGTAACAACATGCTAACATATGCGTTTAATTTATTAATGTTGTGTATAATGTTCTAACTAGGACTCTTTCGACAACACCTCTGCCTCTACGTCTTTCTAGCTAGGACCTTCAAAACCCACATAGCATCCCTCCCTCTTTTCCTACACTCTCTCCCCTAAAGTCCTTTCAGCTTTTTTGAATCTCACTGCATTTTCTCTTTCATTATTCAAAATATCCTTTTCTTCCAAAAAAACAAAAACAAAAAACCATAAAAATTAAGAGAAAAATACATCAAAGGGGGAAAACTCTCTTACTGTACGTTTAGTCCGTTGAATAAATTTGGCCTTTCTTGAAAACAAAAGTTAAAGAATAGCCAAGTTGAAAAAATAATCATAATAAAAAGTGTGGCGGTCGTAATTTCGTTCTAAAATGTCTCCCATTTGCACATCTTTCTCAGCAAAGAAACAAAATTTACAATGAAAAATAAAAGGAAAAAAAAAATCAAATCTACGGTTAATTTTGGTGTAGTGTTAGGGTTAGTGTGTTTGACAACCAACTACGACACAAACCTACCCACAAAGATTTTCAATACAAAATCGGAAAACACCATCACAAGAATCCACTGCACAGGCAATGTACCCAGCTAAAAACCCAACACAAAAAGGTTAGGACGAGAGCCCAAGTCGTTCGGTTCCAATGCCTGAGGGCTGAAAAACCAAAAAAGAAGACATCTCTCATCACAAAATGCACACTACGCAAAGCTCTTCACTGAAAACCAAAACAGAAAGCATTGCACGGTCCAAAGAAGAAAACCCAATGTGGAGGAAGAAGTGGAGGGAGTAACAGAGGAAAATAACAGAGGTTGGTTAGCAATAACAACGGAAGAAGAAGGGTTAGGACCCATGACTGAGAGAAGAGCATCCACAAGTACGAGAGGCACCATGAACAACAATAGCTTCACGGAGGAAGATGAACAACTCCATCTCCCATTACCCATTTGGGGTATTAATAATTATTATTATTACAATCTTCTCAATCTAAATTAATTCCTGAATTTCAGAATTCCAAAAACAAACAAGGTCACAGTCCCATGGTTGGAACAGAACGAAACCCAAGAATGCGCCATTTACAAGAACAATCAAGAACAATCAACAATCAGGAACCACCCGCCATTTACGAGAAAAATCGAAACGGAAAGAAAAAGAAAAACAGGAATCGGCGAGCGCCAGAACCAAATTGGAAGCAGTTGAAAAAAATAAATGAAAATTGAATGGTCAAAAGATGCAGAGAGAGAGAGAGAGAGAGAGCTAACAGAAGAGAGGGGGAGAAGAGGAACTTACAGTGAAGAGGGGTATAGGGAAATGTTGTTGCTGTTGCTGTTGCTGTGGTGGGGGGCAGCCTTGGTGGGAAATGGGTGGTAGCGGCAGAGGGGTACCATGTTGTCAGAGGTGATCGTCGCTGGGACCCCAACTCCGATCTCCTTTCATGGTCTTCCAGCAGGGTCTTCAGGGTCGGAGACTGATACGTCGCAGAACAGGGGAAAAGAATAGAAGAAGAACTGAAGCACAAACAGAGGGAAAGAGTAGAGAGGATAGAGGAACAGAGACAATGCCTTCTAATTGCAGGTAGAATTACAAGAATTTTTTTATTATATGCTGGCGTTTTCAGTTAGAAAAGGTTAGAAAAGCCTTCCGAAGTTGATACACATGGTAATTAAAGTTGTTAGTTACAGTTGTTAGAGGTTGGTTATAGTTGTTACAGCTGGCTAACCTGCTTGGGGACCAACCTCTGAGCTGTATCCTTTATGGCAGAACCCAACTGGATGTCTCCAGAATCCAATAATTCTGCAAGTTAATTATTTTTTTTTATTTTTTTTTGGTATTGTTATTTGAATAATAAATTATGGTGTGACTGTTGGATTTTTTACATATATATGGCCACAATACACTTATATTTCCATAATATGGTTTATTCAAAAAAATTATAAATGTATGGGTTTTTTGTCTGAAATCGCCACCCTCTATGGCAATTTCAGACATTTAAATTTACTCTGAAATCGCTACCCCATGTAACGATTTCAGAAATTTGTTCTATATTTTCATAATTTCTCATTTCAACCCATATTTTGAGAATTTTTCCTTACCAAAACCACATTAAAACCCCGTGACTGTTTCGCATGATCCTCAGAGCAATAAAGAAACGTGCCGTTTCGTTCCCCGCGCCCCTCTCGGTTTCCTCTGCACGACACGTACCAATTCAGAAAGCCTTTTCGATTCTTCTTTTTTTTTTTTTCCTCCGTCTTTCTTTAATGGTTGTTGATTGTTGGGTTGGGTGTAGGGTAGAACGCTGGTTGTAGCGGAGCACGAGAGTGGTGCCGTCAAAGCCCCTTCTCTATCTGCGGTTATGGCTGCCAAGTCTCTGGGCGGTGATGATCACTCTTCCGTTTCTCTCCTGTTGGCTGGCTACGGTCCTTCCCTTCATCAAGCTGCTTCCCATGCTGCTTCATCGCACCCTTCAATCTCCCGGGTAACTCAGACCGTTCAAATATTAGTCAACTGTGGAAGATTCTCTGTAGTGTTTGAAATGATTAGAATTGGGAATCAGTTAGTTAGTAACACTTGCTATAACCAACGATGGAAGAAAACACCCTTGAGAATGGTTCCTGCTTTGGCAGCTTACAGTATCGCATGAGATTAGTATCTCATCTGTACCCTGGGAAGTCAAAAGAAATCAGTTAGTATGTTTTAAATACATCAAATAGTGTTTGGAATGATTAAAATCAAGATTTATAGATTAGATAGATTTATCTTGAACAAGATTTGACGTCAGGATTTTGATAGTTGGTTTATGTTTGTAATTTGTGATGCAGGTGCTTGTAGCAGATTCAGATAAATTCAAGAGCCCTCTGGCAGAACCGTGGGCTAAACCAGTCCATTTAGTTCAGCAGAGAGGGGGGTTACTCTCATATAATTGCTGCTTCAAATTCTTTTGGGAAAAATATCATGCCACAAGCGGCTGCCCTTTTAGATGTTTCTCCAATTACTGATGTTACTGGAATTTCTGATTCTCACACTTTAGTGAGGTACAGTTTTTTTGTGTTTTTTTCTTTAGTAAATATGACACGTGCTGTTGATTGCACTATTAAATCTATTGTGATTTTGTGCCACAGTTAGCTAGTCTTGTACTTATGGTGACATTTGAGTTATTGACCGATTAAGCTAATAAGGGAAACATGCTAATTAGAGCAGATTCCAGCCTTTTCCATGCAATAACACTCAGGTTCTTTATTAGTCATTCATGGCTGATCTCCCTGTTTCGGAGAAGAAACTGTTTTATTGCTTAATACTCTAGTTAATGTATAAAATTATGCTGCTTATTTTTTCTGATTGTTTTTTAAGGCTTTCTCAGAGTCTAAATGCTAAAAATGCTGCAGATGCATAATTTTCTTAATCTTCAATTTCTATCTTATGTTACAAATCATTAGAAAGATTATTATATGCAAATTAATAGAAACAAGTATCCTTTTAGCCTTAGCTATAAACTGAGTAATGCTCACTTGCCCAGTTTCTTCAACGCAATAATCGTTACCATTAAAGTTTATAAGAACTTATTTGTAGACTTATAGATCTAATAATAATCTGAAATCCAGAGTAAACAATTGAAAAACCTGTAAACCTGTATTATCTCAGAACTTATAGTTCAGAATTTGGGGACTTAGTACTATCGGAGCATATCTGCTGTAGCTTGCTTCTCGCTTTTGATAATAAGACATCAAAATATATGTGAACTCATGATGGTCATGGCTATTAGGTGAGGGGCAAAGTGATGCAATGTGGATGGTGCTCATGCATGCGTGAGAAGATTTTTGCAGTGCTTGTTTATGGCTAACTAAGGCAGATTTAGAATAGAGAGTGAAATTCTGTACATTGATTATTTGAAAAGGACATGATAACAGCTTAATCTATCATGAGTTCGTATTCTTGCAACTTCTTTATTTCTTCTACTGCCAATGTTGTATTAGTGAGGCCAAACACAATAGGAATGTCGTTTTTGTGTGTGTATAATTGATATAGCTCACTGTACTTGTATTTGAGTAATTCATTACGAACCTGCTTCCATCTTGTTACACACCCTCCAGCACTATTCTAGGAGGAAGAGCCGAATTAAGGGGGGGGAGTTAATTCAGAATATCTGAATTGTTTAATCAATAAAAGCTGATTGTTAGATAAATCAGGAAAGGAATCAGTTAGGTGAGGATTATTAGGGAGAAGAGATATTAGGAGAGAATTATGGCCAACCCATGATTTCCTCTCACAATTTCAGTATAAGAAAGATCCTTGGGGTGATAAATATTCATTCAGGTTTAGACAGAACTAGAAAGGGGACCAAGGGATTCATTATTTCCCAGGCTTATTTTTCTGATTATCGTTTTATTATTCTGCAGCCCTTGGGCTTGTTAATGTTCTGCCAGGAAATTCCCCATTGGAATTCCTGTTTATTTAATAAATTCAGCAACAGATTCAGCTTTCTCCTTTAATCAGATACCAGTTCTTACAACTGGTATCAGAGCATCGTTCCTTGGGAGAACTGTGCATGGTGTCCACACGCGCTGCGATGGAGGCTAGAATGGAGGCAGTCGAGAAGCAGATCGAAGAGATAAGGGAGTCCCAAGCTCACCACCTAACCCTTTTGCAGCAATTGATAGAAAGGATGCCACCGCTGCAGCCAAGTGGCAATCCCGGAAACGAGGACAGAGGCTCAGGCGAGAAGAAGGAGGAAAGGCGAGAAAGGGAAGAGACCAAGAAATTTGAAACCAACAGGAAATTAGACGTACCTGTTTTTGCTGGCGAGGGAGCGTCCGACTGGTTAGTAAAGATGGAGAGGTACTTTCGGATCACTCAGGCAGCCCCGAGAGACAAAATGGATATAGTGGCCTTAGCTTTGGAAGGGGAGGCACTAACGTGGATGGAGTGGTGGGAAGAGCACACTCCCTTTATCAATTGGGGACGATTCCGAGAAGATGTGTTGAAGAGGTTTCAGCCAGGGGCAGCCCTGAACCCAATGGCACCGCTGTTAGAAGTAAAACAAATCGAAGGAGTGGCGCATTATAGAAGGGAATTCGAAGCTGCAGCTAGGTCTCATAGAAACTTGGGAACGGAGGCTTTAATGTGTATTTTTGCAAATGGGCTGAAGAAGGAAATTCAGGCAGAAATTGAGGTGGCAAAATTCGGGAATTTACCAGCGTTAATAGACAAAGCAATGGCCATTGAGTGGAGAAACAGAGCATGGCAGGAAACAGGCCTCAGCCCCGGGAACCGCAGGTGGGAGAATACGTCCAGGAGTAGCGGAGTGAGTGTAGGGGCATCAATAGGGGCATCCTACCCCAAGCTGACCGCGGTCACTAGGCCCCCTGACAACGAGGGAGGAGGAAGGGGAGAAATTGGGGACAGCACAGGGCAGAAACCAACAGAACCCACAGTGAGCAACAGGCCAGCACCGAGTACAGGTAGCAACACGGCCAATTCAGCTGGCACTGGCAGAGCAACACGAGGCGGCTGTCCAACGAAGAGTGGGCTGAGCGGCAGCGGAGGGGACTCTGTTTTCGCTGTGGAGAGAGGTGGAGTCACGACCATAAGTGCACCATGAAACATTGCCAGATTATAATCCTAGAGGATGAGGAAAAAGAGGAAGATGAAGGAGACGGCAACAGAAATTCAGGCAGCTTTCCCTTCCTTCCACCTTGAGGACAAGGTAGTTCTTCAAGGGGAGGGTATTGTTACACACCCTCCAGCACTATTCTAGGAGGAAGAGCCGAATTAAGGGGGGGAGTTAATTCAGAATATGTGAATTGTTTAATCAATAAAAGCTGATTGTTAGATAAATCAGGAAAGGAATCAGTTAGGTGAGGATTATTAGGGAGAAGAGATATTAGGAGAGAATTATGGCCAACCCATGATTTCCTCTCACAATTTCAGTATAAGAAAGATCCTTGGGGTGAGAAATATTCATTCAGGTTTAGACAGAACTAGAAAGGGGACCAAGAGATCCATTATTTCCCAGGCTTATTTTTCTTATTATCGTTTTATTATTCTGCAGCCCTTGGGCTTGTTAATGTTCTGCCAGGAAATTCCCCATTGGAAATTCCCCAGTTCTTACACATCTATATAAAAGTTGATTTCTTCATCTTAGTGAAACTAAGATCTGAATTTCATATGCAGGCCAATTTATGCTGGAAATGCATTTTGTACTGTCCGATACACCGGTTCCATTCCTTGTATATTGACAATTAGATCCACATCTTTTCCTGTTCCCCAGAAATCAAATTACTCAAAATCTAATGGGGCTTCAATTTCTCAAGTAGACCTTTCAACCTTTGACGAAGGTCTGTTTCTAATAGATGGACATTTTGTTTTTGGGAATTTGAAAATGGCAAAGGATAGGGAATGCATATTGTCCTTCAAATAGAAATGGATCAACTGTATCAGGGATAATGTCTTCAGTCATTTACATCTATTTGATCTATTACAACCCTGTCAGACTTGGATATTTGAACCTATCCCCTATGGGGAGATGAACTTGAATTCTTCTCTGTTGGATTTTGGTAGATCTGATCAAGTCCAGATATATATCTCAAACATCCCAGGATGACAAAGGACCAGATCTTGGGAATGCACGAATTGTAGTTACTGGTGGCCGGGCACTAAAGAGTGCTGAGAACTTCAAATTGATTGAAAATCTAGCCAAGAAACTTGGTGCTGCTGGTAATATTCCATATATCCTGTTGCTGCTGTTATGATGCTTCTTGCTGGACATGCTCCCTGATTTAAAATTCCTGGGTCATTGATAACCCAAAATTTTCTAATTTTGTTTTCTTTTCTTTAGTTGGTGCCACTCGTGCAGCTGTTGATGCAGGGTTTGTTCCTAATGATCTCCAGGTGACAACTGTACTTCCTTTTAGATGAAAATTATGGGTCACCTTTACTTCCTTTTAGATGAAAATTACGTTGGGTTTAACTGAAATTCCTAAGGGAATATTATCATTGATAGTTTCTTATGTTGGATAGGTTCAAGGCTCAAATGTAATTATAATCAACATATTTGATAGATATGAGAAAAATATGCGAGAGATTTCTTAAATATCCTTCAAATAGGATATTAGAAAGTTTTTTATGATTAATATTGAGTGGGAAATTATTTGATTTCCATATAAATTATTGTGGGTTATAAATACCTGTATCCCTTGTTTGGAGGGGAGATGAAGTCATGAGTAGTGTTGTGGAAGGTTTGCAGTTTTGTCTTCAAAAGTTGTATTGGTGGAGAATGATATTAACCTAATATGCATGAACAAGAATTGGAAAAAAAAAACTGTATGTTAATGATTAGAGACTGCATTCCAGTGGGGAATCAGCTGAAGAAACATGTATCCAAGTGAAAAAAATGGTCTGGGTTTGTAAGAGACCCTTCACTCTCCTAGTCCTTTCTTAATTTCTGCCTAATCCCTCCCATCCTTCCTCTTTCCCCTTTAAAACGACTGCCGACTCATCAGTAAGTTACACAATAGTGTGTTCCTATTCTCTCTCATCTCACATACTCACCAATTAAAACTAAGGTCCAATCCATAATGAGGAATTAAGGTCCAATCCATAATGAGGAATTCATACTGGCCGATACCTACCAGAGAATTTTCAGTTTTGTCCTCAAAAGTTGCAACTGAGGTTTGCAGTTTTATCCGTGCAAAAGTTTGAGTGTACAAGGGTTGCATTATAATGTTCATAGTAAATTTTGATCTCTTCTCATCTGTGGATGTAAGTACTTGGGTCGAGCCACGTTTACTTAGTGCGTGATTTACTTAACGTTTTTCCCTATACTCATATTCCCTGAGCCGATACAAATTAATCACTCCCTAAAACCATATACAAAAGCAAAACTAAGGGGTGTTTGGCAACTCCAAGAACCAGTTAACTAGGTAATGTTGAGCCTGGTTTTATAAAAATTATGTTCGGTAAAAACTTAAGAACTAGTTTTTTCTTTTTTTTAAAAAAAAAAACCCAATTTTAAATTGGTTTTTTTTCATCTAATTTTTTTCTCTTTTTTCACCAATTTACTTTTTCAATTCTTACCAATTCACTTTCCATTTCCCACCAATTCTTTTAGGTCCAGAATTCTTTCTTTTAATATCAAATCTTACCTCTTATTTCACACTCTCATCTCATCAAAATCTATATTTCTTTGATATTCACTTTGCGTTGTTGTCTCCATTGTCAAACAATGAACAAAGATACAAATGGTTCAGTTTAGTAAAGAAATTTATGTTGTTACTATTTGTAAATCTGTAGATGCTTAATTATTTATTTTCCTTTACGCATTTTCTTTTGTTGTTCTGGTTTGGGATTCTCTGTTGCATATTCTCTGCATTGTAGCTTTAGTTCCAGCTTTGTTGCCTATTCTCTGTAATTTTGGTTTTAAATGTATGCAATTTTTAATTTGTATGTTGACAGATAGTCCATAATATAACAGATGACACAATAACCATTTAACAATTCACTAACTAATTGAATCCCTCTTATTGATGAATCACAATTTTTAGGGGCATTGCCAATACAGAAATCAAATCTAACAAGCAATGACAATGACACTTTTTATATAGGAGTTGGAATCTGAATCTCAGTGGCCACTTCAAATTCATACATGGATTAATGGGCTAATAGATGTTGTCATGTGTTTGTTTTATTTTATATTGGGAATTTGATTTGTAGGTTGGGCAAACCGGAAAGATCGTTGCCCCTGAACTCTACATGGCTTTCTGTGTATCCAGAGCTATTCATCACTTGGCCGGGATGAGGGATTCCTAGGTCATTGTTGCTGTGAACAATGATGCTGATGCTCCTATTTTCCAGGTAAGTGATCTCTCCTTTAAACTGATGAAGCTGTTTAAGCAATTAATTGAAGCTTCTACATTATTTTTAACAGAATTCTGCCTTATTTATTTGATATATACTGAATTTAAGGTTGCCGATTATGGACTCGTAGGAGACCTGTTTGAGGTGGATACCAGACTTGCTTGAGAAGCTTCCTGAGAAAACATAAATAAATAGTGTAACATGCATCCGTATGCACTGTACTGTTACAGAATGCATCATCTTTGGAATTTCAAAATTGCAATTGAATTACCCGAAATAACAAGAAAATGTAGTTTACTGATGAATCCCCAGCATATCGATGGTTCATTTTTCTCTATTACAGTGGATAACAATAATATTAAATCATATAACGCACTTGACAAAACTTGCTTATTGAAATGGAAAGTTAACATAAACAGACTGAGTTTGGATAAGTTTTGAGATAAACAATTATACACGTTTATACAGAGTTTGTCTCTAGTCCTCCCAAGTCAATTTTAGAATACCGTTCCTCTTAATTTTGCTCAATGGAGACTGTTATTGTTTCTGCTAATGAACACTATTGTTGGGATTCTTTTCTATTATATCATTGGTCAGCCGAGAGTTTATGTCTAAAATTTTTGTTGCTTTTGTTACAAACTATTATCATGAGTTATAGATTGTATGTTTCAATTTTTTTTAAAATGATTAAAAAATTAGTTTTTGACAAATGGCTCGAAAAACTGAAAACAAATTTTTCCAAGATTCATTTTACTTTTTAAAACTTATGCAAATATACAAAAATGATTAAACAAAAAAATTATTTTTACAAATAAGCTCAAACAAACGCATACATAAACTTTTTTAAATGATATTATTTTATTCAATCTAAAATCACGCATTCTTTCTCTTGCTCCTCTCACACTCATTCTTGTAAAATGTATTTTTTTGTTACAAACTTAATTGAACAAGATTATAAACCTTGTTGTTTATCAAGTTACCAAACTTAGTAAACTTAGCTACAAATATGCTGAAGAGAATAAACAAAAATAAGGAGAGAAAAAAAAAGTTAAAGAGAGGAAGAGAAATAATTGCATATCTTTCTCTCTTTTTAAATTTTTTATTTATCTCATTCTTCCTCTAGAGCTTTTTTTTTCATCTGATTTTAATTTCATTTTCTCTTTCCAAGTATGTTTCTAAGGACAACAAATACCATGGTCTTACAATGTCACTGTAATTTATTGTCCTAGAGACATTTATCGTTATTTTTTATATTTTTGCATCTTTAGCGTCATCGTTAGCAAGTTAAAAGGGAATTAATATTTGAAAGCACCAAACTTTCACAATGTGTACAATCCAAGAATGCTATCATAATCATAAGTTTTGTGTTATATGCTTAATGATTCAGATAGCCACTTACATGATATTTCTCTAGAAAAAACAAAAGGTAAAGGGTAAAATTGTTGGGATTTAAAGAGGTGAGAGGAAACCCAAAATCAGAAGAGATTTAAACAAGTAGGTTAAATGAGACACAAAAATAGGTTAGACGTCACATCTTAACCAAAAATTTTAAGGCAATGAATTTATGAGTTTTCTCAAATATATACTCTTCACTTAATCCAAATTTCATCAACGTAAAACTTTAACATTCACACTAGGAATACAACAATCTTGCTTTTGTTGTGGGCCTCGTCAAGTTTTTTAATGGCCTAACACTATCACAAAAGAAATATATATATATATATATATATATATATATATATATATATATAATAGCTTGTGTAATGGAATTAATTTATCTATATTTTCAATTATTTAACCATATTTGAGTGATTCATGAACTAGTTTAAGTTTGATGAGTTTTTGATGAATTGAGTTTCTTGGTTTTACTCACCAAAAGTGAGTTGAGCTAGTTGAGCTTTATCTCGACTTAACTCGGCTCACTTTTAACCCTATATAATTAAGACAAAGGAATTATTTATTAATAACTCNGTTAACTTCTTTGGTTGAAATACTTTTAATCCTATATTATCTTTGAAAATATTCTTTAATTGAAAACAACACAGGCCCGCTGAGCGGCCTCACGCAGGACCGAGCGCTGAGCGGCCACCCTGGTGCGCTGAGCGGCTTGACCCTGAGTTGACCCACTGAGCTTGTTTTTGGTCTGTGCGCTGAGTGGCCTAGCCCAGGCATTGAGCGACATGACCTGAACTCGTGAGAAAGGTTTGGCACAAGGATGACTGAGTAGCCAGGGAGTCCCTCATGGGCGTTGAGTGATAAGTGCCCAAATTACGCAATTTTGACCATTTAAAAAGACACTTATTTGCATACATTTTAAAAGAATTATCTAATGAATTCCCCATATTTTGTAGGTTTCTAATATATTTTGAACGATGGATGCAAGCATAAATAATTAAGAAGAATCCCCTAAAGAATGAAGCAAAGGGCAAATGAGGAAAAGAAGCTTAAAAAGAGGAAATCAGAGGAGGACCGCTCAGCAGAAGGAGCAGCTCGCTCAGCGCGGATGAAGACAAGACACTGCTCAGCGGTGGTATCTGTACCGCTGAGCGGAAGTACGTCGGCAGCAACTTGCACCGGCGCATTAAATGCGACAGCTGGCGCCAACCTGGATTGCGGCGCCGCCCTGACAAAGTCGGCGCCGCCACTACAAAAGCTGACCAGAGCATTTAATAAATCGCGTGAGCCGCCGGAGTTGACCATATCGCTCAGCGATTTACCCTCGCCGCTCAGCGATAAAAGCCAAACCGCTCAGCGGTGGTACCTGTACCGCTGAGCGATGGCACCCAAATTTGCCTATAAATAGAGGAGGCCGAGGCACATTCGAAACCATCTTCCATCCCATCTCCCACATACACCCTTCTTCCACCAAAAACTTCATTCTTACTTTGTAGTTTAGTTTAGTTTAGTTAGGTTTGGAACAAAGAGGAGGCTTGTGAAGGAGCCGGGAGAATCAGGGAAGCTTGGCGAAGCCGCTGTCATGACGGCATGAGTACGTGTCATGGTAAGCGTCCAAACCTTCCTCCAAGATACTCTTGTAAGATGGGTTCCTAATCCTCTTTTTGTTGGGATTGTGGTCATTATTGTAGTTTGCTTGTATCTATGTAACTATTGCATATGAATCTATCTATTTCTATTGATTCGCTTGAATGATTTTGTGCCTAATGCTAGCTTTTGTTTAGAGTTTTGATTCTTGACTTGAGACTTACTTGTATGAACGAAAGTTATATTAATTACGTCATAACCAAGTTAAGATCGAAATTGCTATGCTAAGTTAGATTCTAGACAATTGAACGTTGTGAACGAACAGTTACAATCATTAGAGTCGGATCTAAATCATTCATCTAACCTTGTTGCCGTAACGGGACTAAAAGTTAGCCGTTTTAACATCTGGAATATTTCTGGCGTACTTTGTTAAGGTTTGTGTAAGAGATTAACAAATCTAACAAAGGAAACCTGTGATCTTTTCATATGCGAAAGCAATGTAAAAGATAAGATCTGGTCGGGGGCAATCAATGAAATGATAATTTCTGTGTAATAAGTAACTGGATGCATGAAACTATGATATGATTCAATTGCCAACAAGCTCCGGAACTACCTCTGATTTGTTACCTATTTACTTTTATGTTTTTTATTTACTTATTTTAATTATCAAAACATTTTACCAAATCCTTCACTTCATTGTTTAATTAACCAAACTCAAGAATGGTAATTTTGCAACTCTCTGTGGATTCGACTATACCCGACTATACTGCAATTGGATCCCTTGTGGATCTGAAAGCCGTAAAGTAGGATATATATTTAATTTGAACGACAAAAGCGCAGATAAGCTTTCGACGATATTGGCACAGTTGTGACAAAACCAGACTATGTCAAGATCGGAGAAAGTGGTTAAATTGGCTTTCATCAAATTTGGCGCCGTTGCCGGGGAGTTGCGTCAAACTTACATCGCTTGAGTTTTGTTTGATTAAGCAATTGTGAATATTGTGAATAGTTTATAGTTTCTTAGTTGTTTTTATTATCTTGTTGCTAATGTTTTTGGCTAGCATGTTCTGTTATTAAGTTTATACCAGGTTCAACTCCGACCGATACCGCACACATAACCCGGAGAAGTAACAAACCTAGCTAGAAACAGGCGTCGAGCTAACGACGTTAAACTAAGCGTTGCCTGGGAGGCAACCCAGTGTTTTGTGAGTTTATTATTTTAGTATTTTTAAATTTTAAGGTTAATTAATTTAAGGTGTTAAGAATATGTTTATGAAAAATGGTGATAAAAGAATTAAAGGTTTATTTAAATCATGCAATTAGGTTAAGATTTTAAAGTGCTAATCTTTTTCCATGCACGTTTACACGAGGCACTTTGATTTTAACCTTAACAACTGATTTTGAACCTTTAAACAATGTTTGAGAAAAGGTGCACATGATTTAAAGCATGATTCTTAACTATTTAAGAAATGGAAAATTTTAAAAGGAAAGAATCTTTTCAAAATGCACCTTAAGATCAATGAAATGTTTTATTTTGAATCCATAAACCATTGTAGGAAATTCTGTCCACAATAAGTGGGAAATTCTGTCCACACTAGTGGGAACTTCTGACCACTTAAGCGGGAAATTCTGTCCGCAAGTTGTAGGGAATTCTGTCTACAAAAGGATTCAAAATAAAAACATGACCTCTCTAATGCTACTTGGAAGAAAGGGAAATTTTCTTTGATTGTTTTTGCAGGCCGAAGAACAACCAAATGGAGTTTCCTAAACACATCAAAGAGAGACACACCCCTAGAGGACGAAGGGCATGATTCTTCGAAGAAGATGAGCCTCTATCTCCTTAACACATTGAAGCAAGATGAAGTAGCCTAAACAGATTGCAGGGAGGCTACATCGAGGACTTCAAGAAATTCACCATAAACAGGGAGCATTTTTAATTTTCTAGCACCTTAGTTAATTTCCTTGGTAGTTTAATATATGCTTAAGACTTGTTTGTTTAAAAACAAAGTATTAGTTATTTTACTTGGGTTTGATGCATGAACAAATATAACATATGAATTGAATTGTTTCAGTATCCATAATAGACTTTGTGATTCGTACATAGATACCATAACATGTTATGATGCATTTCTACTTGATTGCATAAAGATAACCTTGAAGATGTTTTTAAATCAAGGAAATTAACCCTAAACCAAGTGAGGGAGTGAGCCTAAACACTTAAGTGAGATAGAGAGAATCACCATTGTCTTTGCACAATTGCATTTGTTTGAGTCTCTAATTTTGATAATTGTATGGAAATAATAGGAAATGATCAAAGCATTTTGTTCTTTAGATTTTAAACCCACTTGGTCAAATAAAGCCGACCCCTAATTAGGAATATCCTTTGTTACCCATTTTGAGCCTAACATGAGAAATTGCTTGATTGATTCATAATCCCTAAGCCTAGAAAGAAAAACAATGACTTCCCTTAGTTTCTAAATTAAGAGAGCATTCAAATTGGATTATGAGCAAAGATCGAAGTCAGGGGGAGATAAGGGTCAAATAATAGTGGGAATGGATATATTGAAAAAGAACAAAAGAAGTGAAAAAGAAATAATCTTATTCCCAAATTCAAAAACAAAAAGAAAGAAAAAGAAAAGAAATTGGGAAAAAGAAAATCAGGAAAAAAGGGTTGAAAAAGAAAAAGAAGAAAAACGTTGAAAAGAAACAGGTAACAACAAGGAGTTGGTTTTCAATGCTCTCTTAATTGGAAACATTTGCATATCCAGAAAAACCAATTTTCCTTGTGGCCTGGCCCCATTACAACCCTTTTAAAGTCCTTTTGTGATCCTTGCATGACCATACTCTTGTATTGAATGATGAGACAGGTAACAAATTTAAATTGTTGAATTCAATGGTGATATTGAGCGGATACACTCACCCCAATTTGGTCCACTGACCATTGAGTGCATAAAGATAATTTCCTTGATGGACAAGACATTGGATAGTGTGATTTGTTTATGGCATTCAAGTACTTATGCATTTGACTATGTTAAGGTTACTCTATGTTATCTCGCAGGTCTTAAGCTTACATTGTCTGAAATATTTCAATTCATTACATTAACCGGTTGTTCATAAGCATTAATCTTTTGTAAAATAACTCTACTAACTCTTGTTTGAGGACAAACAAGGTCTTAAGTCAGGGGGAGTGATAAGTGCCCAAATTATGCAATTTTGACCATTTAAAAAGGCACTTATTTGCATACATTTTTAAAGAATTATCTAATGAATTCCCCATATTTTGTACGTTTCTAATATATTTTGAACGATGGATGCAAGCATAAATAATTAAGAAGAATCCCCTAAAGAATGGAGCAAAGGGTAAATGAGGAAAAGAAGTTTAAAAAGAGAGGCGAGGACCGCTCAGCGGAAGGAGCAGCTCGCTCAGCGCGGATGAAGACAAGACACCGCTCAGCGGTGGTACCTGTATCGCTGAGCGGAAGTACGTCGGCAGCAACTTGCACCGGCACATTAAATGCGCCAGCTGGCGCCAACCTGGATTGCGGCGCCGCCCTGACAAAGTCAGCGCCGCCACTGTAAAAGCTGACCAGAGCATTTAATAAACCTCGTGAGCCGCCGGAGTTGACCATACCGCTCAGCGATTTACCCTCGCTGCTTAGCGATAAAAGCCAAACCGCTCAGCGGTGGTACCTGTACCGCTGAGCGATGGCACCCAAATTTGCCTATAAATAGAGGAGGCCGAGGCACATTCGAAACCTTCTTCCATCCCATCCCACATACACCCTTCTTCCACCAAAAACTTCATTCTTCCTTTATAGTTTAGTTTAGTTAGGTTAGGAACAAAGAGGGGGCTTGTGAAGGAGCCGGGAGAATCAAGGAAGCTTGGCAAAGCCGCTGTCATGACGGCGTAAGTACGTGTCATGGTAAGCGTCCAAACCTTGCCTCCAAGATACTCTTGGAAGATGGATTCCTAATCCTCTTTTTGTTGGGATTGTGGTCATTATTGTAGTTTGCTTGTATCTATGTAATTATTGCATATGAATCTATCTATTTCTATTGATTCGCTTGAATGATTTTATGCCTAATGCTAGCTTTTGTTTAGAGTTTTGATTCTTGACTTGAGACTTAATTGTATGAATGAAAGTTATATTAATTAAGTCATAACCAAGTTAAGATTGAAATTGCTATGCTAAGTTAGATTCTAGACTTGAACGTTGTGAACGAACAGTTGCAATCATTAGAGTTGGATCTAAATCATTCATCTAACCTTGTTGCCGTAACGGGACTAAAAGTTAGCCGTTTTAACATCTGGAATATTTCTGGCGTACTTTGTTAAGGTTTGTGTAAGAGATTAACAAATCTAACAAAGGAAACCTGTGATCTTTTCATATGCGAAAGCAATGTAAAAGATAAGATCTGGTGGGGGGCAATCAATGAAATGATAATTTCTGTGTAATAAGTAACTGGATGCATGAAACTATGATATGATTCAATTCCCAACAAGCTCCGGAACTACCTCTGATTTGTTACCTATTTACTTTTATGTTGTTTGTTTACTTATTTTAATTATCAAAACATTTTACCAAATCCTTCACTTCATTGTTTAATTAACCAAACTCAAGAATGGTAATTTTGCAACTCTCTGTGGATTCGACTATACCCGACTATACTGCAATTGGATCCCTTGTGGATCTGAAAGCCGTAAAGTAGAATATATATTTAATTTGAACGACAAAAGCGCAGATAAGCTTTCGACGAGATTGGCACACTTGTGACAAAACCAGACTATGTCAAGATCGGAGAAAGTGGTTAAATTGGCTTCCATCATTGAACGACCTAGCCAAGGCGCTAAGCGGCCTAAGGAATCCTATGTTACTAAGTTAGCTTTGAACCGAGGAGTTCTCATGAGCCCGCAAGTTAGCTTTGAACCGAGGAGTTCTCATGACCCCGCACGTTCTAACCCAGCACCAAGTCTTCAAAAGTATACCCACAAAGAAGTGAATGGTTATGTGATAAGTTTATGTAGTTATATAATGTCATTTGCATTACTGTAAGCCACCAAGGGTGCAGAGGACAAGAACAGATTATGAGTACATGCATCATGAGGCAGTGTTGCCACAGGACTTAGGGCAACCATAGATCACTAGAATTGAATGAACTAATGTTCAAAGACGGTAACTTAAATTAGGGAAAATAGTTAAGTCTAAAGACGGGCCCCGACTACAGAGGGTCGGAGTAGCCCGAAGTTATGACATAGTTATGTAATAGGAAATCCCTCTCTTGGCACGTCATACCTGACAAGCCCCTCCCCGGCCGTGCGAGACGGACTGGGTTATGATTATGTTACGCAGAGAATGATCTAAACTCGGGTTTCCACCCGGACGAGAGAAAAGAAAGTAAGGAGCGCTTGAGGTTTTATGTCATGACATTTAAAAGACGAGTAAGATGTCCATAAAGTTCGGACATAAGAGAGAGAGAGAGAGAGAGATTCAGTCCACGAAGTTTGGACTCAGGCCTTAAAGTCATCCACGAAGTTCAGATGCAGATGATTAAGTCGTCCACGAAGTTCGGACTCGTACTTTCGTACCATTTTCTTGCTTTATACACTTTCTTTTCATCATAGTATTACTCTTCTTTTATCATCTTATAACTTTCTCATTATATCATACTGGATTACCCTTACATAACTGCCTCCTCATCGCATATCGGACGTTGGAGGGATTTGCCACTATGTGCTCACCTTGCCGCCGCATCTCGAACGTTTAAGGGATTTACTGCCATGTGCTCGCCTTGCCGCCAGATATTGGACGTTGAAGGAGTTATAGAGAGGAGGACTTCCTTACGTTCATATCTTTTCTTTTTATGATTGATCTCGCTTTCATAGTGGATTGACGCCTGTTTCACAGTTTTAACCATTCCATCTTGCAAGATGGTGAAGGGCATGTCCTTAGACGTGGCAAGAGAAGGGGATTTCCTATTTTGTAACTAAGTACATATCTTCAAGGTATTCCCTCATGATGCATAATAATAATTTATAGCACATAGAACATAGTGAATATCACAATCTAAAAACTAAGGTGTACTAGCTCTTTCAGGATATGCGTAATCTCATGGACTCACAGGAACTCACCCTCCTAAAACTATCTTGATTTTCTTATAACTCCTAATATATTCCTTGTAACTTCCCTCATCGAATCTTATAATCTTTCTTTATACTCAAATCGTTATGTCCTTGTTTTGTTCCTAAATACTTTCTAATCCTCTTATATTCACCTCTTTGTTTTAAGCTCATTTATCTTTTCTTCACTTACCTAACCCAAAATTCTCACTCACCATCCATACTCATTTTTAAGATTTTTCTTATACGCACTTACTTTCTAAACCTTTATATTTTCTGTTGCATTTTTCAAACTTAATCTTTCTAACCTCCATTCCTCATAACTTAATTTCTCTAACTCACACACTCTCATGCTCTTGATTTCTTTTACACTCTTATTACCATAACCCACAAAATTCTATCTCCTCTATCCTGTAAGTCCACAAACCAAATCTCCTCTATCTTTTCCCTCTCATGTTCTTTGATTTTTCTTTTGTTCTCTTACTACCTTAAGCCGACAAAATTCTATTTTCATCACATTTTAAACTTTCACCCCACTTTTCCCTTAAGTTTCCTCCTCAAACTGAATCCTCCTCTTTCTCTTACAACTCTTACCTTTTTCTTTTACACATAAAATTTTTCTCCAAAACCTTCTTAAACTCATATTCATATCCCTAAAACACAATGGTACAACATAGTTTCTTAAGAACACAAATAAATATATTTTCACAAGAGCATACATAAACATATTTTCACACATAAAACATTATAAACATGCCACTTAGACAATGGGTTTTCGGATTACCCACTTGTGAGAGAATTTTGAGAGGATTCAAGCAACTTTGAGAAAAGTTCCTTGGGGAGCCTTGGTGTTTCCAAAGCCTGCTTGATCACCTTTTCTATAAGAGAAAACTTGAGAGGAAAATGATGATGAGGGCTACGATTTCTTGTAGGGAAAGTGATGGAAATTTTGTGAGGGTGATGGTGTGTTGATTCAGAGCTTTGTGAGGGAAATGAGATGAAGTTTTAATAGATGGTAAGATGGTGTTCTTCCTTGGTCACCAAGAGAAGAAAATGAAGAAGTGAGGATGAAGATGGATGGTGTGTGAGTACACAGTTTATGAGAGGAAAAGAAGCAAGAAAGGCAATGAAACAAGAGAGAAAATGAGAAGATGATGGAGCGGTCTTCTAAGGTTGGCTTGGGCTTGTATTTATAGAGAAATGGAAGGGTGAAATTTTCTTACAAGGTGAAGGAGGCTCACGATTATGGAGGGCTGAATGGGCAAGGGAGGAATTGAATTTAATAAAGAATAAGAATAGTAAAGAGTATGGTGGGGTGTAAGAGCGGTATGGCCTTGTGTAATAGAAGTATGACTTGTGTAAGTGAGTGGGTGGGCGTAGATAAGTTTTGTAAGAGAGTTGTTGTGTGAAAATTAGTGGATGAGGGCTGCCATGGAAGAGAGCAAACTGTGTATGTGTTGGAGTTTTGGAGAGAAATGAGTGATTAAAAGAATGTAAGTGATAGGATGGAAGAGTTTAAGAAAGCATGGCTGTTCTTGATCAATTTTGGGAGAAAAATGAATTTAATCTTTAAAGAGGGGGTTGTTGGTAGTGTCATGGCTGGTGGGAAAAATTCTTGGAAGAAATTGAATTAAATTAATGAACAGTGAATAATGTGTGTATAGTATTTGTATAGTGTAAAGTATGATGTGCATAGTATAAGGTATGACTTGCTTTGACTTGTGATTTATTAAAGAAAGAAATTAAAAATAAAAAAAGGGTTTGATAGTGTTTAGTTGTTAAATTTCCGTGTACGTGTATTGTCATACGTGCGCGGCAATTTAACGGATCTAAACATGCAATCATAATCTATTAATTTTTTTAATATGAAATTTAAATTAATCCAAGGTATTTAATTCGTAGAAGTGTGTTTTACAGATACCTTCGATACGTAATTAAATTCCAGCGACGAAAGATAATTGATCCGGATCTCGCAGAACTTTGCTAGATTACGAAATTATTACTTTAGTCGTCATTATCGAAAATACAATTAGTGATTTAAAATTTTCAGTCTTAATAAATTACTTGTATATTTATTTATTACGCGAAATATTTGCTAAGGAAAAAGTGGACATGTTACCGCCACCATTTGTGTGTTCAGCATTCTCCCCTAATTTTGAACCAAAATCAGCATTGCCAGGTGAGAAGGAATTTAGGCTAAAAAAATTAAATAGGGGAATATGAGAGACAATATATCAAAATGTGGTACAAAATAATTAATTTCTAAAATGTGGTAGTGCAATGTAATTCGTCTAGCACGTAGACGAATTATGGTTCAAATTAATAAAATAAGGGAAAATTAGTACCAAGGACCACTAAGGAGTGCTAATTGAGAAAAATGACCTATAACATTTAAATTATTAAAAAGGACCAATAACATTTTTAATTATATGACAAATAAATTGTTAACATTTGAGAAAAATACCCTTTAATTAAAACAACCCTTAAATTATAATTAGTGGTTAAGACGATTAAATCATTGTATTAGTATATGAGCTACCTAAATTTTACTGAACCAATACTGCTGACCTTACCCAATTTTCATTGAACTGGTTCCACCAAGCAAAAATTAAATCCACTGAGTCTCAAAAACTCATGATAAGAGAAGTTGATCCTGTGACCATAAACGAGATGATCTTCACATTTCCTATTTTATCTACACAACACGTCTAAAGAGATGTAATTTGACTGTCTTGTCCAATAAAAGTTATAGCCAGACTTTATATGCTAAAGAGAGTGCTTCAAATTATTTTGTTCTAATGCGTAGGACTCAGCTTTAAATATGTTCAATACCACAAAAAATCAGAAAGGAAATTTAAGAAATAAAATCAACAGTGTGTCAAACTCAGTTAAAACCCTTTGCCCTCTTTTACTTTATATTTTTGTTGTTTTTCCGCATGGTTAAACAAAAAAAGTCACAATTTAAAAGGAGTGTGTGTGTGTGTATATATATATATAAAAATAAAATTTCTGACTATTATTGAGTATTTTGGTTAGGTTGTTGTCGCACAGGTTTTGTTTTTTTCTAATCCTAATTTTCTAATCTTAACAAATCTTATTTTTTGATGTTAATTATTAATACAATGATTTAATCTTGTCCATGAATACTTGATTTTAGTAATAATTTTTTGGTCATTCTCTCTAATTAACAATGTAGTTGTTATTTCTTAATTAACCCTCTTTAGTGGTCTTTAATACTAATTTTCCCACAAAATAATACACTTTTTTTGACGTGTTGTCACATTTGTCAAATTTTTTGTATGTACAGCATAACAATTAGACATTCAAACCACACATTTTTAGGTTGCAATATGTAAAAAATGACAATTAGACATCCAAACCACATAATTTTAGGTTGCAATGCTTAGTTGTGGAATAATAACAAAAGGGTATAAAACCCTATCAAAATACACCACACTTGAACAATTGCATGTCCTCATGCAAAGAACTAAAAATAAACGCAGACTAAAAATAAAAAGAAAACAAAAGAAAGAAAATATTTTTGGTGCGACGACCTAATTTATATCCCATACAAAGTTGTGGAACTCAGGGAGCTAGTCAAACCAACTCATGAACTATTAGACAACTATGCAATATATATGACAATCCAAGAATAGATTTCATTCAGACAAAACGTAGTGTCACTGTGAACAAAAATCAATTTTTTCTTTACATAAAAATCATGAGCCAAGAATAAATCAAGGCATATCAAAATCAATTAGGCCTTACTGGTTAGTTTGTATTACTCATCACTCATAGTGCATAGGTTCATCTAATGCTCGCTCAAACACATCACTAGAGTCGCCTCCATATGCTTGATTTTCTTCTAAGCATCACAAATCACCAACTAAACATGGTCATACATCGATAAATCTTCTAAAGGTTGTAATAAGGCCAAGGCCAAGGCCAAGGCCAAGGTGGGATATTACATGGCTAGTGATCTAAAGCCTAAGACTTGGTAGAATCAATGACATATGTGCTAACCACCTGTGCAAAAAGGTTATTGATCTCCACTAGCTCTTTTTTTTCCTTCAATTAACCAGGTGATGTAATACCCCTTTTTTGCTAAATGTAAAAACTGTGTTTTCTGCTATACAATGACTGATATTTAACTATTATTAGAGATATTCTTGACCCAGATAATAATAATTTATTAATTAAATAACAATATTTCCTTAGTCACACTAATTTCAGAACTTCTAACGATTCATCAATTGGACTTATGGTTTAGAAGTTAGGATCGAGCCTATTGGTTTGTAGGACCCACTCTATCTCTGTCTGAGGTTTTTAGAGACCTGAGACCTATGTGGGGCCCAATTTATCTGTGTTTTAAAAATAACTGCCTATTTCACTCAAAAAATTGACATTTTTGCTTTTTCTAACGCACCTCACATCACACTTTTCCTTTCTATGAGATTAGATACATTTAGAAGCACCTTTTCCCTTTTTTCTTCTCACCTCAGCCGTTCACCCATCAACTCTCATTTCACCTTTATTACTTTCGGTCACACGTCACTCAAACTCTCACTTCTACTTACACAAGTCAAGATAAAAGTAAAAAAGGTAACAACTCTATTTTTCTTCTTCTTCCAAAGCTCCCAAAAGGTTTATCTTCTTCTCCAAACCAAAAATCTATCGCCTTCCATTCCCCATATTGTTACACCCCAGAATGCTTTTTCCCTAAGACACTTGGCCATTTAGCCATGTGCGTGTCCCCACCTCTTTTAGAAGAGTAATCATGCCTCATAATTTCCATACTTCACTTGGAAAGTTAAAACCCTTTTATTCAGGGATCCAAGTGATTTCCTTTTCTTTCCTTCCATTCATACATTGATTCTCTTACACCTCCGTTAGGACATGTGAGAAGATGCCACAATCCCCTGCACTTGCAAATGAGCAGGCCTCTATCCCCTCTGCCCATGCACACAACCAAGCCCCGCCCCTACCTTAGACAATTTTTGCAGCAGGATATGGAGATGCACTAGTCTTGTACACGTTCATTCTAACCAGTGACTTGAAGAACATTAGGAATGAAGGTTGTCTTGTCTTGTCAATGATGTACATTGTCTTGTTTATGATGTACAATGACCTATTTTTTGTTTAATGTAAAGGCCATTAGGACATGAACCTTTGTTTTATTTGTTGGCTAGCTTTAGTTGATTTCAATTGCATATATCATAGCCATAATAGTTATCAGGATTTCAAAAAGATGACCCTCTCAAGTTTATGTTTTGTTAAGTTTATGATGACCTATCATGTATGAACATTTGTGTTTAATTTATGAATGTAAATATATTTGGTACAATTTGTTAATTGTTGTCTTAATTTATGCCTTAGTGACATGTTAAGCAAATTGATTACTTCATTCATTGTAGCATACAACTTCATTACATGATTACTACAAATGTTTCATATTACAAATTCTGTTTTAGCATAAGTGTGTGTCCTATTGGTTAAATTAAATATGGAATTGCATGTTCTATGAGTTTCACTATCCAAGGAATATGCTTCAATCATAAATATGTAAAGTATTTGTTCTGCATATTCTTATTTGTTTTGAATATGAATTGTAGTTTTCTTTTGTTGAGTTACCCTTCTTTTTTTTCTTTGGTATTGTGTGTTTTTGCAGGTTATTGATCCTATGCTTCTTAGTCTTTAGTGAAGGAAGATGAATGCAAGGGAAGTTTCTTGCCATCAATTTTGAATAGTTTCAAAAGAGAGTACAATATGGAAAATATAGACTTATGGGTTCAAAAAGAGGGCCATATGGAAAAGGATTCACTGCATAGCCTGTGTGATAATAAGGAACTATTGGATGAAGAAGATTCGTTAAAATCGCAGGTAAAGAAATTGAGTAAATTGATTACTTCATTCATTGTAGCATACAACTTCATTACATGATTACTACAAATTTTGCTTATTATAAAAGCCAAAAGGAAAAATGCCAATGTGGATCATTCATACTACCTACACTTTCAATGTTAAACATCGTCGAGAAATAGATAAATAGGGCACTGAAAAATATAGGAGAAAGACAGAAAACAGAGAAATAACAATTGTATTATCTGAGAGTTGTTGTGTTTCTTTACATAGGAGGTTGAGCCTATTTATAGGCTGAAGACTCAACGGCCAAAACACAACGACCAAAAATAAATTACAATTAATTTAAAATATTATAATCAAATCAAATCATGTACAATCATAAATTATTCTTAACATTCAAAATAAAAGCATTCACTACCACAACAATAATAAACATGATCAATACTCCTAGCAATCCAAACCTAATTTTCAAACTACTAACATCATTCTTCTCATTGGCCAAATCCATTTACAACTTAAGCTGCCATTCATTAAGTGTTCCTTCTTCCATATGAATGTTATCATCATCATGCTCATCACCATCATAGCCATCTGCCCACAAAAAAAAAAAATCACATACAAGCATTCCCACTTTATTTTGCAAATTAGTTGTGCAAATTAGCAATTAATGGTAAGTTTATTAACAAGTCAAAAATTACCAATCCTGTAATGTTGACATCCTCAAAAATGCTTGGTTGGGTTGAATACAATCATTGATATCTGGAGTTTTGAGGGAACTCCACACTTGCACAAAGGACCATAAACTCCTTGACCAACACTTGCTACACTCCCACTTCTGCCACTCCTATTGCCCTCACGAATTCCATGTGTTCTGGGGCATCGATTCATCATGCTTGATGTTATAGGCTGAAGACTCAATGACCAAAACACAATGACCAAAAATAAATTATAATTAATTTAAAAAATTATAATCAAATCAAATCAAATCATGTACAATCATAAATTATTCTTAACACCCTCCCTCAAGCTAAAGCTCACCGAGCTTTAAGCTTGTCATAGTTCAACGGAGGGATGAGTGGAGCGGAACTAACAAAACGAAGGCAACAAAGGCTGGGCAGAACCAGCAAAGGCAACAGTGGCTGTGCGAAACCAGCGAAGGCAACAGTGGCTGGACGGAACCAGCAAAGGCAACAACGGAGGCAACATAAGGAGTTGGGTGGAACCAACAAAGGCAACATCAAGAGCTAGGCGAAACTAGCAAAGGCAACAACGATAAGCAACAATCGAGACTACACGGAGGCACATTAAGTCAACATAAAGATTATGTGGAGGCGGTTAAGGGGAAAAGGCGGAAGCGGGAATATGGGTTCAAGGTGGGAACTGACACAGACCAAAATGTCGTTAATTTTAGTGCGCGATGAAATAATAATTTATAAACTAAGAAAACCCCAAAAATGTAGTAAAGGGGCTAACCTAGGTCGTCTCCCAAGGAAGCAATTTAGAACCAATTTAAGTTTAACTAAATCGGGGGGGTTTGTTTTGATTGATAAAGAGAAATTAAAACGAGAGTAAGTCAACAATGATAAAAGTAATATCCTGCATACTGCATTTCTAACCAATACGCAATTCACTTAGAGACTACGATGGTCAACTCCCTAAGCAATTGTTAATACAGGAATTAAAACTAAGATCTCAGCATTAAAAACCCATATTAATTAAGTACCAATTGCACAACCCGATTAAATCTAATCAGTTCCCCAAAAGTCCCTTATCATAGTTTAATAAATCATACAATCGTCAAGATCTATTAACCTAGAATTAACCCTAACCAATAACATGCGATCGCTATATCACTAATTAGGGCTGAACAATTCATGAATAATCATTAAGCACAAGACCTCGAATTAATCTTAATCTAGTGTTACCACATGCAAGATATTAAGGAACTACTCCTCCATGGGTGGAGGATAAATACTCATAATAAAGAAAAAGAAAGAGCAAAGGACAACGGAGAATTGAAATAATAGAACCTGAATACAATATGGCAGAACTTCGCAACAATTCTTGAAAGACTTCTCACAAAGCACTTACTAACATAAACCTAAAGTGCACAAAATAAATGGAAAAAGTGTAGTAGAAGAGGAGGAAGAAGTTCTCTAGGGTTAGAGGAACTTGGATGGTTTCAAGTGAATGCCTTGGCCTTCTATTTATAGGCCAAGGTCCGAGGGCATCGCTCAGCGGTGTAGCACCATAGCTGAGCAATAAAGGCTTCTCCGCTGAGCGATGTGTACTTTATCGCTGAGCGGCTTATCTTTTCACACGGTGTAATAAATGCTCCGGCAGCTTTTGCAGGGGCGGCGCCGCATCCAGGCTGGCGCCAGCTGGAGCAATAAATGCGGCGGCTACAAGTGGCTCTGGTGGTACAATCACTGAGCATCCAGGGTACAATTGCTGAGCGGCCCTTTGTCTTGTTGTGCGCTGAGCGGTATTGTCCATGCGCTGAGCGGTCCTTTGCTGATTTTGTCATTTTGCTTCTTTTTTCGCTTTTGCCCTTTGCTCCATTCTTCAGCAATGATCCTCTTGAACATTCATTTCCTACAATCAAAATAGAACACTACAAAAGAAAGATACTTATTAAATTCTAAGATTAAAAACGATGCTTGAACTTGCCGTTTTTCTCAATTTATCTCAAAAGAGGATAATGTCCAAAACATATTGATTACGTACTAAAACCACACATTTTTAGTATGCATTTGTTCATTCATAGAGTACTAAAATAGGGTACAAAATCCACTTATCAAATTACCCCACACTTGAACAATTGCATGTCCTCATGCAAGAAACTAAGAACACAAGCAAACTAAAAGGGAAAACAAAAACAAAAAACAAAGAAGGAAAAATCTTTTTGGTGCGGCGACACTATTTACATCCCCCTACAAAGCCGCAAAACTTAGGGGCACTTAAGCTGACTCACTAATTACCGGACAACTGTGCAAAATACATGACAATCCAAAAATTAAAGTACATTTAGACAAGAGATGATATCATCGTGCATTAAAACTAATTTTCTTGGCATATTAATCATGAACAAAGAATAAGTCAAGGCATGTTAAAATCAATTGGGCCTCACAGGTTAGTGTGTGTCACTCGTCACTCAAAGTGTATAGGTTCATCAAATGCTCTCTCAAACACTACACTAGAGTCGCCTCCATAGGCTTGACTTTCTTCTAAGCATCATGAATCACCAAATATATATGACATGCATCAAGAGGTCTTTTTTAAGGTTGTAATGGGGCCAAGGTCAAGGTGGGATATCATATGGCCAGTGAGCTAAAGCCTAAGATTTAGTAGAATTCATGGCATATGTGCTTAAACAGTGCAAAGGCCTTGATCTCCATTAGCTTCTCTTGTTCTTCTTAATCATCCTAATGAAATGTCACTCATCAAGAAGAGATTTTTTTTTTGTTTTTTTTGTTTTTTGAAATAATATGGCAGTGTCCCCCCTACTTTGAATGTGACATATCCTCATGGAACCCCACACTTGTTGTTTAGCACATATGAACAATTGTACCACAATTCTCTAAGCCCTAAAGCCAGGTGTATCATGGTTTTTCTTGGTGTGCTAATTATTCAATAAAAGGCTACAAGGCTCAATGAGGCTAACAAGGGTCAAATATTCAATATAGGCTCATATGGTTATGTAAGCTAAATGCACAAGGAATGCCTCAATCATGTCACATGTCATATACAAAGGTAAAAGTGCAATGCAGAGAATCAGGCAAGTTCTGGACTTGAATACTAGTGAGTGTACACACAACAAAGAAAGGAATGGCATGTAGTGTTTGCCATCCTATAAACGGCCCAAAAGCTTACCAGGTAATATCATCCAATTAATTAAAACATGCTAGGATTTATAAAATGCTCAATCAAACATAATGCCACAAAGAATCAAACATAACATTGCACATTGCACAAATCGATCATCAACTAGTCTAAATTATCCTTAATTCATGAATTTCCAGAATTATTGCACAGTTAAAACTACTATCTTAATAAAACTTTCCCACCCCACACTTAAAGAATTGTACTAGCCTAGATGCACAAAACAGGGCAGGAAAATAAGGATAAATAAATAAGAGAAAAGGAAAGAAGAACTAACAAACGGTGGGTTGTCTCACACCCAGCACTTTTGTTAAATGTCCTTAAGTTGGACGGTCGGTAGCCGCTTTATTGGTCATGGGGAGGCAAGAAATTGAACCTCCACTTCCTCTTGGAGATTTCGGGCAGTGTTGTGGTATGGCTTAAGACGGTGTCCATTGACTGCAAATGTACTGGCGGTCTTTGGATCTTTGAGCTCAATCTTACCGTATAGGTAGACCTTGGTGACCACATAGGGGCCATCCCACCGAGATCAGAGTTTCCCAGGCATGAGTTTGAGCCAAGAGTTGTAAAGCAACACCAATTGTCCTTCTTGGAAAGATTTGCGTAGAATGTGCTTATCATGGAACATCTTGGTCTTCTCCTAGTATAATCGGGAATTCTCATAAGCGTCCAACCGGAGTTCTTCTAATTGTTGGAGTTGTAACTTTCGGTGGCATCCACCTTGCTCCAAATCCAGATTGCATTGTTTGATTGCCCAATATGCCTGATGCTCTAATTCCACTGGCAAGTGGCAAGGCTTGCCAAATATCAGCCGAAATGGGCTCATCCCAATGGGAGTCTTATATGCGGTCCGATATGCCCAGAGAGCATCATCCAAATGCAACGACCAGTCCTCCCCTTAATTTCCCAGTTAGATACTCCAGCTTGCCCGTTAGTTTGGGGATGGTAAGGGGTGGATACCCTATGAACAACCCCGTATTTACGGAGCAAAGCTTCCAAGCGGCTGTTACAAAAATGGGTCCCCTGGTCACTAACAATAGTTGTTGGCATTCCAAACTTGCAAATGATATTAGATCGAACAAAAGATACAACTACAGCAGCATCATTAGTCCTGGTGGCAATTGCTTCTATCCATTTAGACACATAATCCACAGCCAAAAGGATATAAGCAAAACCATGAGATACAGGAAATGGGCCCATGAAGTCAATTCCCCATACATCAAAGACTTCACAAAATAATAATGGTTGTTGGGGCATCTCATTCTTCCAAGCGATATTACCTACTCTTTGACATTGCTCACATGATTTGCAAAATTCATAGGCATCTTTAAACAGTGAAGGCCAGTAAAATCCAAAGTCTAAAACCTTCACGGTCGTGCGTTGGGGTCCAAAGTGGCCGCCACTCGCAAAAGTATGACAAAATTTAAGGATGGACTCAAACTCGGATCTTGGAACACATCGTCAAATTACTTGGTCACTGCCAATTTTCTAGAGGTAAGGGTCCTCCCACAGATAATACTTAGCATCGCTCTTTAGCTTTGCTAATTGGTTTTTTGAAAAATGTGGGGGCCCTTTATTGGACACCAAGTAATTTACGATGTCAGCATACCACGGCCTCTCAGATATCATTAACAAGGAGTCATCGGGAAATTCATCCCAAAGTGGAAATGGGTCAGGTGAAATGTGCGTAAGGCGACTCAGATGGTCTGCTACCAAGTTCTCGACTCCACTTTTATCTTTAATTTCCAAATCAAATTCTTGGAGCAGTAGCATCCATCTGATAAGCCTTGGTTTGGCCTCGGGCTTTTTCAAAAGGTACTTTAGGACTGCATGATCTGTATTCACCACCACTTTGGAACCAATCAAATAAGATCGAAATTTATCAAGACCAAAAACTATAGCTAAAAGCTCTTTCTCCGTGGTGGTATAGTTAGACTGTGCAGCATCCAAAGTCCTAGACGCATAAGATATCACATGAGGAAACTTACATAAATATTATTTGTCGACCACACCGTTGGATCTCATAGTCTAAATTTATCAGTGACAATGAAGTTCGCAACCAGGGCCATATTATCTGTTGGCTGCATTTGTCGGTGCCACATGGCACCTTTTGGCACAAAATTTTGGCACTAAACCCGCATCGACGAATATAAACAGGTTTTAATTTTAATTTTTATATTAATTTAATGATTGTTCTACCATCGGGTAAACTCATTTTACCTTATTTTCACTTGCTTATTTTTTTGTCAATGTTGCTGGATTGTTATTTATTGGTCTTGAAACTGCAATAGTGATGTTGCTGGACTATTGTTGATGTTGTTATGTGTGTACATGTCTTGAGTACTGTGTTTGTGCATGTGTGTATGATTATGTGTAGGATTGTGGAGTTAGTATGTGCTTGTGTGTGTAATCATTAGGTTAATTTGTGACAATTTAGACCTTTTTTTTTTTTAATGTGTGGGAGAGTTTAGACTTGAGTTAGTGTGTGTTGTGTTAGTCTGTGTGTATGAGTTTGAGTGTGTTCATGGTAGTGTTATTGTGTTTGCAACTGTATGTTATTGTGTGTGCACGTCAATTTATATCAGTGTGCGTGTATGTTGGTGTTTTTTTTATGATTTAACGAAAGACTAAAATCCAAGAATAAGCAAGAAAAGTACGAGATATAATTACTCATCGAGATTCAATACTTATTCGACCTATATAGGTCAAGCACCATTAAAAATTCTCAAGAGAAAATTTAGTGAGGCAAAATCCAAGAAAGAAAAAAAAGACTAAGAGTGATCAACCAACATAGATTAAGTGATTAGACTAGAATAACAACACCAATCATAGTAAAATACATTTTGAAACGAATCGTTTAGACTTATCAAAAAAGCAAAATGAACTACACTGGTGCAACGCTAGTGAAGAGCAACATTGTGAATCCACAATTTGAGTATTTGATTAGAAACCAATCAAACCAAAATGAACTATGAAGAGCAACATTGTGAATCCACAATTTGAGTATTTGATTAGAAAGCAATCAAACCAAAATGAACCAAACGAGTGAAAAGGAACCAATCAAACCCATGGAGACAACACAAACCAATCAAATCAAACCGATGGGGCTAGCACGAGTACTCCCTCGATCGTCCACATTGATGCCGTCATCCACCATTGCATCGAATGGTCTAATATTGTATTTAACGATGATGATCAACCAGACAGGATGTGACATGCCTTTGAGCATGAGATAGGACACCGCTGACAAGGTTAGAGGAGTAGGAGGATAACAATCCCACCAACTCAGCCCAAAAATAACGGGCGAGATTTTGGCCAATGATGCCTACAATTCAGTGAGGGGCGGGTTGTTGCATTGTGGTGGGTGCACTATCAATCAAACTGTCCACGGAGGTTCAAATGATAAGATTTTTTTATTATTAATTATGTAAATGTACTCTTATTATATGTTTTAGATTATTCTAATGAAGGCTAAAAATGCGGAGAAAATAGTTGTGCAGAGATCCGACTTTGCCGAAGCTCTTTAGGCATGCTAACACTTGGATAGTCTTGGCGACCCGTGCTCTCAAGTCTCAAGAGATCGTTGCAAGTATAAATTATCTATCAATTTATTGTTAATTAATTTTATATTTTAATTAGTTTGCT
>QANU01089374.1:0-14895 GCA_003254905.1 Nissolia schottii
TTTCTTCATCTCTCTACACTTCACTAGAAACACTTCCATTTCCCGATGCAGAATGCATAAGCCATGGAATTTTCAAGAACATCTCCTCCTATATATATATATATATATATGTATATATATATAAACAAACAAGTTCCTTCTGTCTTCAAGGTTGAAAACGAACAGGTAACTGCCATAGTCTAGCACAACATCAGTCTCTACTGTTACCTATTTTCCCAAGAAGCTATTTACACTTCCAATATACAAAAAAATGAGGCCACACCAAATGAACTTGGTGATGTTGCCATTGATCTTGCTTCTTCTACCTGGTTTTCCATCCAATGCAAAAGGGTCTCTGCTGCCATTCATAGACCATCCCGGAAACCCCTTCTCTGATCTCTGGTCTGATCGCTTCCCGGACCCCGTTTCGCATGCTTGAGCAAATTCCAGTTGAGCTTGAGAAATATGAGCCAACATCATCCATGGCCCTGTCACCTGCAAGAGTGGACTGGAAGGAGACACCAGAAGGGCATGTCATAATGCTGGATGTTCCAGGGCTGAATAAAGATGAGATCAAGATAGAATTGGAAGAGAACCGGGTTTTGAGGGTGAGCGGCGAGAGGAAGAAGGAGGAGGAGAAGAAAGGGGATCACTGGCACAGGGTGGAGAGGTCCTATGGCAAATTCTGGAGGCAGTTCAAGTTGCCAGACAATGTGGACTTGGATTCTGTCACGGCTAAGCTGGAGAATGGGGTGCTTACTTTGACACTGGAAAAGTTGTCACCTGATAAGATCAAGGGTCCAAGGGTTGTGAGCATTGCTGGGGAGAGGGAGCAGCAGCCGGCACAGATCAAGGGCAATGAGTCCAAACAGGAGCTGTGAATTTTACTGGTGAATGATGATCGTGTGCCTTCTCTGAGTATCAATAATATGAACATAATATAAAGGGTGTTTCTTTTTGGTTGGGTTTTGTGAATAAAGGGTTCTAGTAAGAGTTTAAGACCTATGGTTGTTTTCGTGTAACAAATTACCAGTTGATCCTGTTCAATGATGAGTATAACCCCATCGTAGAATGGGCTTTACTAATCTACTAATGCTTGCATTTGTTTCACAATCTTGGTCGATATTTAACCTTTCTAAACTATTAATGTCAATGGCAGAATGGCCTTATCAAGAGACATTTGAAAACGAAAATACATACAATGTTGTATTATAGGGTACATATGAAGAAGAGAATAAGGGGTTGACATTAGCATCTATATCAGTAAAAACTGCGGCCAAAGAATAAAGTACACAGGGTGTGAGTTAGTCATGCACAGTTACCTTGCCAAAAACTGTCCAGCACCAAAAAGGGAAGGACAATACATCTGCATAAGATTCAGAAAGCATGTTGACACCATCCCTAAGCTACAACAACCTCAAAAATTAGCAATCCCAATCTTTTTTCTATGTTGTACGACTAAAAGAATAAATTGAATATCTGAGATACGAGCTCTTGTTGAGATACTGTACACCAGTGCTGCATCATCAACATCATCAAAACTGTCCTTATGATGCCCTTTCACAGAGGTAACTGGATCCAAACGTTGTTATCTCTGAAAAGTGTTTCAAAACAAATTTTGCATTATCTTGCTCTGAATAAATTTAAGCACAGGGAGCAAAAGAACAGCTGATGTGGAGTTTGTTTCTATCCTTCCACTTCTACTGTCTTGATATATCTTCAAAAATCACAAGTGTAATCAAACACAGAATAATTATGAAGTGTTCCCAGGAATCAGTATATTATGTACAAGTGGCAATGAAGTGCATTGCCTCTCTCTCTCTCTTCTTTGTTAAACCATGCCAAATCTAGCAATTGGAGACTTTAGAAAGTTTATGATGGTAAGTGATTCTAAGGACTACAGTTCAACCTTGACTTCATTTGACGAGCCAATGAGACTTTCCAAGACATTCCATATCTCTTCTGCTCTTGGATTAGATTTATCAAGAGAATAGAACTGATGAACCTGGTCATCAACCTCAATCCAGCTGCAACCTGGAATTTTATGAGAATTTTGCTCCTTCAATGTCCTCCTCACATTCCGCACTTCATCCCACTTCCCCAACTCCCCATATATATTAGCCAATATTATACCAACATTATTGGCTTAAGTTCTTAAAGCTCCCCTCATGCCTTTATATAGGCATAGGAAGTTTAAATGAGGCCAAAACATTTCACTTGCCTCATGTGCCACTTGATTTGCAAGTGTTCAAATTTGATTTAAATTGTTTAGCTCCACAAATTTGACCATCGATTTGCAAGTGCTCAAATTGAATTTGAGTTGTAAAACTAAACTTCATGGTTGGCCAATAAAGGTTAATTATCTAGTCACTAAATTTAACTCTTATTTATCAAGTCACTAAATTTGACAACTCAAATTATTGGCTTGACTTTCATATGGACTAAGTTAAATCCATATCGTATACTTACACCTCCACTTGACAAGTTGTCAAGTTTAATTTCCAACAACCATCCAGGCGCCATGACCACCCCTAGTGGTAGTTTTCAGATCGAGAAATACAATTTTGGGTACAAACTTGTGCTCTGTTCTGGGAACAGTGCTTCATGTACTAATGTTGGGGGGGGGGGGGGATGATACGTACGGAAGACTTTTGGTTGCGTACTTTGAACAGTACGTGCCTAAAAAAGAACCGTACCAGGAGGTGTTCCAAAAGATGGCTGATGATGATGGACGCTCCGCAGCTTGAATAAGTACTGGCCATCCTAGCCAGGGGCAGGGGGGTTGCATGATAACATACCATGTAATAATTTGTTACCTGAATATGTCTATCTCTTATGTGATGTATGCATAAAGAGAGAGATCTTGTAACAATTAATGCAACCCTTGAATAATGTACTTCCTCTTGTTATTTTCTCTTCCAGTTGTATGTGTGTTTTGCTGAGAGTAAATGATATTTGGCATCCTCCTTGTATAATCACTTACGGTCATTTAAAATGTTGGTTAAAAATGTCAGTCATTGTTAGAATGTTTGTTTAAAATTAAGAAAAAAGAATAAATTACATATTTATTTAATTCTTTCATACACTTATTTCATCATTTAGGGAGGTGAGATTTATTAAAATTAGTATTCGTACACATTTTATGTTAAAAGATATAAAAAAATAATGCTCAAATGATTTGAATAAAAAATTCAGATAAATTTTTTTTAATAATTTGTACGGATACTAAATTAGTTATTTAACAAAAAGAAAGTCCTTTGTGTAGTAACATCATCTTTCTCATGGATAAAAAATATCATCGTTCACAATGACCCGACGTCTCCACCTACTACTGATTGATCCTTTAGCTTCTAAAACATAGGCCTTAGTGCTCCGTCCCTGCACACTAGACTACGACATTTTATTTATAGAAAATAATAGGAAGATAACAATATTTAATAATTTTAGGATAATTATGCTCTCAAAAATATGAAATCTATTATAATAGGACCCCTAATGAATTTTACACTTTTGTGGGTGTAATTATTTTAAAATTATTTAATATGATTGTAATTGTCACCATAACATATATACTCTTTATTTATAATATTGTTTCCGCATAAAAAAAATAATATATTGCTTTTCCTTGCAAGAAATTATTTAAATACATCCAAGTCTATGAATATATCACTTTTAATTATAAAAGAAGAACAAACTAGTACTTAATTTATACATATAACTTTGAATAAAACCATGTGATTGATTGTTTTCTCATGCAAAGCCAGATATACATCCACATGCAGCTAACTCATGAAACCGTTTTTTTCTAGACGCACCCACGGGAACACAAACACGTGTCACCAACACATCATCTTTAATTAGTTTATTATTGAATGCAAAACCATTGTTAATTACCCTTGGGCCCAATTTTGGCTGGCAAGATGTAGCTTGGGCTAAAATGAGAAGGATAATATTTGAACAAAATAATAAAAGTGGATAAAGTATAAAAATATAATAATATGTGAGTGTACATAAATCTCGCATAATTATTATACTCTACATGTATACTCACGTGTTGTTATATTTTTATATTTTGTTGTTAAAGTAGCTTTGCCCAACGGAGAAACGTTGGGGTTTGGATGATGAGAAGGCTAATAATGGGAGAGTATTGGTGGTGATGAGAGCAAATAGGAGGAAGGAGAGGGCAAGCATTAGTGTTGGCTTCATGGTTTTGTTCAATGTAAGATATTATTGCCAACCATTCCTACCTAGCATCCACATGCCCCCACAGTCTCCTTCCTCAGATTAATAGTGTCCAGACCTTACAATTAGAGAAAGTGCTAGACTTGGATGAAATCAGAGCGACTGTTCAAGACTGTGACTCCTCAAAGCCCCCGGGATATGATGACTACAATATGAAATTCATAAAAGAGCTGTGGGAGGACATGGAAGAAGATGCAGGGAAGCTCATATTGGATTCTTTTTCATAATCGGGAAGTTCCCTGTGGAGATCAGCACAACGTGGGTTTCCTCTAAAGTAGAACGTGCGACCGAGATCAAGGACTTCTAACCCATCAGTATGGTGAGATTTCTATACAAGATAATCTCTAAGATCCAAGCCCTTAGATTGAAGCTTGTGATGCCCTCATTGATAGGAGAGGCTCAATCGACATTTGTTATGGGTAGGCAAATCCTGGATGGGGCTCTCATTGCTAATGAAGCGATGTGGTGACTAAGGAAAACAAAACAAAAAGCGGTATTGCTAAAGCTTGACTTCCAGAAAGCCTTCGATAGAATCAGATGGAGCTTCCTAGATGTGAAACTCTTGATAAGATGTTCAGAACAGTATGGAGATCATGGATCATGCAATGTGTCTCTACAGCGTCCATGTCAATCTTAATTAATGGAGTACCAACTGTGCCATTCAAAATGCAAAGAGGGTTGAGACAAGGAGACCCACTCTCACCATTCCTATTTTTGTTAGTTGTTAAATCCTTTAATCGGATGCTATCAATAACTAAAGAGCATGGCAGGATAAGAAGCATTGGCATTGGTCAAGATAGAGTGGAACTTTCCCATTTTCAATTTGCTGATGATACAATAGTGTTTGCTCCGGTGAGCCTAGAGATCTTGACAAACTATAAATATACTTTAGCATACTTTTTGGTGATGTCAAGGCTCAACATCAACATCAACAAATCAACCCTCATTCCAATGGGATGCGATGAAGAGTGGGTTGTTCAAGCGTAACAGCTCCTATAGTGCCAAATTGTGAAGCTACCAAGTTCCTATCTAGGCATCCCCTTTGGTGCCAACCCGAAGAGATCAGAAACTTGGAAACTTGTGCTTCAGAAAGTGGAGAGTAGATTGGCCATATAGAAGGCTAGGCTCATGTCAAGAGTTGGTCATCTGACATTGATAAAATCTGTTCTGAACTGTCTACCGGTGTACTACTTAAGCCTTTTCAAGATCCCAAAAGGTGTGGCAAGAAAGATCATTAACCTTCAAAGACAATTCTTTTGGGCTTCCAATGCTTCTAGGAAAGGTATCCCACTAATACCCGAGGAGGTTATATAGCGGCCAAAGGAGTTGGGTGGTCTTGGGGTGGGTGATATCACTATCCAAAAAGTTGCTTTACTATTCAAGTGGTGGTGTTAATTCTCAGATGGGTCCACACTGCTTTGGAAGAAGATTATATGCTCTAACCACAAGCTTATGCCCAATGCCCCCAATGAAGTACTTCCCATTGTAGGGTTCGCCTAGCATTTGGAGACAACTAACTGACTTAAATCATGCTGGAGATGTAGTTCAACATTTAATCATATCTGGGTTGAGGAGAAGAGTTGGAATGGTAAAAATATAAAGTTCTAGGAGGATGTGTGGTTAGGGGAGGGCTCGAGATTAGATTCCTGCGATTATTCCCTATTTCAATCCAGAAAAACTACTTTATCTCTGAAGTTGGAACCTGGGATTCTGGAATATGGTAGTGGAAGCTCCAATGGCAAAGAGGACTATTTGTCTGGGAAGAAAATCTCGTTGTCGACCTTCTTCTTACCCTTGACCAATACAACTTCATAGAATGGATGAGTGATGTGAGCATGTGGGTTCATAACAGATCTGGCTTTTTTGTTGTTTTCTCGTTTTCCTTGGAGGGTTTTAAGTCATTGGTTGGATCGTCCTCAGATTGGTTGGCAGGGAGGATGGCTTGGTTAGGGGTTGCCCCCCCGTGTAGAACTCTTAATGTGGTTCATCTTGCAAAGTCGACTCAGAACTAAGGAGAGATTACACAGGATAAGATATTTTCAGGGGAATGATATTTCATACACCTTCTACTCAACAGTGGAGGAAACATTGGACCTTTTCTTCACATGCCCGATATCTCACATGGTATGGTCGAGATGCGGTACTTGGTGGAATTTGTCCTAGTGCCTACCAAGGGACCTAGTTGCTTTCTTTGAGGCTTGGATGGGAGCCCCAGTTTTTGGCTTTGACAAGAAGCTATGGTCGTGCCTTTTGTTCGTTGTGTGTTGGTCTTTGTGGTGGATTAGGAACCGTATGATCTTTGACCAGGCTAAACCAACATGGGAAGAAGAAATTACCAACATTCGATTAAGGTTGGGCTATTGAACATGGCTTGGCGTGATAATTTCCCACACTCGGCAGAAACTTTCACCACCAATCTAGCCCTGGTGAGAGTATGGCAAGGATATCATAGGCAGAAAGATGTGTAAAATGACTTCTTCTATCCACTTTATGGCTTCATCCTTCTAGACTTGTCTCCGTAGCTTTTTGGCTAATCTTTGCAACTGATCCCTAGTACGCCTGTGGTTGTACCACCATATCCTTGGTGTTTTCTGTATCCTTTCTATGTTTTCAATTGGTCACCTTCCTACAATTATGGATTTCCTATCCCCTTGATTGTTGGCTTGGGGTATGGCTTGTTGTTGTAGGCTAGCTCTTGTCTTTGTGATGTTTTGTTGTTTCTGCTGCCCTTTCTTTGCTGATTAGTTGCTTAGCCTTCCTATTGTTGTTGCCTGATTGTCTGTTAATCCCGTTGCTGCTTCTGTCAACTTATCTAGTATCTCTTTGTATGTCGTTTATTGGGGCTATTGCTATTTATGTTTTTGGGCTTTTTTGTTGTAGTCTTGGGCTTGTATCGATTTTGCACTCCAATCCTATACTATTTTGTTCCTCATCCATGAATGATTTGAACTTTTATAATCTATAAAAAAAAAATGTAAGATATTATTGCTAATTAAGGATATGATTTGTTTGTATGTTTTGGCAGCTTAACCGACATTTATAAGAGAAATTCTATGTATTCTCATAACAACCAAATTTTATTGTTCTATATAATATTATTCAATGTTCAATATTTCTTACTTTGACCATAGTTTTAATAAAAATTGTTAAAGTGTTAAATATAAATTAATAATACATGACAATTATAACATTTTCTCTTAAAGTTTTTCTATTTATAACGTTGTTCCTATAGTTATTATAGCAGGAGAATAAAGTCTTTAAGTACGGGTGAAATTAGTTCATTTGTGCTTAACCATATTTTATAAGTGCATTAATTAAATGCATTTTTAAATGTGTATTTCAACTTATCAAAGACATTATCACCATTTTTTCTCCTCTCTTAAACTTCTAAAAGAATACTTTTAACTGCACTTTTGAAGTGTGGCTAAGCACCATAAAATAAAGACACACGTTGTATGTCACATGAAACATATTTTCTTACAATTATATGTATAAAACAACATCTTTTGATGTCAGGATAGAGTTAACGGAATTCGTCCATGACTTAACAAACTATATGTGTATTCATGTCAAGGAATAACAAGTAATTAACTGAGGAATCATTTTTTGTATTTGTGAGGGATTGATATTAGACTTTTAAGTAGTTAGTGAGAAACTGCTTTGTTCCCGCAAAATTAGAGAGGGATAAAAATGAAATTTACATCATATATATATATATATATATATATATATATATATAAGTTAGGAAGACGTTACTTGATCATTTGAAAAATCATGTAATTTTTATGCTCTAATCTTGATCATTTATAAAGATTCAATGATCAAAATTTACTTATCTCATTTTTTTATATAACAACTCTGTCATCCCATGCCTCTTTTATGTAATAAAAAGAATACTAATGTTTTTATACAAAATTATGAATAGCGATAGCAAAGACGAGTGTTATATCTCATACAATGCGAAGTACCCTTCCCAATGCTTTTCTATAAAAAGACGGGGGTTAATACACCGAAGCTCAAACACACACCTACGTACAAACATATCTTCCATCCGTATAAGCTTTTATAATAGAGTTCTGCTACACGTACACCAAAAATCATACACCATACATACACCTCGTACTTATATACATAAAGTTTGTGTTTTACTTCATGTAATGTTTGTGCACTTAATTAAGTATAGTTGAGAGTATCATTTACAAGTTTGTAATGTTTGTTCACTCGTGAAAATAAAGTTTGTGCATTATTAATAGTATATGTACGAGTGTATGAAATTGGGTATACATGTACCATTTTTGTTTATATTAAGTGAAAACCATGAAACCTTCAATATTGCTTATCCTCTTTGCCTTGGCCACAAAGTTGGCAGAAGAACCAGTGCTAGACACAAACGGCGACCCCGTCACCGCCGGCGGCAAATACTATGTTATGGCGGTCTCTTCCTGGGCTACATCGACAACTCACAGGGCCCGCTCGCTGCCCTCCAACACATCCATCGAAGTTCACGGAAGTCATGAACATCGTCTTGATCTCCACTACAGGGACCCCACTTGAGATTGAATTAATTTGTGGATAAATTTATTGGTCCATGTGCTAGACCCTCCATGTGGTCGGTTTTTGGTAGTTATGTCACCAGATATAAATACGTGGGGGGTATTGCTAGTCTTGAAGACCACCCAAACGCCATCTACAGCCCCGCTGGCAGTTTTCAGATCCAAGCTTGTGTTCTGTGAGACCAACAACGGGCCAAGCCGCATATGTCATAATATTTCGAGGTTGGACGATACTGAATGAAGGAAGACATTTGGTTGCGTATTATGAACAGTTTATGCCTGAATTAGTACCCTACGGGATTTTGTTCCAAAAGAAGCCTGATGATGGGCACTCCACAGCTTGAATAAGTACTGTCCATCCTAGCTAGGGGGGTTGCATGACAATATACTGTGTAATAATTTGGTATGTGATGTATGCATAGAGAGAGAGATATCTTGTAGCAATTAATGCAACCATTGAATAAAGTACTTATTTATTAGTGTTGTAATTTATCTTCCAGTTGTACGTGTATGGGTTCTTTTTTTTAGCCGGAACTAGATATGATGAGGCTGCTAATTATATACGGCAATGCTACATTTACAACAAAAGTGACCGACAATATGTCATTACCGTCAAGAAATATACTAATAAGACAAATTTATCTTAGAATATAACAAGAATATGAAATCCATGAGTAATTAAAAAAAAATCTTCTCTCTCTTCTAGCTTGCTCGCACCTCGCTCATCATCCCCTCTTTCTTTTTCTCTTTCTCTCATTCTCACTTTCTCTTTCTCTCACTCCCACAACTTTTAAGCAAGAACAAATCATTGCTCCTTTCTCCATGAAAATTATTCGTACCTCCAAATCACTACATTATGTGTAAAAATAGATACGTCGTCTTCTTCTTCTTCCTCTTCTTGATAATCTTCTTCCTATTATTAAATTAATCGTTAATTCCAAAAGTACCATCACCCTCACAACCGGTCACCTCTTATGTTCAGCTACTCCACCCATCCCCTAGAATTTTCTCAAATTTTTTTCTTAACTAATCACTCATTTAAAACAAACTACAAACAATTAAAAAAAAAGGGGTAAAACTCTCATTTGATCTCGTAGGGATATTCAAATAATCACTTTAGTCACGTACTTTTAAAAATGTTCAGTTTAGTCTTCTATATATTTCTTAAAATGAATAATCAAGTTGGTCTTTTTTTTTTTTTACATTTAACCACATTTTTTAAAATATAAGTAGTGTTATTGTTCAAATGTTTAAATGTGGGTAACCACACTTTTTAAATGTGTATAATTTTTAAATTTATTCCACTTAATCCCATAAATCTTCTATAATTTAATCCCACTTAATTTTCTTCAATTTAAAATTAGCATTCATTCACATAACGTTTAAAAATATATATAAAAAAAATGCTCGAATGATTTATATAAAAAATTAAGATCAATAAATCTAAATTAATTTTCACGGTTTGTATATAAACTGGTTATTTAACAAAAACAAAGTCCTTTATGGATGTCCTTTTCTATTGTATCATCATCTTTCCCTTGAATTAAAAAAAATATCATCGTTCACAATGTCTCCACGTCTCCACCCACTAATGATTGATCCTTAAGCTTATATATAAAAAAAAAGTGGCAGTAGACTTAAGGTCAAGGTGGAAGAAGTGATAGTTGTGAAGGTGTAAGAATTAAATATTTCCTGAACTTTTTTGGTTAAATTGATCCCTAAATCTTTTTGGACAGATTGGTCATTGCTCATTGGACCATCAAAACGACATTATTTTAAGGTTGATTAGGAGAGAGGAGTGAGAAACCATCATTGTTAACGGACACATCAGCAAACATCAGAGATCTGGTGAATGGAGAGGCTAAAGAGTCCAACGATCGCAAAGTCTAGAAACTAACGTGTCACTTTTTTAAGTTGAGAGATCAAATAAGACGATAGGATAAAGTCCATGGATTAAATAGGTCATTAACTCTAAAATTGAATGCAAATCCATGAAGCCTGCATTGTTAATTACCCTCTCCTTCCTCCTCTTTGCCTTCACCACCAAGCTCGAGGACCATGACCACCCCTAAAATTTTAATTTTTTTATAAAAGTAACTCTTTTAATTAATCTTCTAAAAATTTTGTATGTATAAATCAAAAAAGAAAAGGAAAAAATTAGTTGAGTTTAATTGTCTAATTCTAGCATATGCTTTCTCTACTTTACTTTTAACTTTTATTATTTTTATCTAAAATATAAGGAAAAAAAAAAGTTGTGTGCTAGCTCTCAGCCAATTCTTTTTTCAACATAGTTGTGAGTAACATAAAAAAATTATGACTAATTATATATATATATATATTTGTGATTTGTAAAGGTTTTAGATTGAATTGAAACAAAATTTTTAATTTTACTTTTCTAAATTTATGGGTTGGGCATGAGTCATGACATTTTATGTTACCTTTAAGAACTAAATATTACGAGTTCAAACCATAAAGATGCTCGTGTTGGCTCCCTTATAAAAGTGTTCTAGCTCCGCCTCTATCTTCTTCCTTACCACAAGGCTACTCCGATGATGAACCTTTCGTAGCAATAGCTAGGTGGCGTGCCTTCACAAGCCTTGTACTAATTAAATCTTTTAAGTAGACATTCTTGTATACTTCTAAATTATATTTAATGTGTGTTTTAAGAGCATTATCAACTATTTACGCACTATATTTTTTCCCTTTAACTTCCTCACCATTTATTTATTTATTAAGTTTATAAAACAAAAACGTGCAGTATATGTCGGCCGTATATTTAAAATGTCGTTTGCTGCAAGGATAAAGTTAACGAAGATAGCTCAATGACTTAACAAACCACATGTGCACTTCTATCAAGTTAAGGAACAACAAATGCACACTTCTATCAATTTAAGGAACAACAAGTTGTTAACCGAGAAATTGAAGTATCACACAATTTATATTGTATTTTGTGAGAGACTGGTAATAGACTTTCAAATAATGAAAGACTACCTTGTCCTCACAAAATTAGAGAGCGATATGAAAATGAAGTTTATGTCATAATATACCTAGATTTGTCTCTATGTAATAATTAAAAAAGAAAAAAAAAACAAATACTAATGTTTTTATACAAAACTATGAATAGCAAAGACAAGTGTTATCTCATACAATAATGCAATTGCAAAGCCCCTCTCCCAACGGTTGTCTATAAATAGAGGGGGGGCTTAATACATCGAAGCTCAAAACACACATCTCCAAGTAAAAAAAACAGAAGAAAAGAAAGCCATGAAACCTTTGTTTCTTATCCTCTTTGCCTTGGCAACCACGCTGCCAATATTAGCGTTGGCGGCAAGCGTCCCGGTGCTGGACATAAATGGCAACCCGATCATCCCGGGTGAAAAATACCATATTCTGCCAAATACAGCGTCCCCAGTTGGGCAAGGTGGCGGTCTCTTTATGGGCCGATCCGACGGCTCAGAGTGCCCGCTCACTGTCCTCCAACACTACCTGCCCGATGAGGGCGTCACATTCAAGTTCACGGATAATGGCCCAAACCCTAATCAGGAACAGATCTCCACAGGGACCCCACTTGGCATTGATCTCGCCGAACCCACTAATCCTAATGATCCATGTAGTAGACCCCCAAACTGGAAGCTGTTTGGTACATATCCCACTAGATATGAATACTTGGGTTATGTGGGCATTGGTAATCGTGAAGACCATCCAGGCGCCATGACCAGCCCTAGTGGTAGTTTTCAGATCGAGAAATACAATTTTGGGTACAAACTTGTGTTCTGTTCCTCGGGCAGTGCTTCATGTACTAATGTTGGGAGGGTGGATGATACGTACGGAAGACGTTTGGTTGCGTACTATGAACATTTCGTGCCTAAAAAACAACCGTACCAGGTTGTGTTCCAAAAGATGGCTAATGATGATGGACGCTCCGCAGCTTGAGTAAGTACTGTCCATCCTAGCCAGGGGCAGTGGGGTTGCATGATAACATGCTATGTAATAATTTGTTACCTGAATATGTCTATCTCTTATGTGATGTATGCATAAAGAGAGATATCTTGTAACAATTAATGCAACCCTTGACTAATGTACTTCCTCTTGTTATTTCTCTTCCAGTTGTACGTGTGTTTTGCTGAGAGAAAATGTCAGTCATTGTTAGAATGTTTTTTAAAATTAAGAAAAAAGAATAAGTTACATATTTATTTAATTCTTTCATACACTTATTTCATCATTTAGGGAGGTGAGATTTATTAGAATTAATTTTTTTTCTCTTTACTTAATCTTAAACGGACACTACTATAACAACTAACATTTTAAATAGTTGTAAGTGAATATTATACAAGAAGGTGACCAAATACCATTACTCTCACTTAAAAATTATAAATGACTAAACTACAAATACTTTTTGATAAAGATTCCTTCACATCCTTTTGATAATAACAAATACCCTTTTTTATTATAGTTCGGAAAGCGAACATCTAAAATCTAAAAAAATATATAGATACAAAATAAAGCCACACAATGTACCCAAAAAAGGTTATAAGCCACGCAGGAGAAGGTAAAACAGTACATTAACAACAACATTTATATACTCGTCACACAACAAATTACTTTTGACTTATGTGCCTAGACACAATAAAAATGGATCTCGTTTGATAGAACCTAAAAATATATACATTGAGACACACAATAAAGTTAATAAAATTTATTTTTCTTGTGTGTATTAAAAATGATGTATTAAATTTGAGGCTAAAAACTTTTATGTAAAGATAAGATTTGAGCCGTACATGGAGGAGTAAGCTTTTCGTGCAACGAGGAGTTCGTGTGCGGATTGATTATAGACATAAAATTACATTTACTCTAAAATATTCTACCACGAGGAGTCCGTGGAGTGATTGTTTGCTTAAGAAAACAAAAATTACTTCCTCTTTTCTATAGATTGTTTTCTATTAGTGAGAAACTGTTTTTATTTTGTCCGGTGTAATATCGATATTAATTATCTAACGAAAACAAAGTCCTTTATGGATTTGATTGAGTTAATGTAAATTATTATTTAATAAAATCAAAGACCTTTGTGTAGTATCATATTTCCCATGAATAAACAAAATATCATCTTTCACAATGGCTCCACCCACTACTGATCCTTCAGCTTATGTAACATAGGCACGTAGTGCTCCTCTAATTCTCTTTACTTTAATTTGAACAATTATTCGTACACTGTTCTGCAAATGTCCTACCGATGTCTACCGTTGAAAATATGACGATTTAAAAGAAATTCAAATTAGAAAATGATAGGCCGTCTTTAATAATTGGGAATACTACATGAATAACAAGTGTACAACTCTTAAGCAAAAGTATGAATCTCACTATGATCACATTTTCTTTCTTTATGATAGAACTCATATTTTTGTGAGAGTTGTACATTTAATGTCCAAATTTTGTTGTACATATACATTTTTGTTCATAATTTTGGAATACACTCACAAAGATGTGATTCAAATTAAAAAATGACATGATGACAATCATCCTTGATAACTTTAAAGCGATCACTATCTCTTATCTTTCATGTCATCCAATTCTTGTTCACTCACGATGTTTAACATGGTTTCAGAACCCACTATAACATGTGTATTTGTTATGTCTCCCTCCAATTTGTCCCCGTACAGTCTCCTTCCATTTACGCTACTCTAAAAACTCGGTTCTCTGCTACCCACAAAAGTAATATCTGTTGCTTTAGAGGTTCACCTTTTTTCGCTATCCGCATAATATATCTCTTCCTTTGTAATATTTGTTTTCCAACCGTTCGATGCTTTGTTTTATACACCAGACATACCATCGTCTCATCCTCCTCGAGATGAGTTTGCCATAAAAATGTTGTCGTCTTCCGACTCTCCACGCACTACCCAAAGTCGCTGCAAATTCATCCACTTCTATCTTTGCTCGCTGCTTTCTCAACCACCATTTCATAAACCACTATCACCATCGTGTTCGCCACCTTGATTCGACCTTGCCCTGACAATTTCACAATATTTTGAGTGCTCACGAGCCACCCTCATCCCGATAGGCGTGGCCCCTTGTTGCAAATATGGTACTATTGACATGGCGGTGCCACTACTACTTCCCTAGGTTT
>QANU01089399.1:0-33339 GCA_003254905.1 Nissolia schottii
GTCACCAAATCGCAGAATAATTAGTTTTAACTAATCTTCCAGAAATAAAATCAATACTAGAAGCTTATTCCATTTTATCTCACCTTTATCCTCATTTTATCTTTTTACGTCTTTTCTAGACAATGTCTTAAAGAACGAGAAAAGTCGGGTTGTTACAATCTCCATTATTGATTCCATGGCCTTGACGGACCAACAAGGCCAGTACAACAGAGGTCCTAGGAGAGGAGGAGTGCTTGAGCTGGGACCCAAAGATGCTATCCTCGCCCAACACAAGCAACTCTAACAACAGATAGACGAGGTGAAAAAGGCCCTAAGCGAGTTGCCCAAACAAATTAGAGAAGCCCGTGATGCAAAAAGGCAACAGGTATTTTTCTGTGAAATTTGTAATGGCGATCACCCGTCCAATGTTTGTCATTTCAGGGAAGAGGAGGTGCACTTCCTTGAAAACCAGCCACGGCCACCCTATCAAAACAATTTCCAAAGGGGGCCGAATCAAAATTTCAATCAGCCATGGAGGCAAGAAGCCGAACCTTCATTCAGAGCTCCACAACCGCCGTACCAACCACCCCGCCCGTATCAGAACCAACCACCCGTGCACTCAAGTTCCAAAATAGAGGAAATGTTCAATCAATTTATGCAACAATCAATGATAAATCAAAAGAATAACGAAGCCTCTATTAGGAACTTAGAGACACAATTGGGACAATTGGCTACTGATATAGCGGAGCTGAAAAAGAAAAGATTTACGGCTAACCCGGAGCTGAACCCTAAGGACTCTTGTCTTGGGAGGAGGGTTGATGATGAAGAGGAGAGTTAGAAGAAAAATGCGTCAGGCTAACGACGTAAAACAAAGCGCTGTCTGGGAGGCAACCCAGAAGTTTGTAAGTTTTTATTATTTAGTAGTTTATTTATTTTGTAGGTAATTAATTTTAAGGTGTTAAGAACAATTTTTATAAAATATGGTGAAAAAGAAATAAAAGATTTTCTAAATCATGTAATTAGGATTGAAATTAGAAAGTGCTAATCTTTTCAATTAAGCTTAAATTGAAGCACTTTAATTTCAAACTTAATCACTGATTTTGAATCTTTACACTTGTTTAAAAAAGGTGCACATACTTAAATTGGTAATAGGATTCTTATTTGTTAAAGAAATGAAAATAAATTCTTAAGAAAAGAATCTTTTCAAAAAGCACCTTAAAATGTTTATTTTGGATCCATAAATTATTGTGGGAAATTCTGTCCACAATAAAAATGGGAACTTCTGTCCACTTAAGCGGGGATTTCTGTCCGCAAGTTGTAGGGAATTCTGTCTACAACAAGGATTCAAAATAAAACATGATCTCTCTAACGCTACTTGGAAGAAAGGAAGTTTTCTTTGATTGTTTTTGCAGGCCGGAGAACAACCAAAGGAATTCCTAAAAACATCAAAAGAGAGACACACATCTGAGGATGAAGAGCATGATTCTTCAAGGAAAGATGAGCCTCTATCTCCTCAATATCTTGAAGCAAGATGAAGTAGCTTGAACAACTACGAAGAAACTACATCAATAAGGCTACTTCAAAGATATTCACCATAACAGGGAGCTTTTTAATTTTCTGGCACCTTAATTAGTTAATTTCCTTATTAGTTTAATATGTGCTTAAGAACTTGTTTGTTTAAAAACAAAGTAGTAGTTTATTTTACTTGGTTTGATGCATGAACATATAATATATCATGAATTGAATTGTTTCAATATCTTGATGCATGCACTTTGTTTGCATAAGCATAACCTTGAAGATGTTTTGAAACCAAGGAAATAAACCCTAAACCGAGTAAGGGAGTGAGCCAAACACTAAAGTGAGATAGAGAGAATCACCATTGTTTTGCACAATTAAATTTGTTTGAGTCTCTAATTTTGATAAATTGTATGGCAATAATAGGAAATGATCAAGGCATTTTGTTCTGTAGATTTTAAAACCTACTTGGCCAAATAAAGCCAACCTAAAATTAGGAATTTTGAGCCTAAAATGAGAAAAATTTTGTTTCATAGTCCCTGAGCCTTAAAGGAAAAACAATGATATCCCTTAATATCCGGAATTAAGAGAGCATTCAAAATTGGATTATGTGCAAAAGATCTAAGTCAGGGGGAGACAAGGATGGGCGAAGTGGAATATACAAAAGAAGTAAAAAGAACAAAAGCAAGAAGTGAAAAAGAACACATTCTATCCCAAAACAAAAAGAAGAAAAAGAAAAAGGGATAGAGGAAAAAGAAAATCAAGGAGAGAAGGGTTGAAAAAAGGAAAAGAAAAGAAAATTTTTTGAAGAATAGGTGACAACAAGAAGTTGGTTTTCATTGATCTCTTAATTGGAAAATTTGCATATCCAGAAAAACCAATGTTCTTTGTAGCCTGGCCCCATTACAACCCTAAAAGTCCTTTGTGATCCTTGCATGACCATACTATGAATTGAATGGTGAGACAGGTAACAAATTTAAATTATTGTAATCCAATGGTGACATGGAGCAAAAACACTCACCCCAAATTGGCCCACTGGCCGTTGTGCGATAAATGATAATTTCCTTGGTGGAAAAGACATTGGATAGTGTGACTCGCTTATGCCATTCAAAGTATTTGTGCATTTGACTTGTTCAAGTTCTTTTGTGTTTCACATGGTCTCAAGCTTAAAACATCTCAATTCATTGCATTAACCGATTGTTCATAAGCATTAATCTCTTGTAGAATAATTCTACTACCTCTTGTTTGAGGACAAACAAGGTCTTAAGTCAGGGGGAGTGATAAGTGCCCAAAATACACAATTTTCATCATTCAAAATGGCACTTATTCTCACATATTCTAAAGAATTATCTAATTAAATCTCTATGTTTTGTAGGTTTTAAATATGTTTTGATAAAAGGATGCAAGCATAATTTATTGAAGAATAATCCCATAAAAGATGGAAAAAAGGGCAGAATTGGAAAAGAGCTTAGAAAGAAGATTCTGGACGAAGGCATCGCTCAGCGAAGGACGTGCATCGCTCAGCGCTTTGAACAATATCGCTCAGCGGACATGAGGTTATCGCTCAGCGAACTTGAGTCGGCAAGCCACTTGCACCGGCGCCATCATTGAGCCAGCTGGAGCCAGCTAATCGCTAAGTGCCACGTCAGCGCCGCCATGCAAAAAGCTGCCGAGCATTTAATGAAGATGCGTGACAGTACGATCGCTCAGCGATAAAGCGCCGCCACCCAGCGATTAAGTGTTTATCGCTCAGCGAAAGAACCAAAACCGCTGAGTGACGGATCCCAAATTTTGCCTATAAATAGAGGAGGCCAAGACCATTCCGAGGGCATCCTTTTTCCCCTCCATTCTTCACTTCTTATACACATTTTCTTTGTACTTTGAAGCTTAGTTTAGTTTAGGTTAGGTTAGGAACAAAAACAAGGCTTGTGAAGGAGCCGGAGATCAAGGAAGCTTGGCGAAGCCATGGCCATGATAGCGTGAGCACGTGTCATGGTAAGTGCCCAAACCTTGCCTCCGAGATTCTCTTGTAAGATGGGTTCCTAACCCTCTTTTTGTTGGGATTTTGATCATTATTGTAGTTTGCTTGTATCCATGTAACTTTTACATATGAATCTATCCTTTTCCTATGATTTGCTTGAATGGTTTTATGCTTAATGCTAGTCTTTGTTTAATGTCTTGATTCTTGATTTGGGATTTAATTGTATGAACGATAGTTATACTAATTAAATCATAACCAAGTTAAGATCAACATCATTATGCTTAACTAGATTCTAGGCTTGAACGTTGTGAACGACAGTTACAATCATTAGAGTCGGAACTAAACCATTTCATCTAATCTTGTTGCCATAACCGGAATAAAGATTAGCCGTTTTAACATCTGGATTAACGCGGGTGTACTTTGTTAAGCTCGTGTACGAAAGTGACAGTTTAACAAAGGAAACCTATGATCTTGTCCTGCGCGAAAGTGATGACAAGTTAAGAACTGGTGGCGGGCAATCAAATGATAGTTCTATGTGATTAGTAACTGGATGCATGAAACTATGATGTGATTAAAATTCCCACAAGATCCGAAACTACCTCTGATTTGTTTCCTATTTTATTTTCCTGTCTTTTATTTATCTAGTCTATTTAAATATAAATCAAATCACAAATCTTTCACCTCATTGTTTAATTAAACGAACTCAAGAATGGTATTTTTACAACTCCCTGTGGGATCGACCATACCCTATACTGCAATTGGATTCCTTTTGGAATCTGAAAGCCGTAAAGTAAGTATGTATATAAATATTTAATTTGAACGACAAAGAAGTACAAATACGCCTTCCACTAACTTGGCACGGTTGTGACAAACCAAAGCTGTGTCAAGGATAGAGAACGTGCGTTTGGCTTTCATCAGTATTCTTGAATTTATTTTCTTATTAGTGTATTTTACGGGCACTTTGGATATCTGGAAAATTTTCAAATTGGACCGAAAATCGCCCTGAATCTCAGGAAAGTCCATGAGATCGTGAAACCCTAATTTTAAGCTGGGGTTATATGGAAAAAATTTATTAATTAAATTTTCCCCGTCTTAGAAATCGGCTAAAAATTATTTACAACGTGAAATCTCCGTACGGGGAAAAATAAGGATGTTACAGAAAGCGCAATGTATTCTTCAAATTGCAACACTGATAATATTGGTCTTCGATATGAAATATGCTTAAATATCAGTAGTTTTTGGGCAAGAAGCGAAGCTACAGATCTTCGGTATGAATGGTGTATTCATATCTTATTAATGTTGAATGTGATGTACTGTTTTCAATTTGTAAGTGTTGTTGGGTGCTCCACGAATAAAATTCTTATTTTTTTATCAAAAAAAAAGGATAGTATAGTGTTATATGATCTTATCCAATTTTATCTTACAATTATTGTATTAACTAATTTTATCTTACATCGCATAATATATTTTTTTTACTCAGTTTGGGGCAGTATGGTTCTTGTTAATGTCATTGAATATTCAGATGGGTTTTGCTCAAAGGGGAGCTGGATGATGTGGGTCTCACACTTGAGAGGGAGATTGCTGGGATTCAAGTGTAAGTGTTTAAAAAATTTTCACATTGACTAGTGATGGATTCGGTGAAGAGTTTATAAGTGAGAGGATTCATAGACTCATTACCTTTAAAATTTTTGGTCAAGATGTGACGGTCTGGCCCACTTATGAGGTTTCTCACTTAGCCCATCGATATTGATCTCCTTCATTTTGGGCTCCTCCTCCCCAAAAGCCATAACTAACGAACACACCAACAGCAACTTTAATTCACATCCATGTTTCAATTCCTTTATCACGGATATAAAGGGATGATGAATTGCTTATCACGGACATGGCTACATTTGGCAATGCAAGGACTTGAACGATCCCATCTTTCCAACTATTTCTATTCATAACTGGAATGAATAATATGTTGTAGCTTCAAAGTTCAAACATTGTGTATATCCATATTGATTTTACAAAATCAATGTTAGAGAAGGAAGGGATGACGATGGGGAATTAGAAAACATGGACCAGAACGACAATATATAATTAAAAAAATGTTGGACAATAAAATTATTTAAGTATATGTTACGCACTAAACACATAATAGTATACAAATTTATATAATATATTTCTTATATTATATTATCAAACCCTATACTATTATATCTAATAATATAATAAATTCTTATCGTATGCAGCGGAGCCTATAGTCATTCTCTGTTCATGTACCTGCTATTTTTCTTTTGGTATACTATTTTTATCACTTGATAATTAAAACAATAATTTAATGCCAATTATTTATTATCAGTAATGATATGTTTATTCAATACAATATCAAAACAGATTATTTATATAATATAAATAATAAAAAGATTAATTATTTGTTAAGATAAACATGTCATGTGAGTCACTAGATAAATATTATGTGAGTCACTAATATACCATCTTCTAATCCGGATCATTGGTCTAAATCAAAAGATTATTATCACATTTTCTCATTTTTCTCAACAAAACACTTTTTTACGAGAGTCATCCCATATTCGATACTTGACTTGTAATAAACTTAACAAAAATATTATTTTGACACCAAAGTTAGCATTAAACACAAAATCTTCCTCTCATACACGTCATAATACACATTATAGAGCACTCACTCAAATCATGTGAGCCCCATGATGAAACACCCTAGCTAACTGTCTACACTTAAGTCGTACGCAAGCTCACTAGGTTGTTTACTACATGGTGGGAATACCTTAGTCCATCGTTATCTTTCGAAAGTAGCTGCTTACGAAAATACGGAACAATTTTTAAACTTTTCATTTGCATCGTTTAATTACTAAAATAGAGCCATGCGTCGGAAAGAAAAAGTATAACAAGCGGTAAAGCCCTTGGGCTTAGCGAATAGCAGTCGAATGATAATAAAGCATGAAATATACATTCAGTTGGTCCATCATACTAAGTCATATAGTTATAATTACACTAAGTAAGGTACAAATAACATATACATAATCCAAAAGTACCATATACAGAGTCCAAATACATAGTATCAAAATGCAAGGGCTACTGGAACACTACTCAGCATGCCCTTGATCAAAAAATCTTGGCATCCAGCTATCTCTGGTCCATATCCCGTCACGACCGCTCACGGCTCCTCGGGCGGTTCTTCGACATCCTCGAAATACGAGTCGTCATAGGTCCTTGAAGTCATAAGGCAGTGGGAGTGAGAACGGTAGGTTCTCAGTGGAAATAACTTTAGTTCCTGTATCTCGTGTTATATTAGGTCGGACTTCAGACTGCTCAGAGATTTCTAAGTGTGCATACATACTAAAGATCCTACTGATTATTATCTGGCCTAAAGTTCTGAATGACTTTATCTACATTACTAAGTGATAGGGGGTCTATTCTTCTTTACTAAGTTCTCGTGCTTATTAACATTGCGTATACATACCTAGCCGTCTCGAGCGTCCTCTTGACGATAATTACAGAATATTAGATACATACATTTCATACATTCATGCATATCAGATTGAACATGGTTTTTGGAATATATGTTATCCCCACCATAGTAGTGCCCTCTTTCGACAGTACTATAACGCAATAACCTCGCACCCCCAGGTAGGCCCTCTTTCGACCTTCCTGCAGTGGGCTTCCACCTTCTGCGTGCCCTCTTTCGACACCTCAGAAGTGGGCGGATGTTGTACCCCCACCTAGCATGCCCTCTTTCGACAGTGCTAGGCGTGATAACCGCACACCTCCAAGTATGCCATATCGACACCACCTGTGGCGGGCTTCCACGTTCAGTATGCCCCTCTGACCTACTGAAGTGGGATCGTTATTTGGACCTGTGATCACGACCTGTACATGTTTCTCATAACTTTTCAACATTTCTTTTCATACAGCATTTCAGCATGTTTTTCCTTTCAGTACCTGCAGCATGACATGACTTGTTCCCTATGAATCAATTCACAATCTTTACTTATTACATGATTACTTCTGATCATCTAAAATTGCCTTATCAGGATGCATGGAATGCTAACACATTATGTCACATACTGCACTTACATCAGTTACCAATTACAGTCACATCATTGATTGTTAGACTATGTGCCTCAAGACAGCTCCCATAGAACTTTCAGGTCTCGGCCCGCACAGCGGTACCCTAGGTTCGCTCAGCGGTCTAAGGTTTCATAAAAATATATTTTCCATCCAAGATGTCAAGTTCTGCCACCGCTCGCTCAGCGGTGCATTAGGACTGCTCAGCGGTACACTCCGCTCAGCGGTACCAAGCCGCTCAGCGGTCACTGGCGAATCTGAAACCGATTTCTTTGTTTCTTTTCCTTTCTCTTCCCCTTTGCTCATGGGTACTCCTTGAGGTTTTCACACATATTCCAACCATCAAAAACCTATCTAATCCAAGTCACAGAACCCTTCAGAATCATCTTCATAAGTCCTAGCATAGGTTCTAACATACATACAATCATAAAAACATACACACACATAAACACATACAACCACCAAAGAGGTGAGCAAACCAAAGTTACCCACTTCTTGGAGGGTTGTTCGGTGGTGGAAGAAGTGTGGGGGAAGTCGTCCTCCGAGCTTTGGGTGCGATCCAAGCTTCTTGACAGAGTTTCTTCGGTAAAATCACGGAGCACACCGACAGAGCTTCGGCTAGGATAGGAATTTTCCTCATTTTTTTCTGCAAAGGGGCTGGCTATTTATAGCCAAAATTCTGCCTCCCATAATTACATTTTTGCCCCTAAGCATAATTACAATTTTGTCCTTTTTAATTTCTTTTATAATTAATTAATTTGGAAGATAATAGAAATGTTACATCACGAATAGTAAATGGAATTTTAAATTATTTTCCTTGGCAATCTGATTCCTCACGTGGGCTGCCCCCAATTTTGACTTTCTCCAGTTCTGTTTCGCTCGTGTTTTATCGTTCGCAGTGTCGGGGCGTCGCGCACGGTCGTCCGAAAAATATTCTGCTTGTACCATCGCGATCCTCTAATTTCCCCGGTCATGGGAATATCAATGCTTTAAGGAATTTGTGAATTTTTCTCCGGAGGAGTATTTTTCACAGATACCTTTAACACGTCATCGAGCCTTGATGACCGTAGACCGTTGTTCCGTTCGCGGTTTCGCTACTTCCTGACCATCCCAATGGGATCGTGGGACCATCCTAAGGTGTTTAAAACCTTTCCTTGGTACTGGTTGGGTTTCTAGAGACTATGGGCTCTCTGCTCAATTCTACATGATAAACAGAGCCGTTTTAGTGTCTGCGGAATCGTCCGAAACTCCGTAGAACTCCGTTTAACGGTCTGCGAAATCGTCCGAAACTCCGTAGAACTCCGTTTAACGGTCAGTTCAATCTCATCATCCGATTTTGATGGTCAGTAGGAATCATTGGAGTGTCATCCAACTTGGCCAAAACCAAACAGAATAATTCCTACAGACTTCCACACATTTACTCTTACCCAAGGTTCTATGAGCAGTTATTTGGCGAAATTCTTACTAAGAAAAGAGCGGGATGTTACACATGATGTGTGAAATTTTCTTTTTGTTATATCTAACATCAACCTTAATGTACAAATAGCATCATTCTAAACCTAATATCAAAACATGTTGTTACTAATGTAACATTCCACTCTTATCTTAGTAAAAATTTTCCCTAAATAACTGTTTGCTGAGCCTTTTGTGTGAATTAACCTGTAGGGGTCAGTAGAAATTATTCTGTTTGGTTTTGATAAATTTTGCTGACACTCAAATGATTCCTCTCGACCCCTAGAGATGGATGAAAAACCTAAAGTGTAGGTAAAAAGGAAATCGGTTTGATTTCGGACGATTCTGCAGACACTAGAACAACCCCGTTTAGCCTCATTTAGCCACTAGAACTGAGTAGAGAGTCCCAAGTCTCTGGAAATCCAACCTATACCGGGAAAAAATTTCAAATACCTTATATTAGCCCCAAAACCTCATTAGGGAGAATAGGCGAGAAGAGGCGATCGCGGAAACGCAAGCGGAACGGTTGTCTGAAGTCACGGGAGCTTAACAACGTATCAAAGGTATCTCTGTAAGGAATACTTGAAACACCCCTAGCCGATCCCGTACTCTCGAGTCGTACGAAATTCCCGCTAGGTTGTTTACTTCGTGATCATATTCTCAGTTTTTGAAGATAGTAGTAGTTTTAACAAAATAGGGACCCAATTTTTTCTCAAGCATACAGTTTTCAACTTAAGAGTCGTGCGTGTAACAGAATAATATAACAAACGATATACTTAGTAAGTCGAGTTCCAAGGCAGTAGATACATAAACTATATACATCGAGGGTCCGGAGCACCTACCAATACACACCATATTATAGTTATATTACATAATCCATACTAATGACAAGTAATACATTTATTTCCTTCCCATAACATCTACTACACTGCGAGCTAGGTCTCCTTTCGCACGTCCTCCTCAGGTTCCACAGCATCCGCATAGTAAGATTCATCTTCCATCCCTAGAGCCATAAGCGAGTGGGGGTGAGAACGGTAGGTCCTCAGTGAGTAACATTTAATCGTGGCTTTTCATTTTCTCGGTTATTCTCCAGCCGCTCAGAGTTTAGTCTAAGTGTACATGCAACTACACCCTACTGATTATGGTCTTGGGCCAATAATCTGTGCAGCTTTATCTACGTTACTAAGTGATGGGTTTTCTAATCTTGTTATCCCCTAAGCTTCGTGCTTCTTAACTGGACGTTTCCCTTAGAGACATACTATTCGTCTTGGGTCGCCCCCTTGACGATATACAATGCATGAACAGTTATACATAATGCTTAGGCAGATAAATCTACATACTCATCATCAGGTCATCAATTAGCAATGCATACATCTAATATCTTAATGCATGGGGAGATCTGGGGATCTCTTACGCGCTCAGTGGCGGCGTCCTACTTAGTCCTTTGCGCCCATGTAGCCATGGCCTCGGACTACAACCTCTTTTTGCTACTATTGTATCGACCCGACGACGCTCTTTACCAGTGTGGTAGCTAACCACGTAAGGCTCATAGGAGGTAAACATAGATTATAATTAGTGCAACCATCCCCTGTGGAATGGCGAGGGATCAGACCTATGAATAATCAGGCGTGGACACGCTTAGATCGGCCCTATGACTCGATCCGGTTTCATTTTCCTCTTTTAGTGGGGCCCCTTAGTCTCATTTCATTCATGCAGGCCTATGCCTATTTTTCATGGCTGGGCCTTTGCCCGTTTCTCACATCTGGGCCTATGCCCGTTTCTTATCGTGGTCAGGTCTCTCTACCTGCGTTGCTTATGACCAATCCATCTTGCTGAATTGGCGAGGGGCGTGTCTGTAAGACTTTGCCAAGAGAATAGGGGTTTCCTAATCATATAACTAGACTCCTTAACTATGGTCTACCGTGCCAACTGGGGTCGGGACCTTCCTAACTTTCTTTATTTCCTAGAGTTCCATTATGATCTTCATTAAGCCTTTAAGGTGAACCTCTAATTATCTAAGGTCGCCCTAACTCCTACGACGGCCTTTCCTCGTGATGCATGCTCGAATTTTGCACAGACATACATAACTACGCAGGTTGGATTCCATAGAACCTTGAAAATCATAAGCTTTCAGTGAGCATTCGAATGCCTAAGGGTTTAGCATTCGATTGCTTCGTTCAATCGAATCACTTGGGGATTCAATCGGCTGAACTCCTTTTAGGTCTTTCATTCGATTGAAATCTCTAAGTATTCGATTGAAATCCTCTGCGGTCTTTCATTCGATTGAAATCCCTCAGTATTCGATTGAAATCCAAAATCTTCTTTCATTCGAATATGTGGGAATTCAATCGAATGCTACAGTAAAAAAATCGCCCCAGAGTGCAAATTCTCCATGGTTTGCTCCGCGTAACATTTTTCGCTTCCACAGTAATCCAATCCATACAGTTATGGTTTCCAAATCTCAGAATCATCCAAATCTAGCTTCCCTAACTCATTTCCTATAGTTTTTGTAAAATAGTTTTCCAATCATACACAGAGATGCATTTAAACAATCATTAAACAAACCACATAGACAGTGGGCTTAGAGTTACCCACTTCCTATGCAGATTTGAAGTTGGTAGGTGGAAGGTGGAGAAAATCCTTGTTGCAATGGTATGCTCCAAGAAATTTTCGGAGGTCCGGTAGCGCTCTCGCGATGTGCTCGAACGATACAAGGAAAGCAAAAATTTGAGCAAACAGCAGAGCTTCATAAATGCCCTTCGGTTTGCACACAGGGAGCATTTATAGCCGTGGCCGGTTGTTGCAAATAATTATTAATTAATTATTATTATATTATTATTTTATTATAGTTATTTTAATTATCCTAGCTCTGAGTCTACTTTAATCATTTCTTACTAATCCTGGTCCACACACAAGTCCCCAAAAATATCCCAATTATACATTCATGACCTAGGAGTTTTCCCGGCCAGGATGGCGGTCCGAAACAAGACATCCGGGGACTTGTTCCTGTCAGCCACTCCTTCGCAGATCCCTTTGGTCCCCAACCGGATTCCCATTTCCCTCCAAACTGAACACCAATCTTATAGCACCCGGTGGGACCCTAACCTTCTAGTCTTTTCCTCCCAACCTAAAGGGCAAGTCTCATAATTAATTTTCCTCTACCCCAATTTCGGGTTTCTTTGTACTGTTTACCTAAGCCAGAGTCATAAGTCGTACCCAAGGTCTTCTTAAGGGAAGTCGGGTTGTTACATTCTACCCCCCCTAAAAAAAAAATTTCGTCCTCGAAATTTAAGTATAGTTGGAGTCCGTACTTTCAGAATAGTTCAGGATAAGCTTTTCGCATATCCTCCTCCAGCTCCCACGTTTGTTCCTCGAATTCTCCATTTGCCCATATTACCCGCACCATGGGAATCTCCTTACTCCGTGTCTGACGAGTCTTGCGGTCGATAATTTTCTGAGGAGTAAGAGGTAAAGCTAGATCCTCTCTTAGCTGTACTTGTTCTGGCTGCAGTACATGGTCTGGGGAGGCGTAGTATTTTCGTAGCTGAGATACGTGGAAGACATCATGAATGTTGGCCAAGTTGGGCGGAAGAGCTATCCTGTAGGCCATTGGCCCTACGCGCTTTAGGATCTGAAAGGGACCCATAAATCGGGGGCTCAATTTCCTGACTTTCAAGGATCTACCAATCCCAGTCGCTGGTGTGACCTTCAGAAATACGTGATCTCCTTCTTGAAACTCTAATGGTCTTCGGCGGTTATCAGCATAACTCTTTTGCCGGCTCTATACCGTAAGCATCCTTTGGCGCACTAGTTTTATCATATCTTCCGCCTCTTGCTTCTCTTCTGGAGTCAGCCCTTGGTACTGTCTGCTATCATTCCAACAAAGTGGCGAATGACATTTCCGACCGTAGAGGGCCTCGAAAGGGGCCATGCCTATACTGGCCTGGTAACTATTATTATACGAGGGTATCCAAAGCACATGCTCGCAGCATATCTTCCAAGGTCTGGATGGTTCTCTCTGACTGGCCGTCTGTCTGAGGATGATACGCCGAACTCAATTGCAATTGTGATCCTTGAGCTCTTTGAAAAGCTATCCAGAACTGAGAGGTAAACCTAGGATCCCTATCCGAAATAATAGAAGAAGGGATTCCGTGCAACCGTACCACCTCCTTCAGATATACCTGCACCAACTTCTCCATCGAGTAGTTCATTTTGACAGGGATAAAATGAGCAGACTTCGTCAGCCTGTCTACAATTACCCATACCGCATCCATCCCTGTTCGGGTACGTGGTAGTCCGGTGACAAAGTCCATCGCGATCCCACTCCATTTCCATTCGGGAATCTCCGGAGGATTTAGTAACCCGGGGGGCCTCTGATGTTCGATCTTTACTTTCTGGCAAACCAAGCATTTCTGTAACCAGTCTTCTACGTTCCTCTTTAACCCTGGCCACCAAAACATCTTCCGCAGGTCATGGTACATCTTGGTAGTTCCTGGGTGTATCGTAAACTGACTTTTATGCCCTTCTCGTAAGATGTCTTCTCGCAAACTGCCCTCTCTGGGCACACAGATGCGCTGGCGGAACCGTAACATCCCTTCCGGATCAGTGGTCACCTCCTTGATCTTCCCTGTGATGACGGTGTCGCGAAACTGGCGCCACGAATCCTCCTGGCATGCTTCTTGAGCCTCCCTGATTCGCTGCTTAAAGTCGCTTGTGACTTGCAAAGGACATAATATTAGACGATCGCTACGACGGGCGATGGTTAAGTCTAGATCACGGAACTCCTCAAGTAACCGCGTCTCCCGTACCATTAGATGAGCCATGTGCAACGACTTTCAACTTAAGGCATCAGCTACCACGTTGGCCTTTCCCGGATGATAATTTAAGCCGAAGTCATAATTCTTCAAAAACTCGGTCCACCTACTTTGTCTCATATTAAGCTCCCTCTGATAAAAAAGGTACCTCAAACTCTTATGATCGGAAAACACTTCGAACCGAACTCCGTACAAGTAATGCCTCCAGAGCTTTAGCGCAAAGACTACCGCGGCTAATTCCAAATAGTGCATGGAGTAGTTGATCTCATGGGGCCTTAGTTGTCTCGAAGCATAGGCGATTACCTGCCGCTACTGCATCAACACGCATCCCAATCCTGCTTTTGATGCGTCGCAATATACTTCAAAAGGCAATTGGGGGTCTGGTAATATCAAAACCGGAGCCGTGGTCAGCTTCCCCTTCAGTTCCGTCTCCTTTCACATTCGGGTGACCAGGTTAACTTGACTCCCTTACGCGTCAATTTCGTCAGCGGCAATGCAATTTGGGAGAATTCCTCAATAAATCGCCGGTAGTACCCTGCGAAACCCAGAAAACTCTGGATCTCCGTAACCGAAGTGGGTCTCTCCCACATTTGTACTGCCTCTACTTTGCTAGGATCCACGGCAACACCTTGCTCCGATACTACGTGCCCTAGGAATTGTACCTCTTTTTCCCAGAACTCGCATTTGGATAGCTTGGCGTACAGCTTCTTGGCCCTCAAAATCCCCAATACGGTCCTCAAATGTCGGGCATGCTCCTCCTCATCCCTTGAGTACACCAAGATATCATTTATGAAGACAATCACGCACTCGTCTAAATAGGCATGGAAAATGTGGTTCATGTAATCCATAAAAATTGCAGGAGCATTGGTCAGCCCAAATGACATCACAGTAAATTCATAATGTCCATAACGGGACCTGAATGCTGTCTTGGCAATATCCTCCTCGCGTACCCGTATCTGATGATACCCCGATCTCAGGTCGATCCTTGAAAACACTCTAGCTCCCTTCGATTGATCCAGGAGGTCGTCTATCCTTGGCAGTGGATACTTGTTTTTAATCGTCACCTTGTTGAGCTGCCTATAATCAATACAAAGCCTCATAGAGCCATCCTTCTTCTTGACGAACAACACCGGGGCTCCCCATGGTGATGCACTATGAATCCTTTATCCATCAACTCTTCTAACTGCTTCTTCAATTCTTGCAGTTTTAGTGGGGACATATGATAGGGGGTAATGGAAATGGGTCCGGCGCCTGGTACCAAGTCAATGGAGAACTCTACTTCTCGCTGGGGAGGGAACTCTGGAATATCATCGGGGAAAACGTCGGGGTACTCACATATTACTGGAATCGCTTCAATTTTTTGATCCGTCGCCTCCACCTCCGAGGATGCTAGAAATACACACCCTTGGCCCTCCAACCAGCAATAGTACATGGTCGGTAGTTCGTCATCCCCCTTTGTCGAACTTGTGACTCCCGAAGGAAGAATCACCAATTTATTGGCGCAATCCAGCACCACCGCGTTTGTTTTCAACCAGTCCATCCCTAGTATAATATCTAGCCCGACTAGGGGAAGGCAAATCAAGTCAGCTACGAACTCCCTTTCCTGTAACTGAAACGGGCATCTAAGGCACACCTGACAGATGGCGCAGTAGGCGTTGACACCGATCGAGTGTATGGTAGCATAGTAGGAGATAATTGTATCTCCTTCACACTGCCATGAGAGATAAAGGAGTGCGAGGCTCCAGAGTCATACAACACAGTCAATGATTTCCCATTGATAGAGCATGTACCTAAAATTAGCCCTTCCTCCTGCTGGGCCTCCTCGGCTGCCATGGTGAAAACGCGGCGCTGGCGTTGGGGCGTAGGCAGCAACGCTCTGTATTTCCTGGCAAAATGCCCGCTTTGGCCACACCTAAAACATATGTTCTGTCCTGCCAAACACTCACCTGCATGGGGCTTGTTACACTTTGGGCAAGCTGGCCTGGTCTCTGGCAGTTTCTGGTTCGCCCCTCCCTGCGGTTGAGGTCGTGACGCTGGTGGCCCTGCCCTGGGCTGGCTCTGCGACCTCCCTATTCCTTGCGGTGGTCTCTGAGAATACTGGCCCCTCCCCTTCCCTGGGAAGGGGGCAGAAAATGGCCCCTTCTTCCGGGGGGGTCCATCTGTGAGCTCCCTACCTCGGCAAACCTCCTCTTGTTGCGCTCGTTGCGCACCTCAGCCAGGTCCCGGTTGGCCTCCTCCTGAGCCAAGCAGGTGTTTACCAACGTAGCATAATCTCGTATACCGGAGCTTGCCAGGAACACTTTCAGCTCGGCCTTCAGGCCTCGGTGGTATTTAGCACACTTCCAATTATCATCTGGGCAAAACCTACCCATTCGGGAGTAACGGCAAAGCTTCTCAAAGGCCGTTGTATACTCTGTAACGCTCATTGTCCCTTGCTTCAGTTCCAAGAACTCCGCCTCCTTCCGATCCTGTAGCTCCCTAGGGAAGTACTTATCCAAGAATGTCATCTTGAACTGCTCCCAGGACATTTCTACCCCTCCCTGTTCCACTTCCGGTCGGGTCATATCCCACCATTCGGCAGCTACCCCTTCCAGCTTCCTTGAGGCAAATTTGATCTTCTGAGAGTCCGTACAGGGAACATCTTCAAAGATCTACTCTATTTTCCTGACCCAACCGTGAACCAGATCGGGATCCATCAATCCCTCGAACACCGGCGGATTAGCCCGCATGAAGTCCTTATACCGGAGAGTCTCAATTTCTTGAACAGTCGGGATTACATTCCGTTGAGCCGTGGCGGCCGCAATCTGAGCTGTGGCCTCGGCTTGGGTTTGAGCAGCTTGCGCCACTTACTGCAGTATCTCCGTCAGATCTACAGCAGCAGACTCTCGAGACGTGTTATCCCTTCTTGGAGGCATGTCTGAGTATCAGCACCTGCAAAATCCTGAGTTGATCAATCTCAAGAATAGCCAGTACACCTATAACCAGAACATACAACTTAGGAGGGTATACACTGTGCGTCATGCTCGGAAGCATAGTGTAGCTCAGTCCTCAGGCTCACTCGGACCAAACTGCTCTGATACCAAATGAAACACCCCTAGCCGATCCCATACACTCGAGTCATACGAAATTCCCGCTAGGTCGTTTACTTCGTGATCATATTCTCAGTTTTCGAAGATAGTAGTAGTTTTAACAAAATAGGGACCCAATTTTTTCTCAAGCATACAGTTTTCAACTTAAGAGCCGTGCGTGTAACAGAATAATATAACAAACGATATACTTAGTAAGTCGAGTTCCAAGGCAGTAGATACATAAACTATATACATCGAGGGTCCGGAGCACCTACCAATACACACCATATTATAGTTATATTACATAATCCATACTAATGACAAGTAATACATTTATTTCCTTCCTATAACATCTACTACACTGCGAGCTAGGTCTCCTTTCGCACGTCCTCCTCAGGTTCCATAGCATCCGCATAGTAAGATTCATCTTCCATCCCTGGAGCCATAAGCGAGTGGGGGTGAGAACGGTAGGTCCTCAGTGAGTAACATTTAATCGTGGCTTTTCATTTTCTCGGTTATTCTCCAGCTGCTCAGAGTTAGGTCTAAGTGTACATGCAACTACACCCTACTGATTATGGTCTTGGGCCTATACTCTGCGCAGCTTTATCTACGTTACTAAGTGACGGGTTTTCTAATCTTGTTATTCCCTAAGCTTCGTGCTTCTTAACTGGACGTTTCCCTTAGAGACATACTATTCGTCTTGGGTCGCCCCCTTGACGATATACAATGCATGAACAGTTATACATAATGCTTAGGCAGATAAATCTACATACTCATCATCAGGTCATCAATCAGCAATGCATACATCTAATATCTTAATGCATGGGGGGATCTGGGGATCTCTTACGCGCTCAGTGGCGGCGTCCTACTTAGTCCTTTGCGCCCATGTAGCCGTGGCCTCGGACTACAACCTCTTTTTGCTACTATTGTATCGACCCGACGACACTCTTTACCGGTGTGGTAGCTAACCACGTAAGGCTCATAGGAGGTAAACATCGATTACAATTAGTGCAACCATCCCCTGTGGAATGGCGAGGGATCAGACCTATGAATGATCAGGCGTGGACACGCTTAGATCGGCCCTATGACTCGATCCGGTTTCATTTTCCTCTTTTAGTGGGGCCCCTTAGTCTCATTTCATTCATGCAGGCCTATGCCTATTTTTCATGGCTGGGCCTTTGCCCGTTTCTCATATCTGGGCCTATGCCCGTTTCTTATCGTGGTCAGGTCTCTCTACCTGCGTTGCTTATGACCAATCCATCTTGCTGAATTGGCGAGGGGCGTGTCTGTAAGACTTTGCCAAGAGAATAGGGGTTTCCTAATCATATAACTAGACTCCTTAACTATGGTCTACCGTGCCAACTGGGGTCGGGACCTTCCTAACTTTCTTTATTTCCTAGAGTTCCATTATGATCTTCATTAAGCTTTTAAGGTGAACCTCTAATTATCTAAGGTCGCCCTAACTCCTACGACGGCCTTTCCTCATGATGCATGCTCGAATTTTGCACAGACATACATAACTACGCAGGTTGGATTCCATAGAACCTTGAAAATCATAAGCTTTCAGTGAGCATTCGAATGCCTAAGGGTTTAGCATTCGATTGCTTCGTTCAATCGAATCACTTGGGGATTCAATCGGCTGAACTCCTTCTGGGTCTTTCATTCGATTGAAATCTCTAAGTATTTGATTGAAATCCTCTGCGGTCTTTCATTCGATTAAAATCCCTCAGTATTCGATTGAAATCCAAAATCTTCTTTCATTCGAATCCGTGGGAATTCAATCGAATGCTACAGTAAAAAAATCGCCCCACAGTGCAAATTCTCCATGGTTTGCTCCGCGTAACTTTTTTCGCTTCCACAGTAGTCCAATCCATACAGTTATGGTTTCCAAATCTCAGAATCATCCAAATCTAGCTCACCTAACTCATTTCCTATAGTTTTTGTAAAATAGTTTTCCAATCACATACACAGAGATGCATTTAAACAATCATTAAACAAACCACATAGACAGTGGGCTTAGAGTTACCCACTTCCTATGCAGATTCGAAGTTGGTAGGTGGAAGGTGGAGAAAATCCTTGTTGCAATGGTATGCTCCAATAAATTTTCGGAAGTCCGGTAGCGCTCTCGCGATGTGCTCGAACGATACAAGGAAAGCAAAAATTTGAGCAAACAGCAGAGCTTCATAAATGCCCTTCGGTTTGCACACGGGGGCATTTATAGCCGTGGCCCCCTGTTGCAAATAATTATTAATTTAATTATTAATTAATTATTATTATATTATTATTTTATTATAGTTATTTTATTTATCCTAGCCCTAAGTCTACTTTAATCATTTCTTACTAATCCTGGTCCACACACAAGTCCCCAAAAATATCCCAATTATACATTCATGACCTAGGAGTTTTCCCAGCCAGGATGGCGGTCCGAAACAAGACATCCGGGGACTTGTTCCTGTCAGCCACTCCTTCGCAGATCCCTTTGGTCCCCAACCGGATTCCCGTTTCCCTCCAAACTGAACACCAATCTTATAGCACCCGGTGGGACCCTAACCTTCTAGTCTTTTCCTCCCAACCTAAAGGGCAAGTCTCATAATTAATTTTCCTCTACCCGAATTTCGGGTTTCTTTGTACTGTTTACCTAAGCCAGAGTCATAAATCGTACCCAAGGTCTTCTTAAGGGAAGTCGGGTTGTTACAATACTCCTCCGGAGAAAAATTCACAAATGCCTTGAGTTGACCTTACTTCCATGTTAAGGGAAATTAGGGGATCGCAGCGGTATGCTCGGAATATTTTCGGACGACCGTGCGTCACGCACCGGGACTGCGAACGACCAAACACGAGCGAAACGGGACCGGGTGGGACCCAAATCTGAATTCCCCACGTGACTACACTAGATTTTCTAGGAAAAATAATAAAATAAGGGTTACTATTCATTGATGTGACCTTTTATTTTCCAAACTAATTAAATAATTAGTTAATTAAATTAGAAATGACATTTTGGTAATTTGGGCCAAGGCCAAAATTGGAAAGTGGCATTCAGCCCCAAGACTATAAATACCCCCCTAAACCGAAAATGTGGAGAAAAATAGGAAACCTTGCCAGAACTCTGTCCGTTTACCCAATCGAGTGTTGTTATGTCAAACCAAAGGCCCAGGTACTTCCTATATCCAACCTAGTTCAGGTTCTTCAGAAATCCGCTAACCTAAACCCACAAAGATCCTTCAAAATCCCTAGAGGAAGCTTAGGAAAATTCAGCCAAGAAGACTTAGGAGACATCAAAGCAAGCTAGGAGTCTACAGGCACGTCGGAACCGGGAAAACGTGGGTAAATCTGACATAACCACTATCTATGTGGTCTAAGATGCTTGATGATATTCATGATGTGTTTTGTGCTAGAACATGCTAGGTTCTTGTTTGATGACCCTCTTGATGGACTATTATGATTATATGTCAATATGTGAATACTACATGCTCTATGTGATTCATGAATAGATTGTTAGGAAATATGAGGTTTATGATGGAAATGAATTTTAGAAAATGAAAGTATGACTATTATTGTTAGAGTTTGATGATGAATGATGGAAGAAATGCTTTAAGGATTGATGGTGAGAAAGCTTGTAGAACATGGAAAATTGCAGGAATTAGAAGCAGAAATTCGTCAGGTGACGCTGACCGGCTAGGTTGCCCGCTGAGCGGTCAAAGGCGCTGGGCGGCCTGTGAGGACGCTGAGCGGCCTATCCTATGTGCTGAGCGACCTGACTAAAGTTTAGAATCCTTATTTCAAAACTTGTCATTTTCTGAACACAAACACTTTTCTTAAACATAGCTTTTCATACTGCTTGCAATTATCCACGGATCTACTAATTTCACTAAGTATGCTAATTGTTATGAACTGAGGATTTATGTTTAAGATGTAACACCCTAGGTTAGCAGCTTATGCTTAAGTCATAAACCGCGTCTGCTAGGTTGTTATCTGCTGTGTGGGAATACTAATAGTCCCTACTTTACTTAGGAAAATAGTTAAGTTAACTGAAAGTAAGGACCCATTTTTTTTTCTTTAAAACATATGTTGTTGTTATACGTCAAACTAGAGCCATGCGCATGGACTATCATAAGTCCCATATAGTCGTATAACAGATAAATGCGAACGTCGTCTGTCATACACGTACGTACATAAGCAGTAAGGTAAACAGTACCAAGTGGGTCAAGCAATTAATTTCATACATGTCAAATAGTCATAGATACATATCATAAATATTGTATTAATACATCAAAAAGGGTTGTACATATCCTAAGCCCGTACTACAAAATAACAGATATCAAAATATACATCAAGCTAGTGCTACTGGCAAAGAGTGTCGTCTGATGACAGGGTTTGGGGACAGGGCTGGTCAGATCTCCGGCTCATCGTTGCTGGGGTCCTCCTCCGGGTCCTCCTCTAGGTCCTCTTCTGGGTCCTCCTGCTCTGGCTCTTCGGGCTCGTCCTGCTCCTCCAAGATCTCGATGAGAGAATCCTCCTCAGGTGATGAGGACACAGGTACGTCTAGCGGTCGGAGTCGAACGGAGACTGGATCGACCTCTACGTCCTTCTCATAGAGAGCGGGCTCGCCGTCAGCGGAAGTCTCTGGCTCTGGGACAACCAGTGGTGTAACTCGGAGAGGTGGGGGACGGTTCACTACGAGCACTGTCCATAGCTCCGCCTCCTCCCCTGTCTCAGGATCTACAATCCTAAATCTGCTGCAAAGGATCCGCCGCTTCTTCAGCGGGGTCGTCATCTAACTCGCCTGAGTGGGGTGAGAAAGGTGGTTCTCAGTGGTTAACTATGGCATAGGGGGGATCTGGTTACTCAATTATGCTCCGGCCGTCCAGGAAATCTCTAAGTGTTCATGCATCTAGACATCCTACCAGTTATTTCTTGTCTAAGTTCCTGGGCGGCTTTATCTAGTTACTAGGTGACAGGGAACTAATCTTTCTTACTAAGTTCTCGTGCTTTTTATCGTTGACCGTTACACTACTACACATATATGTATGCCCGGTGACCTTGCCCCATGCGTTCCCTTCGAGCATGGTGACATGGTCGAGACATAGCGACGCTTTAACCACATAGGTATGTATGCAAGGTGATCGTGTCCCATGCGTTCCCTTCGAGCCTGGTGACGTGATCGAGCCCCATGCGTTCCCTTCGAGCATGGTGACGTGCACAATGCCTGCATTCCTTTCGAGCCTGCTCTTGTGCACTATGCATGAACTTAACATTTTAATTAACCGGTATCATATGCTTGCATTGGCCGCCTTCCTTTGGGCTAAGCCATGTAGGCACGAGGGCCTCATTCATTCGTAACCATCATCATTATCATCATATGCACTTTTATCTTTCTGTACTATTCTGGTTCTTACGTTCATTATCATCTTCATTCATTAGCCTTGGTCATAGCATAGCCTCTAGTGATCTATCCTCATGATGCATGCAAGACTCAATACTCATGTTCTTGTTCTTGGCACCCTTAGGTGGCTTACAGTAATACAGATAAACATATTACATACACTTCTACTGCTAGGTGCTTGTTGGAATATATGTGGACCTCGGAACTCCATTTTCGGAAACCACCCAGCAACTTCAGGGAACCTCCGCAGAACCCATCCAGTACCACTACTGGTGCCCCACTCACTCTCTTCACGTAACCCTCTTAGCACTCCATGGGTCCTCCACAGACCCACTCAGCACCATCCCCGGGCGCTGCTCAACAACTCCCTAGACTCCTCTCAGTCACTCTTCGCGGAACCCCTAAGCACCATCCCAAGTGCCGCTCAACAATCCTCTAGACTACTCTCAGTCACTTTCCTCGTAACACTCAACACCAGCCCAGGCACCGCTCTACGACTCTCCAGACTCCCCTCAGTCACTCTCGGGATCCTCCGCGGAACCCACTCAACACCATTTCTAGTGCCCACTCAGCAACTCCATGTAACCTCCTCAATACTTTAAGGGATCCTCCGCGCAACCCACTCAGCACCATTTCTGGTGCCCACTCAGCAACTCCATTTAACCTCCTCAACACTTTAGGGGTCCTCCGCGGAACCCACTCCGCACCAATTCTGGTGCTGCTCAACCACTCTAGACTCCTCTCAGTCGCTCTCCGCGGAACAACTCAGCACCAGCCTAGGCGCCGCTCTACTTCTTTCTACGGACTCCCCTTAGTCACTCTAGGGATCCTCCGCGAACCCTGTTCGACGCTTACTCTTTGTTGCTTATTTCTCTCATTTTCTCACATTCATCTCAACACACCCCGTAACCCAGTGATACACAGCAACAACAAGAACATTCATGAATCATAAAACACGCAAAATACAACCAACAGGTAACAAAATGTTTATTCTCAACAAATCTTTAACAACACATGCAAGATCATTTCACGCATAAAACGCATACCAGGTGCATTATATCACATACTCAAAATAACCATAAATATATCACCAAGGAGGTGATTTATGCATACTTACCCACTTGTAGAAAACCTGGTGGTGGTGAGGGAAAGTTTGGAGTGAAGTCCTACAAGCCTTGTTGTTTTCCAAAGCTTGAGCTTCTCCTTTCTCCAAGATGAAGATCTTTGAGCAAGGTGGAGGATGATGAGGTTGTTCCTCTTGTTTTTAGAAGGAAGAAAATGAAGCCAAGATGAGGAGACTTGAGGGCTGTGTTTCGGTTTATGGAAGGTGGGAAGAGATGGAGAAGTGCGTGATCCCTTGAAGGTTTGGTGGTGTTCTTTGAGGTGTCGCTTAGTGTGTTGTTATGGAGAATGTGAGAAATGAGCTTTTGCTTAGAGTTTTGGGGCAAGAAAGTCTCGGTTCTGGGGCTGATGGTGAGGGAAATGAATTGCATTTTAGGATTTAGTAAAATGTGATGAGTAGTAGAAGGCATGGGCATAGGTATGGCTAGTGATGGGATTTGGTTTAGTGTGTAAGACAAGTAATTGTGATGGGAATTTGGAAGCATGATTTTGGGGATTAATTTTTGGGCAAAAATCTCCTTTCCTAGTCGTGCAGCCCTCACTCACAGCTGCTGAAATTTCATTTTCTCCCGGTTTCGGTTCGCTCGTGTTTTATCGCTCGCAGTCTCGGTGCGTCGCGCACGGTTGTCCGAAAAATATTCCGTTTATACCGTCGCGATCCTCTAATTCCCCTCTACCTATGGGTATTAATATTTCCAGGTGTTTTTGGATTTTTCTCCGGGAGATTATTTTCACGAACACCTTTTTCACGTCAGAAAATTCCATCGGCGAACAGCGGCCGTTCGGTTGTCGACCGAACTTCCTATCGCGACACGTCTTATTTCCTAGGGATACTCTACCTAATAATTTCCCATCTTAATTCTCTAATCATGCTTAAAAGATTAATTTAATATTTATGTTTACGATTATTTCTCTAAGGAAAAATCGGGATGTTACATATGACATATGGACTGTTGACTGGAATGGACTGTATTGACGTATGTCTTATGTGATTATGTGTCATGGAATGGATTAAGGAAAGGAAAGGAAAGGAAAAGGAATAGGGCATGACGTTACTAAGTCCCTAAAATAGAAAGGAAGGATAATGATGTTAAAGGATTCTTTTCCTAGCTGTGCCACCAGCCGGCAGGAAAGGCAACCTGAACCCTGGGATTATCTCGTCCCTAGCATAAGGACGGGGTAGGATCCCCTTGCCATCCCTAGCATAAGGATGGACTCTTCTATCGTGAGTAACTCAGGTTAAGCGCTGTCGGGTCCTCACGATACTGAGACAAAAATGAAGTTTGTGGTGGTAGGCCACCGTTACGGGGGGGTTGAGCTTGAGCATGTGCTAAGTGATATACAACTGTACATAAGTGGATGTGCGAAGAAGCTTATTGTAACATCCTGCTTTTTCCCTTAGCGAAGATTTCATAAATTAAATAAGGGAAACAATTCCTCACCAAGCCTTCGGGTTAAAAGTGTCTGTAGAAATAATTCTGTTCATTTTCTTAAATTCTGCAGACACTAAAATGACTCCTTTTTGTCCTCCAAGTGCAATAACGGGTCTAAGGTATCTGTAAAATATATGGTTATGGAGGAAAGTTCACAAATACCTTAGATTAACTCAAATCCTATACAAGAAACATTAGTGGATCAACTTAAGTTAGTGTCTTCAGATACCCGTACACGGAACATCGGAACAACTAACGACCAAATATGATCAAACATGATCAACATTTGGTTCCAAAGGGAAGAAGCCATTCGACTAGCCTTTGAAGGAATCACAGGGTGTCCACATGCACAAAAGAACAAAATTTATAAGGCAAAGTCCTATAACCTTCCCTGGCGATTCATCATGTAGCATCCCGTTTCCTCCTCGGCGAAAATCTCGCTCGACAGCTGTTCAGTAGTTCTCGTTGTAGGATAAACTATTAAAAATATAAAATCTTAGGTTCAAATGTCTATAGAAGAAATTCTGCTCAGTTTCATGAAATTCTGCAGACACTAGAACAAACGCTTTCTGCCGTCTGAACACAACTGCGCGTCTAAAGTATCCGTAAAAGGCACGGCTAAAGACGAGAATTCATAAATACCTAAATGATCCTAGAATATTACTTAGGAAAAATTAGGAGATCACAAGGACGTGATCGGAATATTTTTAAAACAGCCGTACGCGGAGTACCGGGACCGGAAATGCCAAAACCTGATCAAAATTGATCTGCCGGAACTCGTTAATTCTTGGCCACAAAACCGGTCAAGAAAAACCAAAATACATGGCCATGAAGCAGCCCACTTGGCTCAAGTCAACATTCAAAGTGGTGAGTCACGAAAATGACACTTAGGAAAAGGACAAAATAAGGTATTTTAGTAATTTTGGCCCTAAGGGCAAAATGGGAAAGGAATTTTCGGCCAAGAGGCCTATAAATACCCCCCAAATCAGAAATTTTATGTAAAAATTGGAAAACCTTGCCAAAGCTCTGTCCAATTACACAATCGACCATTATTCTATCAAATCTAAGACCCAGACACTTCCTGTATCCAACCTAGTTCAAATTCTTCAGAAATCCCCTAACCTAACCCTTTTCAAGATTGTAAATATGAAATGAAATTGATTATTGATTAAACTCTCATATTGTTTTAAATAATGCACAACAATTATTCTGATAATTGAAAACTATCTTTTACATCTTTCATCTCAATGTCATCTTTAAATTCATCTCTTCACCACTCTCATTATCATGTGTCTTCTTTGTTATTAGTTCTTGTTCTTCAATTATATCAAACTCTCATGTTGCACTACTTAAGTTGTACTCAGGAAGGAGTGTTTCAACAACTCCAATTGCGGGCAATGTCTTGTGAACTTGATATACTTCGTCATCGGGTTCTTTTGACTTCTTCTCATCTCAAATCATCTCTTGGTTTAGTTTTAATCACAATCGTCCAACTTAAACAAATTCCAATTTATTTTAGATAATATACATGCTTTGTATTTTGTGCAATGATGAATGGATCAAATCCTTATCTATATTTTCTTGTATGATTAACCTCAGTGATTTTGGTTTTTATGTGGAATTGGGTTCCAGTACGAGTTGAACCATATCAGTCACAATAAAAAGTACAATTTGGTATGATTGATTTCCACGTGCATATTTTAATTCAAGAATTTTGGTAATCACTTCATAACAACCATTCCCATTACCAACTTCAACTCTAAAACCACTATTATTTATTTTTTGGTTGTTTGCCAATTTGGCAATATGAAACTTGAATCCATTAACATGATAGATGGGCCAACTAGTAGCTTTATTTTGAGGACCCCAACTCAAAGTCATTGCCAATGTCATCCCATTATATTTGAACCTACACATTATTGTACAAACTCAATAAGTGATGAAAATAAACAAGTCACAATATTTGATGAAATTAATATGAACACATACACAATTTGAAAAACATCAACCAAATTGATGATCATGGTAGTCTTGACCCATTTTCAATCTAAACTTCTTGCAAATGTTGTATAAAATAGCAATCAATATGTGATTTAGTTATCATGAGGCTAGAATTAAATGATAGAAAAATTGATATAGAGCACTTACTAGAACAATGGTTGCACTTCCTCACACTTCAATAAAACGGCCTTATGTTGTTGCTTGTCTTTCTTCTTGGTTCAACCACTATGGTTTACCTTGTCCAACTGCACGACTAGATTGATTGAAGATGGACAAGGAAGAATGATTGGAACTTTCACCTCCATCATCATTTCGTCCAACACAAGTTCTCATACAAGTGATATGATCCTCAAAGTAATATGAGAAAAAGTGAGATTTCTCCTTTGACAAAAATGCCTCATGGCTTATGGACTGGTTTAAATCTTTTTCCTTACTTTGTAAAATATGAGCTATACGCATTCATGAAAGCATACATATATAAGCAAGCGGTAGAGTCTACAAGACTTAGACGTTTAGCGACGTACCAAATAAATGCATACAGTAAATATAGAGAAAGCATAGTGTAATTCCATTCATACTGGTCCAGAAATGGATTCACCCTTTTTTATAATTACATATTACAATTACTGCACTTACAAGCTAATGGCATAACTAATCCATTAAGCTAATACAACATGCAAAATATAGCATGCCTAGGAGTCCTAATGCGTAGATCCAACTATAGTCCTACTGCTTCCCTGGAATATCCTGACACCAAGGTCTCTACTCGTCCGTTGATGCTATTCCACTCTAGCATACTCGTCGCACTTGCCTGGAATCATAAGTGAGTGGGGGATGAAAACTTCGCGTTTTCAGTGGAAACCCTTGGGGAATTTACTACCCATTTCTTTAGTCAATAATGATTCTGTCGCTCAGGGGGTCTCTAGGTGACATTGTTATACTACATCCTTACTTGTTATTATCCGTTCTAGTCCTGAGCAGCCTTATCTAGATTACTAGGTGATCGGGGAATTCTAATCTTTCCTTTACCTATGCATAAGTTAGTATGCTTCCTATTCCTGTTCGTTAGGGTATCGTGATACTGTTTCACTTACCCACGTACTTGCACTAGCGGGGCCATCTAATGATGCTATTTCACTTGATGAGTCGCGACCCCTTGGATGTAACATCACATTCAACATATATCTTATGCATGGGAAGATTCACAGGTTTTTCTTGCACTACTTACTAGATTGTTCTTTCCGGTTCTATTTACTTGCCTATCTTTCTTGTACTATTCATTAGATTGTTCTTTTCTGGTTTTGGTTACTTGTATTTCTTTCTTGTACACCCTAGGATCGTAGTCCACATGCGATGTACCGTATATTTTGAAACCGTTACCCACACGCGATGTACGGTACACCCTAAGACCTTCGTCCACACGCGATGTATGGTACTCCCTAGGTGCCACATCCTAGCTAACTGCTCATGCTCGAGCCATGAGCAATGCTCACTAGGTTGTCGGTCACTTGGTGGGAATACTTATAGTCTGTAGCTAATTTGGAAAATACAAGACTAAGGAAATTATGGACTAGTTTAAAAACTTTTCTACTTACTACATATTCACAAAATATGAGCCGCGCACGAATCAAACATATAAGGCAAACGACAGGGTTCTAGCTTTTGTTAGGCAAATCTTCATAATGTTAACATACATAATAAGCAGTTATACATACAAACTTGGTCCGTCATACATGGTTACATACACAAGAAGGTACTAGAGTAGCTTATATACAAATATCATACATATGCATATCCAAAATACATATCCCAAAATGAAGTGAAACTATCTAGTCCTCAGGCTGGATTCCAGGTCGGGTTTGCCTTCTGCTCCTCACGGCTCTGCTGGTGGCTCTCCATAGGGCTCCTCATAGGCTGCACAGTCCTCATCCACTCATGGAAGCACAAGCGAGCGGGGGTGAGAACTTTCGTCCTCAGTGGGTTACCTTAGCATCGGGGTGCCTTTTTACTCCCTTATGAACCAGGCCGCTCAGGAGGTCTCTAAGTTTGCACGCATACTGGAGTCCTACTTGTTATTATCTTGCCTAATGTCCTGAATGGCTTTATCTAGATTATCTAGGTGACTGGGGATCTAGTCTTTCTTATCTAGGTTCTCGCGCTTCCTATCCTAGACCGTCGTACATGTATGCTCGGTGACCCTGCCCCATGCGTTCCCTTCGAGCATGGTGACATGGTCGAGGCATAACCACATTTAACCACATAGACATGAATGCAAGGTGATCGTGTCCCATGCGTTCCCTTCGAGCATGGTGATGTGCAACAATGCCTGCGTTCCCTTCGAGCCTGCTATTGTGCACTATGCATGGGTGTATTCTCTTTCTTTTAACCGGTATTGTACACACTCTGGTCGCCTTCCTTTGGGCTGAACCAGGCGGAAATTATACTTTCACTTCTTTGTACTTATGTTCTTATGCACTTTTATCTTTCTCATTGGACTCTGGTTCCTATCTTTTATTATCTTTCTTTATTAAGCTTTCATTCAATCATGACCTCTAGTGATCTATTCTCATGATGCATGCTTTCTTGTGCCATAAGAGGCGCATTAGTACTCATTGGATCCCTTGGAACCCCTAAAATCTCAAGTCTTCCAGGTTTCATTCGAATACTTAGAGGGGCATTCGAATGAAATCCCTAAGAGTTCTTTCATTCGACTGAAAATGGGTTTCATTGGACTGAAATCCTCAGCATTCTTTCATTCGAATACTATGGGATTCATTCGATTGAAATCCGAAGTTTTCCCTTCATTCGACGTCCTGGGAATTCAATCGAATGAAAGCTTCCTTTGGCTTTCATTCGACTGAAAACCTCAAGGATTCGAATGAAAGCTTCAAAATCGCATCCCCCAGACTTCAGTTCTCAATTTTTCACTGTTCCTAGGGTTCCAATCAGTACAGTTATACATTTCATTCAACAAAATTTCTCAAAACCCATTTTACCCAGACTTCCCCAAAAATACTACTTAACATTTTCATGGTCAGAAACATAAAATAACACATATATAGTTAAAAAAAAAATTAAACCACATAAACAGTGGGCGTAGGGTTACCCACTTCCTATGTGCGTTCCAGTTAGGTGTCCGTGATGGGGAAATTATCCTCGTCACTTGGGTGTGCTCCTCTTATTTTCCCTAAGCCCGGTAGCGTAACTGCGATGTGCTGGGACGGTACCGGCAGAGTAACTTTTCTAACTTTTCTTTCTTTACTTTCTGAAGTTTTGGGGGCCTATTTATAGGCAAGGGTTTAGCCCCCCGCTTCCATTTTTCTTTTCTTTTTCTTTTATTTTTATGTAGAAATATAATATAAGATTATATTATTATTTTATAAGAATATCTACTGATCATTCTCTGCACTCGAACGGATATCCTAAAAACATTCCGAACACGTATCCGCGATCTACTAATTTTCCTGGTCATAGTGGTATGTCAGGTTAAGGTATTCGTGAATATTTCTCCGTGAGAGTATATTTTACGGGTACCTTTGGGGCCTGACGAGATTTTCGATTTGGCTAAAAACTGGCACGGACCTTGCGGCATCCCGCAAGACCATGAAACAATTATTTCAACTGCGTTTTGAAGCAATTAATGTTCTAAATAATTTTTTCAGTCTCAATAAGTGCCTCTAATGTGCTTGTAATTAAACCAGAAAATTAGGGTTCAAGCGAAATTCTTATAAGGGAAAGTTCGGGATGTTACACATTGTGCTGAGTGATGGGAACTCTGAGCGCTGAGCGGTAGGACTTCCTAGCGCTGAGTGAGAGGAGCCTTGCACTGAGCAGCCTGAGCTCTTAGCGCTAAGCGACGGGGCCTGTACGCTGAGCGGTCTGGGGACCCAAGGGTGCTGGTTAGTTTTGTCTAAGCAACCCAATATGGTCAGTGCTTATTCAGTTGAGTACAGACGTTTGCCTTACTGTAAGACACCTAAGGGTGCAAGGAACAAGAACATATCATAAGTATCAAAACGAACATGCATCATGAGGCAGTATTGCCATAGGACTTAGGGCAACCATAGATCACTAGAAATAAAATATCTAATGTCCAAAGAAGGTAACTGAAAGTAGGGAACTGGAAATATCTTAAGAAGGCCCGACCACCAAGGGTCGAAGCACCTTGAAGAAAGAACTTATTTATATAATAGGAAATCCCTCTCTTGGCACGTCATACCTAAGAAGCCCCTCCCCGGCCGCACGAGACGGACTAGGTTATGATTATGTTAGGCAGATAGTATCTGAACGCGGGTTTCAACCCGGATAGAGAAAAGCAAGCAAGTAGAAGGCTTTTACCTATTACCATTCTAACCCTAACTGCTCCTGATTGTATCTTGCTCCCGTTCGTACACTTAACTCACCTCTACTCCAAAGCTTACCAAATTCTCATATGTCTTCAAGAACCTAATCTTTCATACTTCTCTAGGAGAGACCAGAATTGCATTAGGCAATCTTTCTCGTACTCAATCCTCTTTAAAAACTTATTTATTCCACCTCCATGCTTAACCCAACTTTATATCCCCTCATACACTCTTCTTTTAATTCTCTTGTTGTCCACACCTGCTTACTAAGCCTTTTCCACCTAAAATTCCCAAAACTTAGTCTCTCAAGCTTTTACTTTCTAAAACAGAATACGGTTAAACACTCATATGCTCTTATTAGTTACCTAAGTCTCTTGTCTCTTCCCCACACCTTCTAAACTTATTCTTGTAGGACTGGAAAAGGTCACCCTCTCCTTTAGTTCTGCGCGACGCTTCCTTGTTCAGCCCTCTTCCTTGTGTTCCCCTCGTTGCTTACTGCGGCCAGGTTTCTTGCTGACCGCTCCAAAATGTGGCACTTGTCCACCTTAGTCGCATAGTCATGCACGTCCAGGTGATTGACGGACACCTGCAGCTCAAGCTTCCAACCTCTAAAAGAGTTCGTACACGAATTTATTATGCGAAATCCTTGCTAAGGGAAAAGTGGGATGTTACATTCCACCCCCTAGAAAAAATTTTCCCTCGAAATTTTAACATGTCCAAGGCTCTCAAGGTTTTAATTCTCATGGCTCACTTACCCTGAACGTGATCGCCCGTAGCCCATGCCTCTTCGGCCGTTATGGCAAAGATTTTTCCTGGTCGCTGTGCCGCAAATAGGATTACGGTGCACGTCTTGGCGAAGTGACCGTGCTTCCCATATCGGTAGCAGAAATTCCGCCCGACCAAACAGTTTACTAGGTGTCTCTTGCTGTCGCTTGGACAGGACGATTTGAACTCTAAGGCATCTCCCTTCAATTGTGGCCTTGGCACTGTTGGTCGGTGTGGAACCTGGTCTTAGCTCGAGCTCAGCTCCTGTGGGTGGGTTGTTGTATTGAGCTTGAAACGATCTTTTTCTCCTCTAGTCTTACGAGGCATTCTCTTGATTAGCTAATTTCCTCTTATGCCGCTCATTGCGGACCGCCGCCAGGTGATGTGCCGACTCCTCTAAGATCAGGCACTTATCAACCAAGGTTGCATTTCTGCTGTAGTCATTCGAATGACTAGCTCTAGAGTCATTAGAATGTCCTTCAAAATAAGCAAGGCATTCGAATGACACTGGATGGGTCATTCGAAGGACTAAGCAGATTGTGAAGCATTCAAATGACCAACGAGTGGGTCATTCGAATGACTTCGGGGAATGAATCATTTAAGTGTTTAAGTGTTCATGCTTCCTTGTACACTTGCTTTCCCACACTTCCAACCCTCGTCGGGATTCAGTTTATAAGTGCTCGAGTACCGGCACAACTTCTTGAAAGTTGTTGTATACTATGCCACCATCGTTTCCCCTTGTTTTAGCTCCAAGAATTCTGCTTCCTTCTTATCTCTCAGTCCCCTGGGGAAATATTTGTCTAAGACTGCAGTCACGAACTGATCCTAGGTAATTCGGACCTCCCTTCGCTCTAGAAGAAGTGTGTTATTCCACCACTCTCTTGCAACGCCTCTAATTATCCTGGCTGCAAACTTAACCTTCTGTTCGTCGGTACAGATGATAAGTGCCCAATTTACACAAAATTGACATATCAAAATGGCACTTATCTGTTATGTTTTTAAACAAATTATCTAATTAATTTCCCATATTTTGTAGGATTTCTAATATATTTTGAAGATGGATACAAGCAGTTTAATTAAGGAATAATCCCATAAAAGAAAAGGGCAGAATTGGAAAGGAATGACAAAAAGCAAGAAAAGTATGGGAGCCCGCTTTGCGTAGCAGTTACTAAAAACGCGATAACTAGAGCTACAGATATCGGATTGAGGTGGTTCAAATTTCTAGTTAAAGCTAAGAGAGAGATCTACAACTTTCTAGTTCGGACCAAGACAAGATTCTCACTCAGGACGCTGCTAAGAACTCCGCGGAACACCAGCCACCAAACTTGAATTCAAAAGTCCAACCACCAAACTTGAATTCAAAGGTCCAGCCACCAAATTTGAATTCAAAGGTC
>QANU01089464.1:0-23311 GCA_003254905.1 Nissolia schottii
TTTTTTTTTTTACTATGTAATTGCATTTACATGCAACAACGTCTGATTTGGCATTCAAAATTCGAAGGCAAAAGAAACTTGAAATTTGTCAAAATCATTGGACCGCTCCTCATACTTGGAAACAAATGAATTCATCTTACCTGTTCAAAGCTTGTGATATAAAAAAATAAATAAATAAATAAATAAATAAAAAAAAATGAGATGGATGTGTTTTAAGGTCCTTCTTAATTATTAGCTAGAGACTGTTGCATCACTTTGATTAGGACATTCCACCATTAATGCATATATCAGCCTGAGCAAAGACTGCTCAAGGATTCACTTATATTTTTTTTATATATAAAGAAGGGTTCACTTATATGCCATAAGTGGAAATCAATTAATATTTGTCAAACTATATAACATGGTCTATTACCAAAAAAAGAAAAAAAAAACCTATATAACGTGGTCTAGAAAATTAACGGGTTTCACTAAATTCTAATTTCGAATACCTTATTTTCCTTCCATGATGAAACTTACTATATCTTTAAATCCCATTGAGAATATAATTTCTTTTTTGTTTTGTACACTTTTTACATTAAACAACCTAAAAAAAACTGGCCAACCCACTTTTAAAAAGTAGAGTCCATGTTGATGTTGAAAGCCCAGTTTCAACATGCGTGTGGGATAACTCACAAGTGGACCTGAACAATTCTGTTTAATTTCGTAAGGTTTTGTTCGGCCCACATTGGTTTTGTTTCAAATCACAAGTTTTTTTCAATCTGACCCAAAGAAAAAACTTTCTGAAAAATTTATTTGGATTAAATATGTTTTTAGTAAAATTAAAAATTTTGTGTTTGGTCCCCGAAATTCCTTTTGTTAGGAATTAATCTTTGAAAATTATTTTGGTAGACTTTAGTCCTGCCGTTAGAAGGAGGCTAACGTGACCGTTAAATGTGACACGTGGCATATTTAACGACCACGTCAATACTTAACGTCTCCTTCTTATGGCAGGGACTAAAACCTACCAATTTTTTTCCAGGGACTAATTCCTAACAAAAAAAATTCAAGGACCAAACACAAAATTTTTAATTTTACAAAGACTAAAAACATATTTAACCTAATTTATTTTCACCAAAAATATCATCTTACAAATTGATTGAGTTATTTATACAACGACAATGGAAGCACAAGTTCATTTCAATAATAGGCACTAGTTCAACTTGCTCACAAATGTATGCAAAGCTACACCCAAAACCAAGGTATTTGAATCTGTCAGGATCCTTAGGACGACATAAGGGTTCTGCAACAGCATAGATGAACTCTAATCCTTAGAATATGAACAAGGAAAAATTGCTAATATGAAAAACAAAGTCGACATATATTCGATAATCATACTCACATGAGTGCGAGATCCACCATATTAAGGCTTATTTTGGTTCCCCGTGAGTGAGGGTAAGACAAGAGTTGTCAATTTTGTTTTGTCACTCTAGCACATTTTTATGAGTAAGGGATGACTTCCATAATGTATAAGAATGTGTCTGTCTAATTAAAAATAAAAAATGTTATTTATATTCATTAATTATGAGAGACACCTTATCGATTAATAGTATTTTTTCATTAAATACAATTTAAATAAAATTTAGATTCTATTGAGATTTCAACTATTAATAATGGTAGTTTCTCACGTGTCTGAGGATGATGTGAACCAAAGTTATTGTTTCAATTGAACTAACACAAGTTGTTCAACAAATTAATCTCAATTTGTTAGTTGATGAACTTGGCTAGAAAAATTAGTTTTGCAAAGCAAAACTAAGAGAAATGTAGGCAGCGAAATTTGATAGCTAACCAAAGGATTTGAATCACTCCAATTCGAGACAAAACACACAAAAGATTTGGTTAGGTCATTTGATAATCTCACTTCTTGAATCCCTTAAGAATTCAGGAGAATCACTCTCACTATTTAGTTTGATAGAAATCAAAAGGTTTGTTAAAATGCCGAATATCGTTGTTGTTGTTGTTGTTTTTTCGTATTGCTACTTTGGCTGCCTTATATAGCTTGCCAATTTGTGTTACATAATACCAAAAGTCACAAAATTAACTCCTAAAGGCTGCACCATAACCATCAGCCAAAACCCACTCTAAATGCACTACACTTACATTAATATTCAGCCAAAGATGTTTTGTAACCTATGACTGAGCATTCAACAATTGGCTGCTCATTAAGAACCAACTAAATGCAAAGCAATGCACTAATTCTCACTTAGGTTATACCACTTGGACTGCACGTTTCCATGATGCAATTCACCATTTTGAGATCTTCATTTTCTAAATTAAGCCTCATTTTCATAATGGTTACCAAAGCTTGTTGTAAGGTCTCTTTTTGCTTTTCTAGCTCTTGCCCTTGGCATTGGTCCTCCAAGTCGTTTAATTGCGTCTTGGTCCTTGCCCTTGATCATGTCCTTATCATTCCCTCCCTCTTGAAGAAGATTTGTCCTCAAATCAAAGTCTCCTTCATCTTTGCTCATGAGTTCATCCACTTGTTTTTGAATTTCCTTTGTTTCTTGTGGATGGCTTTGGTAAGCAGGCCTATTGGGCAAAGATGCTCCTGGAATGAGAGTAATTTGATGCTCTATTTCCCTCAAACGTGGTAGCCTACATGGAACACTAGAAAACACATCTTGAAATTCTTGCAAAATAGATTTGACACTAAAAGGCAATTCAAGATTATCAAATTGGTTAGTGTTTAAAATCATATTCTTGCAATACAACACATAAAGAGGTTGTTTTGCAAGAAACATCCTCTTCACTTCCTTCTCATGAATCAAGAAGTTGTGTTGCCTCTCATGTATATCACTCTTTTCACTCTTTTTTTCTCTCTTTTTCTTTTCTCAAGTGTATCACTCTTTTGTATATTCTCAAGTGTTTCACTCTTATGTATACTTTCAAGTGTTTCACTCTTATGTATACTCTCAAGTGTATCACTCCTCTCTTTTTCTTTCCTCTCTTGGAGAATTTTTTTTCTCATGCGAATTTGGTCCTCACATACTTCTCTTGGACTCAAAAGTTTGAGTATCACCTTCTTTCCTTGATAAATGAGTGAAATCTTATTAGTAAATCCATCATGGCAACCATGATTATTAAATTTTCATGGTCTTCCTAATAATAAGTGACTTGCCTCCATAGGAACCACATCACACAAAACTTTGTCGGTATATTTTCCAATGGAAAATATTAACTCCACTTGCTCCTTCACTAGAACCTTACCTCCTTCACTAAGCCATTGAAGTTTATATGGCCTAGCATGAGGTTTAGTGACTAGATTTAGTTTTGAAACCAATCTATCACTAGCTGCATTTGTGCAACTCCCCGTATCCACAATCATCATACACACTTTACCCTTGATAGAACACCTTGTATGGAAGATGTTTTCTCGTTGGGTCTCATCCACAACCTTCAATTGAGTTCCTAACAATTTCCTAATCATCAACATCTCTTCCTCAATTCTGTTTTGTCGAGGCTCCCTCTCATTTCTCCTTCTTTGTCTCCTTTCTTCTTCTCCATGATGACCCATATTCTCCAATTGGTCCAATCTCTCATGGAGTGCATCATTTTGTTGTTTCATCAACCTCTCCAAATGTTGTGTTAAAGCTTGCATTTGGAATTGTGAAAGTCCTCCTCCATCATTAGGATTATCACCTGCCATCTCAAACAAACAAATCAAATATAACAAAAATGTCTCACCACACTCAAGTGTATAACGCTCTTTGAGGCTTTTTCTCGTTAAGATACACTTTTGCCTTTTACCACTTAGAATTCTCTTGAATCCCAAAGTGATGTCACCAAGTAAGAATTACCAATGGCCACAAATGTAAGAACAAAGAAATAGTCACCAAATGGTATACAACAATATGTAGAACACGTTTTTCTTTTCTTTTCTTTTTCTTTTTTTTCCCTCAAAACTAAACAATAATAATGGTCAATAAACTCAAAACCTGAGCTCTGGTACCAAATGATGTGAACCAGTTATTGTTTCAATTGAACTAACACAAGTTGTTCAGCAAATTAACTCTCAATTTGTTGGTTGATGAACATGGCTAGAAAAATTAGTTTTGCTTTGCAAAACTAAGAGAAATGTAGGCAGCAGAATTTGATAGCTAACCAAAGGATTGGAATCACTCCAATTCGAGACAAAACACCCAAAGGATTTGGTTAGGTCCTTTGATAATCTCATTTCTAGAATCCCTCAAGAATTCAGGAGAATCACTCTCACTATTTAGTTTGATAGAAATAAAAAGGTTTGCTAAAATGTTAAATATTGTTGTTGTTGTTGTTGTTGTTGTTGTTGTTGTTGTTGTTGTTGTTGTTTTTTCATATACTACTTTAATTGCCTTATATAGCTTGCCAATTTGTGTTACATAATACCAAAAGTCACAAAATTAACTCCTAAAGGCTGCACCATAACCGTTAGCCAAAACTCACTCTAAATGCATTATAATTACATTAATATTCAACCAAAGATGCTTTGTAACCTATGGCTACTTTGTAACCTATGACTAAGCATTCAACAATTGGCTGCTCGTTAAGAACCAACTAAATGCAAAACAATGCACTAATTCTCACTTATTCCATGACTAAAAACATCCTAAACTAAATGACATAGCTATTTATTAGAAAAACATTAAACAAACACTCTAAAAAAGTTTCATTCAGGTTATACCACTTGGACAACACGTTTCCATGATGCAATTCACCATTTTGGGCTCTTCATTTTCTAAATTAAGCCACATTTTCATAATGGTCGCCAAAACTTGTTGTAAGGCCTCTTTTGCTTTTCTAGCTCTTGCCCTTGGCATTAGTCCTCCAAGTCCTTTAATTGCCTCTTGGTCCTTTCCCTTGATCATGTCCTCATCAGAGAACCTTCAATTATTATATTTCTCTATTTTTTTTATAATTTTTAAAATTAAATTCATTGATTTTTAATATTATTTCATGATCTAATAAAATATTTTGATGTGTCATACAATTTATTGTGATAAATTAATATATTTTAATACAATATTTGTGGAAAAGTGTTTCATAACTTAAATGGTCCACAAACCTTTAAATCTCTTATAAGTTTGCTCTTTCAATAATTTGACTAATGATGACAAAATAATTTATTCATGAATGGAAGCTAGAACATTTATTCATGATAACGTTGACAATGACATTGCTTCTAATTAGCCTCTTAATTGAATGGGCCCCTAGACTATTGCATACAATAACAATGGTAGGACTCATATGAGGAGAGATTCTTACATAAGCACATGTATATGTTTAGGTCCACTCAAAATAAAATTGATATTATTAATTTTATCTAAAATACATTCACTCATTTATAAATTTTAGTAATTTTTACGTGCATGTGTCTAAATATGATACATCGAATTACTTACCAGAGAATTTTTCATGGTGTGAGTGTATTTGTTATCCTCGTTAGCATCAACAGTAACTAGTAAGTAATCATGTGTTGGTGCCTAACCGTAGCGCTTGCAATAATACTTTGAATAAAGGTTTGTCAGAAGAGTCTCCTTAATTTTTACTTTGGCTAACCCTTTGATCATGTAGCATGTAAGCTGTAACAAGCAGCGAACTTTGATGGCAACTACAAATTCACGCTATTGAAGATTACAGTTGCAGATTTTTTTTTTAATGCTTTAAAAGCTCTACCAAATTGGGGAGAAAGAGCCAATATCAAATAGCATTGTCTTATACAAGGTTCTGTTACAATATACCACATACACCCAAATAAACAATACTTCTATCAGCCTAAGCCTAGTAATACAAGGTAACCAAAGAACACGAAACTGTGGGCTCCCCGTCAAATACCGCCTATTGAGATGAATTAAATCCATGAGCAGTGTTGTATTGGATATGCTAACACGTCCCAGATCTCATCAATTTGAGTTGGTTTGTTCCCATTTGTCGGAAATTTTATATAAGAAATTTATTTGTTAAGACGTAAATGAATTTATCAATATCTGCCGGGTTACGGTGACCGATATCAAGTTGTCTTGCCTCTATATTGGTATGTAGAGTCTATCAAAAAAAATATTGCTATGTAGTTCTAATTTGGAATTAATAATTAAACTTTAGTATTTTGGCAGCATGTTGAATTTAGAGGAGAAATTTTGGTTTAGACACAAAATTATCACATCACTTTTTAAACATTTTTAAGTGCACACATAATAAAAAGTGATGTATTAGCCTTATGTCGAACTACAAATTCTCCTTCAAGAGGGGTTTGAATGAAATGAATGAGTTGAATTTTCATTGAGTGAGTTGTTCCAGAATGTATACAAGGCAACATGAGTTTAATGATAACTATTGGCCAATAGGATTGGTCACAGATTGGGTTGACTAGCAAAATTCGCCAAAACCATTTGATCCAACCTATACGAGTCGAGTTGAGTCAGTTGACAGGTGGAATGAGTTGCAAAAACACATAGCGCATGGGTGGGTGGTGTGTTTAACTTTTTTGGATCCACCAAACCTGACCCACCTGATTAACTGCTTAATATATTTATATATTATTATATATTATATATTAAATACTTTTAAGCCCTAAAAATATGTATTATTAAATATATTTTATTAAATAAAGAAAACATTTTTTTATTTAAAAAAAACGAAACGAGTAACCGTGAAACTGACCTGACTCAACTCGCTAACAAGCGGATTAAGTCGGGTCGGGTGACCCACCCAAAACACATTAAATCTAACACGTCCAACTCGCCGTCGGCTTTAGCAGGTGGATGGATTAGACAGTCGGGTCGAACCCAATCCCATGAACAGGCATACTAGATTACTAGTCAATACATATGCCAAATAGGAAAAGACGAAGGAAAAAAAAAAAAGGAAGGGACGGCCTCTTTGACCCAACAATACAATGGGCTTAGCAAGATCCTGCTCAACTAATGAGATATGAGTCTGGCTTCAGGCCCATTCTAGTGCTTTCGGCTGTTTACTGTAAATTTAATATTTCGACAAAAACAAAGTGTACATTTCATGTGAAACTCAAATACCCAACATTCTAATGGAAGGTCTAACTCTACCCGCCAAAGCGCAATGATTACCACAAAACCATATATGTAAACGGAAATACGTACAAATAACATTCGGCAATGTTAGTTGTTTTTTCTTTTTCGGGGCTACATTTTTCACAAGATGGGAAATCTTGGATGCTGAATGCCGACTCTCAATGTGTTTAAAGACAATGACTGGATACAACATAAAAAGTTGGTTTCCTTTTATTGTTTTAATCAAAATACATTTTAATGCATGACTATTTGCCTAAATCAGGTGCTGCTGATACGCTGCTTCATTCACATTTAGGGTCAAAATATCTCTGACTAAGTATTTGTGGATGCCCTACAAGGGTTGCGTGATTATTTGTTTTGCTAGATCAAGATTCAAGAGCCTCTGGACTTGGTTATCCCATTACTACATCAGTAATGAAATCCATCTTCGGAAAGAATAGAAGACAATTGTATAATCCTATTTAGAAGAATATATATTAACATCAAATAAAATTGAATACAGCCTCCTGCAAGGCAACAGCAAGTGCTGCAAAACTAATTCATGCGAACGGAATATATAGCACCCCCAACAAAAATAAGAAAAAAATCACTTTAAAAAAGTTTGGTGAAATCAGACTCGAATGCACATATGTTGGCCCACCCTAAAGGTTTAACAGGCCAATGTATGTATCCAGTATAAGACGTCAGCTTCTCCATTTGGACAAACCAAATTCTTTTCGCTGAAGGTTCCAGCAATCTCGTATCCACATGGCAGTAAATTCCTCAGGTGTACTCTATAAACAGATCAGTTTTGTTCAGAAAATGTAGAGGCCTGTACACCTATCACTTTGGTGTCGTGCCTTCTCTTGCTTCTACTGCGCCTGGATCTAGGCGTTTTAATCTTTGTAGAATGCTTGTTTGTCTGCTCTAGTGTGCCAACCAACACTTTCTCATTAGATGGGAGCTCAGGAGGAGCATCCGGCCACGGAGTGCGCTTTGATGGGACGGTGATGTCCAGAGGTGGGTCAATTATCCATCTGCATTGAAATAGGGTTATATGGTCAGCAAATTGGACAAAAAAATATGGTAATAACTTCTACACTAGAAGTTTTGATAATACATAAATCCATGCACTACTTGGTGGATGCCGCATCGCAATGACAAGCAAAAAAGGCAGACTGATATGGATCCAGAAATAAACTCCATGACTTTCAGAGGAGATTTTAGGGAAGTAAAAACAGAAATACCACTTATTAGACGGATACTTCAACTTCTGAAGGGAAGACCATATTAAGAATCGAGAAAATTTGCAATCAGCAAGAGTTGACTTAATGAAGAAAAAGAAGCCGTTTTAAAAAAAGCAACAATGAGTTGCACAGGATGTCCTAAGATGTAAAAGCTGTGAGAATGCGCTAATGGGGGAAGCAAAGCTCTCCACAGTCAACACCCTTTTCCCCACCCTTACAATTAATATCTGGCATCTTCCTATGCATATGAAACTACTTTATGAATAATGAAAAATGATGCAAAGGTCCTAATTCAAACATCCACACAGAAACTTTGTTAAGTCATTGACAAGTGATCTGGTTGAAGTTTATGCGCCATTAGACATTAACAAAGTCTATCTAAACGTCCACTTTGATGATATTTGCCTTCTCTTCTAGCAAGTCCTTCTAAAAGCAAAAACAGACTTGACATATTTATCTAAATAAAAATCACCACTTCAGGGAGATCTAGGCACCTGTTGTAGAGGGGCGATTACACAATCCTAGTAATCATTAATTTATGGTTAAGTTAGTACTGTCAATTTCATAAGTAATACAATAACTTGAATGAATTATATTTTTCTGCAGTTTGGAGCTACTGGAGTCCCTATCACCAACTCAATCATTGTATCCAATTAAATTTTAATGAGGCAGACCAATATAGACTACTGTTTCCTTTTACTCTAAACTGCTTAATATCATTTAGTTTCTTTCAGTTCAGACAGATACTGGTGTCTTGTGAAAACCTGTAATCTATATCTAAGCATCCTCCAGAAACAAAACAACCAAGATGCCTATAACACTACCCCTCTGACAACCATGCATTGCATTTTCAATGCTTATATTTAGTAAGCCCCCAAGGACAACCACCTGCCCAGAATCATATAGTTGTTACTTATTATCCAATAGATAGTTGCTCAATATGAGGCAATCGCCAAGGGCAAGGGAAGCATTTTTTGCCCATTGAGGCTTGCAGCTTCCCCTTTTCACAATAGAATAGCCTACAGAATGTATTGCAATAGAGTCTCTCTTCAAGTCAGCACAATAGTATCACTAGATGTTCAACAAAGAAATAATTATGACAATTCAGCCCCAATTGCCAACAATTTGCTTTCTCAGCTGGGTTCTGCTTGGCTCAATCTGACCAACATCATGTTTGCTATTGTTTATAAAGAACTACTTAAGCGAGAAAACTATGAACCATCATAGAGCAAAAGATTATGAGGACTGCTTAATGGAAGGAAGAATTAATGCACAATAATGTACGAATACAGATGGCACAAAGATAGTGGAGAATAGAAGCATAACCGGTGCATAAAACAGAAAGAGAGAGAAAACATGGGCCATAAACACATGGTTAAGACTGTGTCGTGCATATTTCAAGAATTGGGAGTCGGGCTAAATATCTTCTTCCAAAGATTATATCTAATGATGCCCAAGGATCAATGCAAGTACGCAGATATTCCTAATGGGATAATCCTGTCAATAGCATAAAACTTAAAGAGTGCCACAAATGAAAAAGTTTCTAAATTAAAGAAGAGAGAACTCACTGAGCAGGGAATTTGCTGTCTGTGCGAGCTTCAACCCGCAGCCACCAAATCAAAACTTGGCGTCCACAATTCCCAAGTGGTTCTACCACAGTGGTGGTCTTGAGCAGGGACAGCGGGTTCTCTATCTCCTCGCCAGCCTCATCCAACTCATCAAGATCCTTAATCCATTCTGGCTTGTCATCAACATCCTTCCAAAGCAACCTGGAGTTCAACACAAACCCAGACCATTCAAGCTTCTTGGGGAGCACAGGCGCCCGGTCATCAATGTAAACCGCACTTCTTCCGGCATATCGCAACGAATTGAATGTGTGCCACCCAACAACCTTATTGGTAGCATTACAAGCAGGACCTTGCACCGGCATCGGCGTCGCTTCCTCCTCGCCCTCTCTTTGAATCATGGACGAAGATCCGGCCGAATGAAGAAGTATCCCAACCGAAACAGCACCAAACCACTTCACACTTTGGATTTCATCAAAGAGCTCCATACTATGCATATTACTATCATCAGCAAACATCACAACGGCATCCAGCTTCTCCTTCCTCACAATCCTGTTCCGCCACATGGCAAATTAATCAACTGTTTCACGAGAGAATCGCGCCATAAAAAATGGAAAAGTAAGCATCATTTATTTCATTTTCCACTGTATGCACTTCCCAAAGTAGTGGGAAAAATAGTACCCCCTCATGATCATAATGTATAAAGTTTCCATAATAACACAAAAAACCAAAAGCAAACATTGAAATTTCGATCGATGAAAAGAGAAAAGTGAGCAAAAGAGTTTAAGTACCTCAAAGCATGAAGCCGCATCCGAGACTCCAATTTGTGCCTTCCCTCCCAAGAATTCGGCATTCTTTGACGGAATCCAACGTGAATGGTTCTGAGTCCAGACATGGAAATGATTGAAGCGGTTTCGTTGGTGACTCCTCCGGCCTCCACCACGATCCACACCAGATCGTAGTTCACCAGCATCAGCGAGTGCATCACGCCGGTCAGGTGAAGCTTCTGGAAGGTGCGGGCGTAGGTCGGCGTCACCGCGATCACCGTCCTAGGGTTCTTCACGCCGAACAGCGCCCTCTGCTCCCTCTGAACCCGCTCGATTATCTGGTGAGCCTTCATCACCTCCACGGGATCCGGATGCGGCCACGGCCGGATTCGGATCCCGTGCCGCCCGACTACCACCCTGCTGGCGGAGCTCGCGACGAGAGCCGTCCTGTTGGCAGGGTTCTCGACGCCGGAGACGGGACTCGAGCGAACGACGTCGAGGTGAGCGGCGATTTCGGCGGCGCCGCGGAACGGAGCGGTGTAGATGTTGGTGGCGGAGGTGGAGAAGAGGAAGAAGAACACTAGACGAGAGAAGCGGAATCCGAGGACCAGGCTGATGAGGCAGCAGACGCCGTGGAGGACGAGCCAGAAGATCGCCGACGGCGACTTGACGGAGCCGTCCGCGGCGGAGTCAAGCTGCACGGATCCCCTGAAGCTGTTGCTCCGGCGGTTGAGGTAGCTCTGCTGCAACGCCGAGAGCTTCATTTCAACTCTGCGGGCGCGCGTGTACCACACTCGCAGTCCACCCAGATTAAAAAATTAAAGAGAGTTATGTGTTTTGAATTGAAGTGATACCTACTATTGAGTTTTTGGTTTGAGGATTTGTGATTTGATTTTGTAGTGTTGAAGCGATAGATAGCGATTTGAAGAGCAGGTTGGAGGTGGCTTTAGGTTGGTGCTGCTGCTCCCTCTAACATTTCTTTGGCTTTACGGATAAACGTTTTTTGCTTCTTCTTCTTTTATTTTTATTATTATTATTTTAAAAATAATAATTAATTTGTTCTAACAACCTTTCAATTCGGACAATTAAGTGAAAGGTAAAAAATGAAGACACTGGGGAAATAGGGCACTCATTCTTCGCCATATACGCGTGGACGATATTCATTGGGTGCTGTACTAATAATAATAGTAGTAGTTTGGTAGTAATCCCTTTTTCTTACTGCTAATTGCGTAGACGGTCAGCAACCGAGATATTGACAGAAAGGGCAGGAGTTATATCATTTACCAATTGAGACGGAGTGTGATGTGGTCAACGATGGGTCAAAGCAACTCTTTTTAAGTTTGATTTCCTTTCCATCATAGTTAATTTCTTCCTGCACTTTCTACCAAGCAAACGGGAAGTGTAAGGGTTATGTATGCTGACATTTTTTTTTTAATTGCTAAAAAAGTGCATGCAGTTAATAATGACTGAATTCTTTTTTGGACTTATTATCAAAGTATATATTTTTAGTAAAAAAACATTTGTAACATATATTGATAAAAATTAAATATTTAACTAAAGATTTAAGAAATTCAATTCTCTATCAATTATGTTAAACTTTATTGATTTATGTATCTTTAACATTCCAAACAACAGAAAACACATATAACATGACAACATAAAACTTAATTAGCTGTTTTTTCGCTTTTTTATTATCTTCAACCAAACATGATGTTCTTATATTAATTTACCTTTTACAACTACAATGCAATTTTTGTGCCAATTTTGGATGAGAGCGACAGCGATATCTATGGCAGGTCTAACTCATGCATCACCAGCAACAAATTTGGTGGTAAAGTCAATTATTTGTTGCATGTAACAAGTAATTTTCTTATTTGCCACATTGCGAAAATAGGGGGGGGTTGGGGAAACGAAATTTCATGACACCAAACCCAATCCTATGTGATTATTAGGTGAAGTGCGAAACAGTGAATTGGGTTAGTGGATTGCTTCAGATACAACATGCATCCAAACAAAATGGTCATACAAATAAAGTTCTTTGAGAATGTGGCTAGCTAGCTATGTATACTTCGAAAATCCTCCAACTTATTATCACGAGTTCTAAGGAAAAGTTTACAAAAGTATGAATTTTCACCAAAGAAACTGGACCACTTGTGTGTTTTCTTTTTTTTTTTTTACATGCAACAACGTCTGATTTAGCATTCAAAATTCGAAGGCAAAAGAAACAAATGCATTTGGTAAGTTGTAATCTGTCAAAATCATTGTAATGCCAGCTCCACATACTTAAAAACAAAGGAATTCATCTTACCTGTTCAAAGCGTGTGATATGAGAAAGTATATATATTAGGCAGAGACTGTTGCATCACTTTGATTAGTACAGCAAAGACTGCTCGAAGGGTTCACTTATATGCCATAAGTGAAAAACAATTAATATTTATCAAACTATATAACATGGTCTATAACCAAAAAAAAAAAAAAAAACTATAACACATGGTCTAGAAAATTAACGGATTTCACTAAATTCTAATTTCGAATACCTTATTTTCCTTCCATGATTGAAACTTACTATATCTTTAAATCCCATAGAGAATGCAATTTCTTTTTTGTTTCTAATTAGTTCACTTTTTACATTAAACAGCATAAAAAAAAACTGGCCAACCCACTTTTAAACAATAGACTCCTTGTTGATGTTGTAGGCCCAGTTTCAACGTGCATGTGGGCTAACTCACAAGTGGACCTGAACAATTCTGTTTAATTTCGTAAGCTTTTGTTCGGCCCACATTGGTTTTGTTTCAAAAACCGCTTTTTTTTTCCTCAATCTGAGCCAGAGAAAAAGCTTTCTGAAAATTTTATTTTCACCAAAAATATCATATTTTTCTACAAATTGATTGAGTTATTTATACAACGACAATGAAAGCACAAGTTCTTTTCAATAATAGGCACTAGTTCAACTTGCTCACAAATGTATGCAAAGTTACACCCACAACCAAGGTATTTGAATGAGAGGCCATTGAGAGTATGGGAGAATTTGTCGGAATCCATAGGACGGGGATAAGGGTTATGCAACTGCGCAGATGAACTCTAATCCTTAGAATATGAATAAGGAAAAATTGCTAAGGTGAAATCATACTCACATGAGTGTGAAATTTACTATATGTGAGTGGGGATTGTGCAAAAGCTGTCAATTATGTTTTGTCGTCCTAACACACGTTTATGAATAAGGGATGACATCTATAAAGTATAAGAATGTGTCTGTTTAAATAATTATAAGAAATATTGTTTATATTTATTAGTTACGAAAGACACATTGTCGATTACTAGTATTTTTCATTAAATAAAATTTAAATAAAGTGTAGATTCTATTGAGATTTTAACTACTAAATAATGGTGATTTCTCGCGTGTCCCATGAGAACCTTCTATTATTATTTTTTTATAATTTTTAAAATTTAACGCATCGAATTTTGATATTATTTCACGATCTAATAAAATATTTTGATGTGTCATACGATTTAATGTGATAAATTAATATATTTCAATACAACATTTGTAGAGAAGTGTTTCATAAGCTTAAATGGTCCATGAACATTTAAATCATTTATAAGTTTATTCTTTCAATAATTTGACCAATAAAAAAATTGTTAAAATCATATAAAACATGAAATTGTGACAAAATCCAATAAATTTAATTTGAAAATTTATCAAAAAATAATAAATTTTAGTAAAAAAATGTATTTACTTCATGAGACCAATAAAAAATCACTTCATGTAATAAGTAGGTACAATTGGGTTTGTTTGCGTTATTTTTTTTATATATAAATAAATTACTTTTTTAATAAAAAAATACTTTTATAATTTTAAGAGTGTTTGAATACATATTAAAGTATTTATTTATTTTTTTTAAAAAATTATAATAAAAAAAGTTCTATTAAAATAAACACGAACGAGCCAAATATCTCAACCAATGAGTCAAACAACTTAACTCGAAAGCCCTATGAATAAATTTATGCATTTGTCTAAGAGTGACACAATTAAATTGAAACATAAGTATTAATTTAAAAATGAAAAAAAAATTGAAATATAATAATATGAGTACCAAATGTATGTGAGGGAGTGGTGAGCATCGATCTTACGGCCAAGTCTGACACGTATTGGCTCGTCCGCCAGCAAAATGTCAAGGATTCCGTCTGTTGACTTTTGGAGCCTTGTCTTTTATTTTATCACAGACACATGTGATGTTGTTTCTATATCAAGCTTAGCTTCAGTCGACTTTGAAAATCCCCTTCTCCTCCTCCACCTCCTTTTATTTTGTTTGAACAATGACGACCTTTAATCACGAATGAGAGAAACAGTGGTTCACAACCTACTGCAACCGTAGATAGACATACATACATACAGTGATGCAACATTGGGTGTTGTCCTTATGTACGTGCGTATATGGTAATAAGTAACTTATACACGTTACACGCTTCTATCTGGGTGATGAGATGTGTTGTCGGTAATCATTTATCTAAGATATCATGTGTCACTTTATAATTCATTAATAATTAGATTAAATACTAAAATTTTATTTAAGAGTAAATAAGTTGTGAATTAACATAATATTTAAAATTAAATAAATATAAATATTTTTGTTTAATAATATTACATGTACACTAATAAATTGTATAATTATATTAAATATTTATTTATTTTCTTTTTTTTTCACCTTCCCTCACGGATCTCCTCCTTTAGGATTTTTTACATTTTTATGGTTTCAAAACTTTAATATTCCCAAAGTATGGTGGTAGGAAAAAAATTACGGATGTATGGTTTTATTCTCTGAAATCGCCACTTATTGTGTCGATTTCAGAGATTGTAATTTTTTTTATTTTTTATTTTTTTAAAGTTTGAAATCGCCACAAGGAGTGGCGATTTCAGACTTTTTAAATTTTTTTTTAGTCTGAAATCGGCACAGGGGGTGGCGATTTCAGACTCTGAAATCGCCACTCCCTGTGGCTATTTCAGACATCGGAAATTTTTATTTTTTTAATTTTCGGATTTTCTGAAATCGCCACTCCCCGTGGCGATTTCAGAAATTTGTCCCATGTTTTCGTAATTTCTCATTCCAACCCATATTTTGAAAATTTTTCACTCTCAAAACCACAAACATGTTAAACCCCCCTCCTTTACTCTCTTCTTTCTTTTTCATTTTTTATCTCTTTTCTCACATTTTCCTCATTTTTTCCGCAAGCTCCATTTTTTTTTTTATTATGCCTCCTTCTTCTTCGTTTCTTTTTTTTTTTTCTTCTTCTTCTTCTTTGTTTATTTTTTCTTTCATATCTTTTATTTTTTTTATTCTTCTCAATACATTGTGAAGAGCATGAATCAAGGCATTTATTCACTAATTTATATTATTTTCTATGTTTTGCAATATTTTGGTGTGGTGGAATATTTTTTTATGTATTGTGTGATGTTTATTTATGAGTGTTGTAATATTTGTTCATGTATATTACAATTTTTGTTTATGTGTATTGTAATATTTATTTATGAGTTTTGTAATGTTTTATTTCTTGGTGTTATAATATTTATTTAATTTTTTTATTTTTGTGTGGTGTAATATTAATGTTTGTTCATGAGATAGCGTATAAGGATGACAAAAGGGCAGGGCAAGGCAAATTTTTCATTACACATCCCCACTCGTTCATTCAAATTTTGCCATATTCCCTGCCTTATGCCTTGACGGATTTTTATTTCTTGTCTCATACCCAAACTCGCGAGTTTATGCTCGCCCCAATCCCGCCTCACCCCAAACTTTGTTTTTTTAGAGTTTTTTTTGCTCAATGATCTGACTTCATTCTAATTTAAAAAATAAACTAGACGCCACCTGAACAATTGGTCCTAAAATTAGCTAAAATATAAATTTGGTATGGGTTTGGGGTTATCCAAAACCTCAGACTCATCCAAAACTCGAAATAACACGAATGAGTTTTTTTCAAATTTGTCTAAAAACTCAGTCAACCATTAAATTACCCGACCCAAATGAGGCAAGGCAAGGCAAATTGTCATCCCATTGCACACATTTTTGAGTGTGAGTGGGGAGTAAAATATATAGTGTGTGACAATTACTTTTTTCTATTCAATTGGGTGCGAGTCTCGTTTTATTTTGTTTTCATACGTAAAAATGTTCGTTAATCAATTTTGTAATGTTTATTCATCTATTATAAAATATTTTTCCGCGGCTAAGAAGCACCGACACGGACACGGGACACAACGTGACATGGCACGCAATATGACAACACACTAATTTTAAAATTTTATATGAGACAGACACAACATATATATATATATATGTATAAAATTAAATATTAATAATAATAACTTAATATTTTCATTGATGTCAAACTACTAATTTTTAATATTTTTTAAACTTATTTCAAAATACATGGAACATTCAAGATATTTTCATGTGTCAATATTTATTAATTTTTTAAGAGTTCATATTATTATAAATGATTTAATATTTAAAATATTTTTTACTCGGACACGACACAAACACGACTCAAAAAACTTTTGGATATAGCTTGGACACAATTGAACACAACTAATTATGATTTTTTTGTTTATTTGGAAAGTTTTGAACACGTACAACACGTGTATTGGACGAATGTATTCGTGTGTCGGTGTCCGCAGTGTATCAAATATGTGGACACAAAAATCTCTCAAAGGGTCCATACTTTTTAGGTTCACAGTAGTTATATAAAGTTATACACTTTTTCGTTATGCACGTAACATGACTGATTTTTCGTGATATGTAAACTCTGTCCGTTGATGCCTGTATAATTCTCGATAAATTAACATATTTTTATTATGAAATTTGATATCGATAACAATATATGTTTAAATATTATATGGATATGTGTTACAAGCAATTTGGACATACCGAGATAGCTTGCAACTCTGACTTTGGGTTAGATCCAAGAGCTTGATGACAGTGAACACAGTGGCGATGAGCAACACCTTTGGCCGGTGGGAGTGGTACCTACAAAAGCTATTCTGATGCCCAAGTCAGTACATGAGTGAATTATGAGGTGATAATGGTATAAGACGTATCTTATGGAGTAGCAAGAAATCCCTTTTGTAGTCTAAGTGTGGACGCTTATGATTCTGTAACGTTCGAAAGCTTTATGAGGTTTTATATTGGATTGCGTAACATTCATAAGCCTTATGAGGACTTATGTCAAATTCTGTAACGTTCATAACACTCGCAAGCCATTAAGCCAAGCAAGGATGGGAGATCTGGTTAAATGTCTAGTGATGTATATCGGGCCTAAGTCCTTGTCAGATTTATTCTGTAACATAAGCCCCCAATCTAATATGTGATGTGTAAGCTTCACATGTCAGGCTTTAAATGCTATGTTCAAGTTTTGGATGAGTGACTTGGTTTGAATATTTTTTCGAGTTTGACAACTTTTTCTTTTGTTTGTGATGATATTGGGTTTTGATCTCGTATGCATAGTTCAGTACTCGCTTTATGCTTTCCTTTTGAATATTTTGGTACTTGTGTCACCTTTCCCTTGGATGTACACTTTGTATTCAAGACGGAATAGGTTATATTTTTTTCAATTGCATGCCGAGCTTATTGGCACCCCAAATAAGTCGGGTATTAGTATCCGTCAAGCTTACTTTTGCGTCCAAGATAAGTTGGGTATTTCTCATTATTATCCATGGAGCTTACTCTTGCGTCCAAGGTAAGTTGAGGATTTCACATTAGTATCTACCGAGCTTAGTTTAGTGTCCAAGGCAAGTCAGGGTTTTTAGTGGACTCAGATCATGGAAAATTCATAGGAGTTTGTATTATGAGCTTATTAGCATCCCAGATAAGTCGAGTATTAGTATCCTCCGAGCTTACTTTTGCGTACAAGATAAGTCAGGGATTTCTCATTGTTATCCGCCGAGCTTACTCTTGCATCCAAGATAAGTCAGGAATTTCTCGTTGTTATTCACCAAGCTTACGGGTAAGTCAAGGATTTCTCATTAGTACCCACCGAGCTTACTCTTGCGTTCAAGGCAAGTCAGGGTTTGTAGTGGACTCAAACCATGGAAAATTCATGGGAGTTTGAATACCGAGCTCATTGGCATCCCAGATAAGTCGGGTATTAGTATCCACTGAGCTTACTTTTGCATCCAAGATAAGTTAGGGATTTCTCATTGTTATCTGCCGAGCTTACTCTTGCGTCCAAGGTAAGTCGTGGATTTCTCATTGTTATCCACTGAGCTTACTCTTGCATCCTCTCATTGTTATCCACCGAGCTTACTCTTGCGTCCAAGGTAAGTCAAGGATTTCTCATATTGGTACTTCGAATACCAACTTGGACCATGGAGATTTTCATGGGAGTGTGCTTTTTTATCTTATTAGTTGATTCTGGTTCTTTCATCAAACATGAAATCTTAGAGTCAACTACTCTTTTAATTCGCTTTATAGATTTTTCACTATCTCGGATCATGGATGTTTCATGAGAGTGTGATTAGTTAGTTTGAACTATAAAATTTATCACAAGTATATAAGATAATGAATAAAATTAATGAATGATTGATGAAAGAAGTGCTAGTCAAGAACCCGTTGTTGGTGTTTCAAAGTATATGGTCATGGTGAGATAACTTTGTTCCTTGTGTCATACTCTTTGATTTGAGGCATTTAGTGATCGTGTTTGTCACAAATCCATGTTCTTTGGTTTGAATTCCACATTCTTGTGAGTTTGTCATGATCCACTTAAAGGAGAACACCAAACTTATTTTTGAACTAATGGATTGAGTTTGCAAAGAAGTACAATCCCTTATTATGAACTCATTTTTTATTTGAGGTGTTCCCTCTATGAGGATTCTTCGAATCGAAATATTCTCGCAAGGAGACATTAACTGACATTCAACTTAAGGTATTCCCTCAAGGAGTGTGCTTCTCATCAAGATGTTTTCTTGAGGAGATCTTGATCATCATTTAAGGCATGAGTTTTTGAGGTGTTGCTTCGAGGATGTTACTCTGACTTGAGACGTTCTCTCAAAAAGACTTTGTTCCCTTATGAATTTTTGACAAATCTTATATTGCAATTATGGTTTTATATCATCTTTCATTGAATAGTCGTGAGTAGTGAACATGCCTTTTTTCAATTTGAGATTGGTCAGTCCACTGCCTTTTTTCGTTGTTTACCTAGTTCATAACGTCGGACCGCGAAACTTAATGTCCTAAGGAACTAATAACAAACACGCGTATATGAATAAGGAAACAATACAAATAAATAAACAATAACTTATCTTTTTTTGCTTTCGTGTGGACTTTGCCGCAACTTTCGTTTTGGGTTGATTTCCCAAACTCCTTGATTAGTTTGCCAGCGAGTGACACATCTAAGAGATCTTGCGTCAATCTTGTGTTCGTCATAGCAACTTAAGTGACATCCAATGACAATGAGTTCTCGAACTTGAAGTTCTTCGTCAATGAGTGCGTTATGATTTGAGTTTTTTCATCAAGGAGAGGATTCTCTGACTTGAGATATTCTCTCATGGAGACTTTGACCGACATTTGACTAAAGGCATTCCCTCAAGGAGTGTGCTTATCCCCAAAGTGTTTTCTTAAGGAGATTTTGATCATCATTTAAGGCATGAGTTTTTTAGGTGTTGCTTTGAAGATGTTACTCTGACTTGAGATGTTCTCTCAAAAAGACTATGTTCTCTTATGAATTTATGTCAAATCTCATGTTCCAATTATGGTTTTATATCATCTTTCATTGAATAGTTGTGAGTAGTAAACATGTTTCAATTTGAGATTGGCTAGTCCATTGCCTTTTTTCATCGTTTCCCACAAATGACGTCAATGTTACGAGCAATTTGGACTTACCGAAATAGTTCGTAACTCTGACCTTGGGTTGGATCCAAGAGCCTGATGGCAATGAACACAGTGGCGATGGGCAATGTCCTTGGCTGGCGGGGGTGATACCTGCAAAAATTACTCTGACGCCTAAATCAGTATGTGAGTGGATTATGAGGTGATAATGGTCTGAGACGTACCTTATGGAGTATCAAGAATCCCTTTTTATAGTTCAAGTATGGACACTTATGATTCTGTAACATTCAAAAATTTTATGAGGTTTTATGTTAAATTTTCTAACGTTAAGTCATATAAGAACTTATGTTGAATTTTATAACGCTCACAAGCCAATAAGTCAAGCAATGATAAAATAATTAACTATCTAATGATGTATATCAAGTTTAAGTCCTCGTGACCATATGGATTGATGTGTTACAAAATTTACTAACAAAACTACACACACAGCTCAAAGAAAAAGACATGTATTTATATATAAAAAAAATCTGGAATACCGACGAATCTGAGGTGGTGAGAAAACACACCCGGTCACAAAATGACAGATAAAAATAGAAGAAAGGAAAAATAAAATAAATAAGCACACAGAATAGAATCCGTGGCAAGGCATCATCAATCCAAGTCAACTGAAGCATTATGCTAGCAACCAAACTTTTCTCAGACCATAACCATTCATCAAACGGCTATTACAATGCCTTTGACCTGATTTTATTGCCCCAATGTCACACAGATCGATAATAACTCCCTTTTGGGTCCCACAACACAGAAAAGGTCAATATCCCCCGACGTAACTTCACATACTTTTACTTTTTTTCCCAACAGAAAAAAAAAAAGAAAACAAAAGTAAAATAATGTCTTAATTCATATCAATTAAATTAAATAATTAAGACAAATCATTTTAACATATTAATTATTTAACTTTTTTTTATTTAGTTAATTAACGCTATTAGCAAGTAGTAGTGGTGTGTTCGTTTTTCCTTTATAATTTTTCTTTTATAAAGAATATGATAAATGATAAAGATATTTAAATTTATTATAAAAGAGATTAGTATATTTTAAATTGCAACACTTAACATGTAGTGTTAATATTTAACATAAAAAATATTTAAATATCAATAATTTATTTTTAATTTATTTAAAATATTAAGTAAATATATTTTTTAGTAACATTAAATGACATATTAATTTTAATTTATAAGTTTTGTTAAATTTTTTCATAAATGAAGTTGTTTTTTTTTTCTTGTAAGGAAAAAGAAGAAGAAGCAAGTAGTAGGCATTAGAATATCGGTTAAAGAAACTAGTAATAATAATAATAGTAAAATAATAATAATAATAATAATAATAATAAAAGAGGTATTCTCTCCGCTCACAGTGTTGAAAAGTACCCGAAATTTGAAATGGCACCTACATTTGACTATAACAGGGAAAAGGGAAAGTAGGATTAGGAGGGGAAGAGGCTAACGTGACAGCGCGGTCACCCTAGTGGACCAACCCATCCCCACTACCATTTGTTTTCTCTTTGGCATCATTTGACCAAAGGTACTCTTTTATCATCACATCCCCCAATCCCTCCTTCCTTTCATTTCCCCCTCTTCTTTGTTTGATGGTATTGTTGTAACTAAACATGGCAGTGGAGCTGATGATGGGTTACAGGAGCCAGAACTTGGCGGCCAATGCGGAGGAGAATGCTGTTCAGGAAGCCGCCTCCGGTTTAGAGAGCGTTGAGAAGCTCATCAAATTGCTCCAATCACAATCTCAGCAACAACAGCAGTACCACTCTTCCATGGAGATCGAGATTGATTGCAGAGCCGTCGCCGACGCTGCCGTTTCAAAGTTCAAGAAGGTAATTTCGCTCCTCGGCCGGACACGAACTGGCCACGCCCGCTTCAGAAGAGCTCCCCTGCCTCCGCCGCCGCAAACACAGCCTGCAGAGCAGCAGCCACCTGTGGTGTATCATGCGACGCCGCTGCAGCAGATCCCGCCGCTACAGATCCTTCGCGGCGAACCGCAACACGCTTTGATTGTTCCCAAGGGTAGTAGGGTGATGGAGAGGAAGGATTCGTCTAAGACTATCGATTTCGCCTCGTATTCCTCTGCCGCCGCCGCTAACGGCTCCTTCGTCTCGTCGCTCACCGCCGGCGGCGACGAGAGGAAGCAGCCGTGCGCGTCGTCGCCGGCGACGGCGTTTCAGATCACGAACATGTCTCATGCGTCCTCCGCGGGGAAGCCGCCGCTCTCTTCGGCGAATTCGTTGAAGAGGAAGTGCAGCTCCGAGACCTTGGGCTCCGGCAAGTGCGCCACTTCCTCTGGACGTTGCCATTGTTCAAAGAAGAGGTACAACACCTCTTCCTTCTGTATCTCTTTTAAAATTTAGTTTTAATTGTGTTGATTTTTATTTCTGGAATATTATGTTGTTAAATGTTGTCTGTTATGGAATTTCAGCAGAAAGGCGAGGTTGAAGAGAGTAGTGAGGGTACCGGCAATAAGTTTGAAGCTGGCTGATATTCCACCTGATGATTATTCTTGGCGCAAGTACGGTCAGAAACCCATTAAAGGATCCCCTCATCCAAGGTACTACTACATCCTTCTATTTTATTATTATTAATTTTTTTTAAATGTTGTTACTATTATTATTGTTGACCTTTTAATTAGTATTCATCGTGTTCTGAATTTTCAAATTAGTATAGTATATTTGCTGCCTTGCTCGTTGACCCTTTCAATTTCAAATTTCAAAATGGAGCCTGTACGGGCTTTAGATTTGATTCGATTCCGTCCTTCTGCTCTTGAATTATTACGCATTCTATGTTTTCCAGAGTTGATTTTTTTTTTTTTTTTTTTTTT
>QANU01089464.1:33047-101571 GCA_003254905.1 Nissolia schottii
AACTGAGATGGCAAATTCAACGCAGGTTCGTCAATGAGGGTGGCAAACCCGGTTAGCGATTTTCTGTGCAATTCACCACCCTCTTTGATGAACCTGTGTTGAATTTGCCATCTCGGTTGGTGAATTCTGACTACATTCACCAGGCGTGTTGGCGAATCTGACTTGCCATCTCCACGCTGCCACCTGAGCCACCTCAGCCAAAACCACGATACTCCTGTAATATGTTTCAAAACAAGGGTATTTCAGTAATTACTTTTTGTGGCAGGGGTATAATAGTAAAAAACTCGTGATATTGTCTATATTGTCGTATTTAATGTTATTAAGTCTAATTTTATATAATATATCAAACTAGGCCTAGCAATATATATAGTCCTTAAGGAAAAAAAAATGAACCATCACCCCGGATAAATATTATTCCAACTGGCTTTTCCCTTGACTATTTTATGTCAAAATACGTATAAAAGTATTTAAGTGCTTCTATTTATTGATTAAAACTATTAGTAGATACAGTTTTGAATATGCTATTAGAGTTTTTATATTATGGCGTGTATTTATTTTAGGGTGTATAAGTATTAATCAAAGTTGCACCAAGTCACTCCATTACCGGGAAAAAAGAAGAAAAAAAAGCACCATAGTCCGATGAAGAAATTTAACAAATACTCTATGTCTCTATCCATTTCGGTTTATCTGTTTATAACCAAATTTCTTAATAAATGCATTAAATAGTATAAGTTAAAAAAATTATTCTTATATAAAAAAATAAAATTTTTATTTTTAATACAAGTATTATTCTTTTTACATTCACTACGATAACAATTGCTTTGTGACAACTAAGAGTATGAATTAAAAAAAATTAATTACACATAAATATTATAAATTGACAGATATTTTGAAACCCTAAAAATTAAAAAAATTATACCAAATTTGGCATGAAATTAATAATTAAAATTGCAGTTGGTCTCATCTATTCTAAATTTGATGTTTAGTAACTCTTATGCAATTAGAATTATAATTCCATAACACAATCTCATGGAATTAAAATACAACTAGCTCACATGATTTCCAATTCTTAACCGATAGCCTGAATTCCACGTCACACAATTTGGAATGCCATCGCTGCCAAGAATTGGTTGGCAACCACACTGAGCACAGTTGCTGTATATGCAGTGGCACAACGACGGCTCCACGGCGTCACGAAGACGGATCGCAGCTAGCGATGGCTCTGTGGCAGCTCAGCAGCAGAACGACGATAGCTACGCATCATCACAACAATGACTCCTGGACGACACCATGGCAAGTATGTAGGATCACAATGACAGGGTGGCTCCGTAGCGGCACGACGACGACTCTGCAACAGCGTGACAACGACTTCATATAGGGGCACGACGACAACTCCACAACAACACGACATGGACTCCGCAACAATTAGACTGACGAGGTGAAGCAGCAGCGGGTGGTTAGGAAAAAAGTGGTGGTGGTGGTGGTGGTGGTGGTTCAAGGCTGGGCGCAATTGTTTTGGTTCTGGTCTATATTTATTGAACAACCAAACTTATCTCTCCCTTTCTATAACCTTCTCTCTCTCTAAAATATTTTTGCAAGATTGGGAATATAAGCTTCTGGGATTATGAGCATATGGTTCTATTTTCCTTTTAATTGTTGCTACTCTTCTTGTTCATATTATGATTTAAGGGGATTTTGTTTGGATGGCATTCAAGTTGGCTTAGATTGCGGGTATAATGGCTATGCGGGAACATGCATGTAACTGAATTGAAATTAGATATAGAATTCTAATTCAACATTTTAATTATTTGTAACAGCGAAACATGAAAGTAAAGATTCTGAGTAAATTCAGAATTGGAATTGAATTTAAGATTTTAAACTGCAATTCCAATTCAAACGTTTAAACAGATTCTAATGTTATTTTGTGCATGCTATGCATGATTCGGTGTGTGGCGGTTGGGAGGGGGAAATCCATCGGTATTCAAAAGCTCTAGTCTCACATTGGTTAGATCACAAACCTTTTAAGTGTTTATATATCTTTAGTCGTTGTTGTTTTGGTAAAAAGAGTTGAGAAGGGAGTTGGGCTCGCGCATGAGTCCAAGCCGGTTGGGCCCTTCGAAGTTCAAACCGATGGATTTCCTCCCTCGCGCGCACGATAAAGAGCATCCTTGCCTTTTTGCAAGATTACTTTTTGAATTTTTGTAGCTTACGCGAGAACTCATGATTTTCGCGAATATTAAATTTCTCGTCCACCATGTGCTAACATAACACATATATGAATATTTGCTTATATTTTAATTAAACAAATTTTAAAAAATAAAATAAAATTCTTTGTCCCAAATTCGCTAACATCAAAAATGGAAGTAGTCCTACAATATGTTTTGAAAAGGGAGTATTTTAGTAATTTATTCCTCTAACAGAGACAAAAGAGTAAAAAAACTCGTCTCTGTCTCAGACAATACATTTTAATTGCAAAAAGCATCCCTACTTGAATCAAATTTATTATTTAATCTTGATTTCATAGCTAGAGAATAACAATAACACACGCAACAACAAAAATAGTAACGATAAGACAGGAATATAAACGAATAGTACATCAGAGCAATAAAGTAAAATACATAAATTAGGAGAATTGAATTAGGACCACAGGTTATAGACTATGATTTTATCATAATTATCAGTCGTTGCTTTATCTTACAAGATCCTTACCATAATTAACAACCAATTTATTTATCCACCATACACGGTAAGACTAGATATCAAGCCAATAAGATTTTGTACATAAAAAAAAACCTAATATCTATTGAAGTAATGTTTGGTGCACAATCTAAATGCTGTCAACTTATGGTCTATACAGTGACATTGAGTGTATAAACTTTTTAAAATATGAAACCAAATTAAATTGGATTAGCAACCTATTAAATCGCGAAAAGTATTTGTTTTACTCTCTCTTCATCTTCACACTCATACTCTAAGCGTGTGGGCTGATTAACTCTCTTCCATGTACAAATATTTTAAAATATATGCACAAAGTTTTGAACTGATGTACACATACTTTTCAACAACAACAAACAAAAAATATGGCAGAAACGTAAACAAATAATAAATTTTTTGTGTTCACATGCACAAACTTTTCTATACACATGCACAAACTTTTGAATAAGCATGCACAAACTTTTCTACACACATGCACAAACATTTGAAAAACAAAAAACAATGAATATGATGGAAACAAAAACAAAAACCCATGAATTCATAAAGAATAAAATGGAAACGATAAAAAAAATGGGAGATTGAGGAAGAAGAGATAGAAAAAATAAAGAATAAAAAAAAAGAGAAGAAACACACTAAAATATTTATCTATCTATTGGTATGTCATGTAAAATATAATAGATAAGTCGTGTAGCAATAAAATTCTCGATTTAATTGAATAAGTGATAATACATTAAAAGTGTCTCTCAGCTAGATACTCCATTTGTCCACAAATAAGAGTTTTTTTAAGAAAAAAAAATTTGTCCACCAATGTTTGTAGTTTACGAGTTTTAATGTATGATTAATTATTTGTTTCCATGTTTTGTCCATATTTAATAGAGATAGTGGTAAATAAAGAGAATATGAGATAAAAATGAAAAGAGTAATTAAATTTGTCAAGCCTTTGTAAATCTTTTGTATATTTGTGTAATATTAATAATTTTTTAATCAGTATAAAAAAACCTTTAAAAAACTCTTATTTGTGGACAGAGGGAGTGTTGTTCTCACAATTTTGATGATGAATCATTAAATGTTACTCTCCCTCTTAACAAGTGTATTTCCCGATAATTGAACTTGTGTTCTCTTCTTTACAAGGAACTAAGCTACTTATCATTCGCCCAATAACTTGTTGGTTCTATCCTTATGTTATTTTTTAAGATTATGGTGGTCAATATCCATTGCTTGATAAAAATGGATATTATCTAATTATGTCATTTTCATTCAACTATGAGAGATGGTTGTTCTCGCAATTCTGAGGATGAAGCATTAAATGATCCTCTCTTTCTCAACAAATATCTTTTTGCATAATCTAACTTAAGTTCTATTTTTTTTAATGAAAAACTAAGTTACTCATCACTCGTCCAAGAACTTGGAGATTCTATCCTTGTGTTACGTTATTTTCTAAGGCTACAATGATCAATATCCATTGCTTGATAAAAAGGGATATTATCTAATTATGTCATTTTTTGGCTTAATTTTAATTCAATTTTTTAGTTAGCTACTACTCCTTTCGTTTTAAAATAGTTGTCTTTTTTCTCTTTTATGCGGATATTAAGAAAATGATTAGAAAATGTAAAGGTAAGAAAAAGTTGATAATATTTTACTTAATTGTCATTATTTATAGTGATCGGTTAAAGTTATTACAGTAAATAAGTATGAAAGAAAAAATTTATTTCATAAAAGTATGCTAGGAAGAGAAATAATTAATGATGTCTAAACTTAGTAAGTTGACAACTATTTTAAAATAAACTAAAATAGAAAGTTGGACAATTATTTTAAAACGGAGGGGGTACAACATTTAACAACCATAATTAGAATTTAACAGTTAAATAAGAAGAGTGAAATAAGAGGACTGTGTTAGGACATTATATTTTCTTAATATATTTTTGTGAGCTATATATATAATTATGAATATAATCATATTAACTATTTTTTATGACTTATAATATGTTGGTCTCACTAATGTTTAAAAAAATTAAATAAAAGAATAAGTTAGATTATTTTATTGGTTTGAGCCCGAAAATAGTGGTTCCACCTATTTTTTATTGGCTTTTAGGTAATGAGGGTTTTGGTCACCAACACATCAAAATCAAATAAGCAGTAACTTTTCTATTTGAAGAACTGGGCTCAAGCCCCATCAAGAGGAATACAAATATTTTGATTGAGGAAGGTGAATAACCGTGGATCCAAATGTTAATTGACATCATTCACCTCCTATATATTTTAGCAATTCAAATACGCTTTCTTTTGCATCTAACTTTTGTGATTTATGATTTAACATGGATGATCTTAGAGTTATCAAATCATGGATTTAACATACCGAGATCAATTTTTTCTGTTGTGCATATTATAAGAAAAATATTATTTTTACTCATATAAATATCGTGAAGAAGGAAGGACGATGGTGGTTTTCTTGAAGAATTTGGGAAGCAATAAAGGTTAGTTGATATGGGGGTGGGCGCCGCAGCTTCTCATTCTGGAGAATCCCGCCATTGAGAGAGCTCTTAGCAAGGCTGCCAAGAGAGCCATCCAGGTTGGTGGTTCTTCGTACACCAATATGTTCAGGAGCTCAAATGTTTATCCTCTCGTAACTAAATTTTTAGTTTATCTTCAGAATGAATCATTGTTATTTTTATCCGAGTGTTATTTATACATTATATATTTTTAAACGCTTTAACACTTTACTTACAAAATACATGAGATTCATCACTTATTTTTTTCCTTTTCTCTCATTCCTCTCACAAAATGTTGTGTGTTTTTTTTTTTCATTCTTTAGTATACAAATATCATTTTTCTGTCTAGTATCACAACTTCTTTTGTTTTTATTTTTTCAAAGACTTCTATTCATTAATTAATGTAAAAAAAAGAGAAAAAGTATGGAGCTCTAATTACATCATTTCAGGCCACCAATAAGCATACACGGCAAGAACTAGTTAAAGCATGCTAATTAAAAACCTCTCGAAAATGGAATAAAACCCTTTCTTACCGGAACTAAGACCACACACTACTTGTACTCAAAATGTCTGATAATACAAAACAATCAGTCCATTGCAAAAGATAAAATAAACAATCTAAATCTAAATTAATACAACTAAGAGTCCGTGTACGTCTTGATCCGTTGTATCATAGCTTCAAATATCCAAGGCAAAGTTGCTTCTGATCCTTCAAAACCGTAGCACATACCAGAATTCCAAATCCCTGTACAAACTTAATTGCTGTTTGTAACATAATTTCAGCCCTCTCAGATTTCTCGTCGGTCCCCCATCAAATCAGTAAAACTTAGCACAATCCAAGTTTAAAAAAATTAGATCTAACGTCAACGTGATTGAGATAGGAGTTTAGAGGTTTAATCGGTTTAACTAAGAATTTAATAGGGTTGAATAAAAATATATATTTTATTATTTATATGTATATATAGTAATATATATGACTAATTATTTATTATATAATGAATAAAAATAATTTTTTATATAATATTGGTATATTATTAGTGTTGTGATATTATGTATCAAAATCAATATATATATATATATATATATATATATATATATATATATTATTGCAATTTTTCAAAAAAAAAGAGAACTTATCCAGTTTGTCAATTTTGACCAATTTTCATCAGTTTTTAGGACATTTAAGTTTTGGGAGCAAACTGAATCAGACAAGGTTCTGGTCTCTGGTTCAACAAGCTAGCCCGTCTTTTCAGAACCAGGTACTAACCCTGTCAGAAATCAATGTGGCATTCTATACAAACTTACTTATGTTGGATAAAGGACTACAAAAATCTGGGTACTACAAATTCTTTTATTTACTAATAATGGATGGACAATTCTCATTGAGTTTATTTTGCCATTTAGTAATTTGGGTAGTGCTAATTTGGACTGAGTTGTGTTATATACCAATTTGGTCCCTACATTTTAACCATCCAAAAACAAATGAATGGATAAGATTATATATAAAAAAATAATTATAAAATAATTTATATTTATATTTTAATAATATTTTTAGTTAAGTTTCCAATTTTATTCTCTATTGCTTTTTTAATTTTATTTCTAAACCATCCTCAATCTTCTTCCCCTCCATCCCCTCAGGCCACCGATCAACAACCACCGTTGAGGAGGAAATCGCCACCGTATCACCCATCCCTTGTTCCCCGTCCTCTTCAATGAATTTGAGATTTTCATCTTGAAATCTCCAGTATTATGGAGGTGAAGTTAAGGAAAAAGAATGAAGTGATTTTTGTTGGTTTGGTACGAAGCAACACAAGATAGTTAGACATTACTTTTGGCACTACTTTTGAATTCACACCGCTTATTATTCCTTGCAAAAAAAAATTTATAAAATTATAAGGAGTCAAAGACAAGTTGTCACCACTCAATCATTCATCATGGCGCGAAAATTATAAGGAGTGTGAGATGCCCCCTCCACTCACCCCTCCTCCTAAAGAACTCTCTTGGGTGATGTTCAAACCCATATTGTCTTCTCAAACTCAGATCTGGTTGTTTCAAAATTCAAAAATCAAAAATCAAGATCTAAAATAAACAAGAAAGGTAGGGAAGGGAGAAAGTGGTGTTGCAGTGGATGATGGTGGCAATGGTGGCATGTGAAGGAGGAGCTGGTGGCAGTACGACAATATTGGTAGCATGTGGGAGGGAAGAGAGAAAGTGGCAAAAATTTGTTGCTGCAACAAGAAGATAACCGGAACAAGAGAGAGAAAGACATTTGAAAATAATTTAAAAAAAAGGATAAAAAAGTAATTGTGATATTTTTTTATTATTAAAATACTACTGAACCAAAATGGTCTCAAACTGGACCGATCGAGGTTAGTCTTCTCCCAATAATACACCTCAACTACCTTCATAAGTTTGAGGTTACTTGTTTTAAAATGGTTTCAGTCACTTAAGGGATTGTTAAGCTCCTTGGCACTTGGTTGGATGAAACTTGAATTGAACCTTACAAGAAATAGTTGGGCAACTCGTTGCCTGTTTTAGCATATATTAAAGCATTTCTAGTAATGATCATTTTTTAGATCTAATTTTTGGTCCACTATTATCATATTTTTAGCTATCTTAGCGTTGTCATAAAAGGAAAAGTGGAATTTAAAATAGGACTCATCACTCTAATAAAAGAAACTGACTTTAATATTTATTATGGTTTCACATATATTTTTTTAAAATTAAAATAAATATTAAGTATTATATGATGGAAATGCCAAGTGTCATTATTTTTGTACCGAGATGGATGATTCTAGGAATGGGTTAGCCTCCGAGACTCCTCAGTATATCTCCAAGGTGGGGTGAGTGTACCTGCAAGGACTTCAACGCTCAAGTAAATAGAGGTAGGATAAAGATGTAAAATCAAGAAATGGGTTCTAGTTGATACTTAGGGAGTTCAGTCTCTTTTATACCTGGGGTGAGGTTTATGGAGACGACGAGATGGTTGCCGGTGATGGGATTGTGATCCTGGATTTTTCTCTGGGTTCCGGGGAGCATTATGTGTGGCAGATTTTCCTCTCGGACCAGGAATTTATCGATGTGATTGGACCGTGGGGCCTTACCCTAGGAGTGAGTCAGTGTGGGTGTCCTGGACTTGAGGCCCATGATTCGTGTACCAAGATGGGTCCTAGGTTGGGTCCTTGGGCCCAGTCCATAATAGGAGCCCCCTAGCTCGGGCCGAGTGGCTTAGCCAAGCGGTGCTAGTTGAATGGTCGCGGTTCTTGGTTTCGCGGATATATCCATGTTGTGACCGTATTGGGCGTGGTAATTTGGGATATGGCGGCATGTGTCTTCGAATGCTGTGTGATTTGACGCACTGAATTGGGGAAAATTTGGCCCTCTCGCTTCTTGTCACGTGTACATTGGGGGGTGGCGGTTTCCACTCCCTAGGGCGTGTGATTCAAGGGGTAATGATAGATTTTGGGAGGGAAATTGTTTCCTCTTCTCACCGATTTATAAAAGACAAGAAGGAGTTTAATTATTTGTTTGGTTTTTCTTGCTTCTAAGGCTTATCTTCTTCGTTTTCTTCTTTCCTCTTTTTCTTTTGCATTTTTGGCATTTAGTGTCCTTCTTCATCTTTGCATCTTCAGTTCCATTTTCTTTGAGGCTCTCACCGTGATTCGGAGTGTGGATTTTGGCTTGCATCTATCAGTGTTTGCAAGTATGTTTGCGTTATTTGAATCGTTTTGTTTTTCTGCCATTTTTCTTCTTTCCCCTTCTTCATAGGACTATTTAGAATGTTGTTAGGGAGTTGAGGTCATTTGGGGGTAAGGGATTGTTGTGATGAGGTTAAGCCTAGTTTGATTTTTGTGGCTATACTATTTTTTCTTCTTTTTCAGTAGTTTGTGGCTTCTAGGGCTATGGGGAGGTTGAACAAAACTTTTCAGGAGCTGAAGGTTCCACATCCCTTGTCTAGGTCGCACGAGCGTTTGGTGTATTGGTGGATAGATCCTAAGGCTTTTGCTATTCTCTTAATTATAAAGGAATAATATCTCGGTATCTTGAGTGTGGCACTGGAGTTGACAGAGGAGGGGGTAGAGGATCATGAGTATAGGCTAGAGGTTGCTTTCGTGGACGAACGGGTGTGTATGCTTAGCCATAAGGACACGCCTTATTTTCTGTGGATGTATGAGGCGTTTTTCATGCGTTTGGGGGTGAGGCTTCCCTTTTTCGCATTCGAGTAAGAAGTAACGAGGTTGTGTGCTTTCATCCTTACCTATCTCCATCCGAACGAATGGGCCTTGCTCTGTGAATTTCAAATAATTTGTGAGGTTTTTAGTGTGGAGCTGTATCCGAGGACTTTCTTGAGTTTGTTCACCATGACGAATCCTCTAGGGGGAACATTCCGGGGATGCAAGTGAAGTACAAGAGTTGGCACACTTTTAAGGGGATGTCGGGAACGAGGATTTTATGTTGGTGGGAAGAATCTTACCAAGAGTTTAAGTGGAAATACTTCAAAGTTTTTGTTGCTCTTGGGAGGAAGGCATTCTCAGAAGGTGACCAGGATATTGTAGCAGGTATTTCTTGTTACTGTAACAAGAATATCCATCATGAACGTCCCGTAGAGCTATCTATGGAAGAACTTCTTTTCCTCAATTTTTTTGTGGCCTTGACTGAGGAAGGACCCTTAAATATAAAAGATATGGAGGGTCGGTTAGTGGACACGGAGAATAGTTTGGGTAAATACATTGTTCTTTCTTTGTTTTTTTATTTTATTTGATCTATGCCGAGTTGTTTTGTTGATTGTTTGTGTTTTATAGGTATTCAACTCAGTGGAAGTATGTTAGCTCTTGATAAGTTGAGAAATCTACGACGTCGATTGAATGCTTCGACCAGAGAAGAGGTGAGAAATTTGTACTAATTTGTGGAAGTTCTGACTTCGCCAGTTATGGTGACGAATTCCCCCAATTGATCCGCGAGTGGGGAGAATGATCCTCCACATAGAAAGCATCCCCGTGGGGAGAGTTCCTGTGGTGGATCGTCCGCTGCCATCCACCAGGCTTGGCCATGGGAGATGGACTTTGGAGGAATTTTTTATGGGAGCTTCTTGACAGAGGAGGTGAGGGGTCACCTGAAGACTGTCTCCACAGAGGAAGCATTACGGCAACTATCAAGAACTTCCTTTGCCCAGTGGTCTCGCAGGAAAGGTCTGAGGATGTCGATTCCCCATTGTTGGAAAGACTATGAGGTTGGCATAATAGATAGCTTCGCGGGAGGTGCAACGAACAAGTGAGAATGTTCTGGGCATTTTTGACATTTATTAACGTATTCCGCAGGATCTTTTAGAAAGGTGGGCCAGTATAAACGTGCTCGAAGAATTTTTAGGGCCAAGGCTTTGTCCCCCATGTTATGACCACAGAATCTTTCGTGTGCTTCTTTTAAAACATATGTTGTTCTGGCTGAACCCACGCACTTTAGGAGTAGTTGGAAAATCGATCTTCTGTAAAGTTGTTCCCCGATCAAGGTATACATGGCGGCTTCTTGACATAGCTTTTTTGCTTGCTCCTCTACCAAGGTTAATGTGTCTCCGTGGATAATTTTTATTAAGGGGGAGGTCCAACATTCTCCAGAGGAGATTTCTTGGAGGTTGACATGGCATACCTCTACTATGATGGAGGGTCTACAGATGGTTTCTTGGATGAGAGTGTTCTATTATTTTCTCTCGTACGGGTGCTGGCAAGTTTGGACAGGGTATCTGCGCGCCTATTATCTTTACGTCGAACATGCCTTATGTCATATTCTTCGAAGGCGTCAAGCATTCTTTTGACTAGGCTCAGATATTGTTGCAGGTACAAGTCTTTTATTTGATAATCTCCTTTGACATGAGCCACCACTATTTGTGAATCACTGCAGATGATTAAGCTTTTGGCTCCGACATCCCCGACCAGGTTAAGTCCTGTAACCAGGGGTTCGTACTCGGCCTGATTGTTTGATGTGGTGAAGTCCAATTTCACGACCATCTCCAGGCATAGACCATTAGTATTTTCAAGGAGCACTCTCCACTTTCGCGGATGCTAGAAGCTCCATCCACCTAAAGAGTCCATGAAATTGTGTTTGATAGAGTATTTATACTAATGAATTCTGCTATGAAATCTACCACGACCTAGGCTTTAATGGCTACTTGGTGCTCGTATATGATGTCATATTCTGATAGTTCCATGAACCAAGCCAGCATCCTCCCTGCCAAGTCAGTCTTGTGAAGTACGTGCTTGATAGGTTGATCTGTCCTAACGGTGAGAAAATGTGATTGGAAGTAGGGTCATAGCCACCTTGCAAAATTTAGTAGTGCAAAAGCCAGCTTCTCTAGCTTCTAATACTTCAATTCCGCCCCGTGCAAGACCTTGCTTGTGAAGTAAACAAATAATTGTACCCGTCCTTTCTCTTTGACTAGTGCGAAAGCTATGGCTTCCTCAGAAGCTGACAGATATAAGAACAATCTTTTTCTCCTCTTTGGCTTAGCCAGGATTGTGGCCTTTGATAAGTACTCTTTGAACTACAAGAAGACATGCTCACATTCCTCGGACCATTCAAAAGAGTTCATCTTTGTGGTGAGGTTGAAGAAAGGGGGCCTTTTGGGTGAAAGCTGCCAAAATCCTAGTCAAAGAAGCTATTCTTTCGGTCAGACCTTGTACTTCTTTGACTGACGCAGGACTTTTCATACTTAAGATGGCTTCACACTTTTTTGTATTGGATTTTATCTTGTGTTGGGTGATCATGAATCCCAAGAATTTTCCTGCTCTGACTGTGAAAGCACGTTTAGCTGGATTTAACATCACGTTATGGAGGCGAATTGTGCGAAAAATTGTATCGAGGTTTATTCTGAACTTTTCTTCCGCAGATGTCTTTACAATCATATCGTCCATGTATATCTCGACTAGGTTCCTTGTTAATTCTGTGAATATTTTATCCATCAACCTATGATACGTGGCACCCGTGTTCTTCAATCCAAAGGGCATGACCTTGTAATAGAAATTTCCCGTGGGAGTTATGAGTGCAGTTTTTTCCGCTCTCCTTGGGTGCATGGGAATCTGGTTATAACCAGAGTATGCATCCATGAAGGTGAGGAATCTGAAATCGGATGCAGTGTCCACAAAAAAGGTCTATGTTAGGAAGGGGGTAAGCATATTTAAAACAGGCCTTGTTGAGGTTGGTATAGTCTACACATATTCTCCATTGGAACCATCATGACAGTTGACAACCATTTGGGGTAAATGATTTCTTTAATGAATCCGACGTCATTCAGCGTTTTTACTTGTTTTTGCACCTCTTGGGCCTTCTTAGAGCTCATCTTCTTCCTTTTCTGCTTTACCGGCCTGGTGCCAGGTAAAATTGCTAGCTTGTGGGCCATGAGGTTAGGATTAATGCCATGCATGTCTACCGTGGACCATGCAAAAAGATCCACGTTTTTCTTTAGCGTCATAATTACCTGTTCTTTTGTGTGTGGGTGGAGTGCTTTATTGATGTATGTGATTTGGTCCAATTTGTTACCTATCTGGACTGACTCCAGTTCTCCTTTTGGCTTAGGTCTCTCTCTCTGCGGAGGCTATGGAGTATGAATTTTTGTCATCATGATATGGGCAGGTCGCATTGCTGTTGTCTTCTATGATTCCCTTTTCTAACCCTGAATTTACAAGCTAGCATTGTAACATCTCTCCATAGCCTAATCTCTGCGGACTGTTGCTTCATTATCTGCCATCAAGAACTTCATTGTTAATGTTGCGATGGAAATGACAACATTTATCTTATTTATGTTGGGCGGCCAGAATGATTGTATACACGAACAATTTATCCATGACTAAAAATTTTACCTTTTCTGTTCTTGTTATGGGCTTGGGTCCCAAGGTTAAATACAGGGAGGTGTAACCATTTAGTGTCACTGTTTTGCTAGAAAAACTCATTAGGTCCTCTGGGTAATGCTCCGAATCGGAGTTTTTAGGCTAAGCTGGTTGAAGTAACTTCTAAAGATGATATCTGCTGAGCTCCCTTGGTCAAGCAAAATCCTCCTAACCTCCGTGTTGACCAAGGTGGTGGAGATAACCATGGGGTTATCATGTGCAAGGGTGGTGTCATAGTAATCATCCTTGGTGAAGGAAATATCCAGGAGATGTTTAACTCTGCGGACTTTGTTGTTGTCGCTTCTGTCCAGGTGTAGTATTTCCTGAAGGTGCCTATTTCGGGCAGACCTTGTTATGCCTCCTCCTGTGAATCCTCCTACTATCGTGTTGATCACTCGTGTAGTGTCAGACCTCTGTGGGTTTTTGTCACTCCTTTCTTTGGGGTAATTTCTGCATCTGTGGTTATCTCTACTTGAGTTTCTCCTATCATGCTCTTTGTCATCAACTCAGCTTTTCTTCTTCGCTACAATGTAGCGCTCAAGTTTAACACTACGCACCCACCTTTCAACCTCATATTTTAAGTCAATACATTCCTCGGTGTCGTGTCTGTAGGAATCATGGTAATGACAAATGAGGGTGATGTCTGTTCCAGTCCTTAAGCGTATGGCCTTCGGCTTGGGAAAACCTTCATTGTGTTGTATCTCCCTGTAGAGTTGGGCCATAGATATGGTGAGGGGGTGTAGTTGGTATACCGGCCTTCCTTGACTATCCGCAGACGTTCTTGGCACGGAAATTGTCGGAAGCGTCTCCTTGGCCTTTCGATAAATTCTATTAGGGGATCGCCTTTTATGGTTGTCATACATTCTTCCTGGTATAGGTACTCTTCTGCTATCTCTTGGATCTCTATTAAGCTCTGTGGAGGCCTTTTGGATAGGTTTTCTGAGAAGGGGTTTCGTTTTTTTGGACCATTAGTTAGGCCTATTGGCACTGCCTGGGGTTGTAGATCTTCTACTTAGGCGTATTCTTTGTAAAAACGGTCCAAATACTGCCCTAATGTTTCATCGGTCTTCTGTATGATCCCCAAGAGGCTTATGTTCATCTTGGGTTTTATTCTTCTGGTGGTGAGGTTGGCTAAGAATCGTTCAACTAAGTCGTCAAAGGATTTAATGCACTTAGGTGGAAGTGTGTTAAACCAAATAAGAGCCCCTTTTCAGAGGGTTATTGGAAATGATTTGCATTGGATGGCATCAGTGGCTCCATCCAAGATCATTCTTTGCCCGAATGCGTCCAAGTGATGTTGTAGGTCAGTTGTTCCATCATATGGTTCCATGTCCATTGGTGGATGAAAACCATGTGCGGGCACTGCCTCTAAAATTTCGTCCGCGAAAGGGTGGTTTTCCTTCCCCTTCACCTTCCTCACAGTTAGGCAGCCTCTGTCCGTGACGTGAATTCCCACCTCCGTGGATGTTTTGTACATGGATTCCTAAGCATCATCCTGTTGGGGTTTCTGTATTATATTGGCTATCATCATGGTTAAGACCGTCAATGTGACGTTGGCGTTCTTCCACTTACTTGATGACGTGTTTTTGTTTGCTCTCAGCTTCCTTCTTAGCCTTTTCTGCTTCTCCACGAATTTCAACTTGTTTTTTCCTTTCATCTTCCCCCTGCTTGAGCTGGAATAAGGCTGTTTCCATTTGTGATATTTAGGCGACTTGATAGCGCACAACCTTTGCTAGATCTGGTGGGGGAGGGAGTCCCTCGTTCTCCCGAAGATTGTTGTTAGCGGTGGGATTTTGGTTTTATGGGGGGATCTCCTTAAGAGTGGGTTGTTAGGGTTGGTTAGTTGGTTGTGCGTTACTATTGGCGGATATGGCTCCACGAGTTTCCATCGAGTTGACTAGGCGGTAGGTTTTTTGAGTATTCTTAGGAGGCATGGGAACGAATGTGTTTTGGAGTCTAGGGATGAGTGGGATGCCGTGAAGTCCCCATAGATGGCGTCAATGTACTGAGATGGATGATCCTCGGAATGAGTTGGACTTCGAAACTCCTCAGTGTATCTCTAAGGCGAGGCGGATGTACCTGCAAGGAAACATGCACTTAAGCAAGTAGAGGTAGGATAAAGGTGTAAGATCAAGATATGGGATCTAGTTGATACCCCCCAGCTCAGTCTCTTTTATACTTGGGGTGAGGTTTATGGAGACGGCGAGATGGTTACTGGTGATGGGATTGTGATCCCATATTTTCCTTTGTGTTCCAGGGAGAACTATGTGTGGCCCATTTTCTTCTCAGACCAGAGATTTATCAGTGTGATTGGAACGTGGGGCTTTACCCTGGGGTGAGTCTGTGCGGGTGTCGTGGACTTGAGGCCCATGATCTATGCATCAGGATGGATCCTTGGGCCTAGTCCGTAACAATTTCATTTGTCAAGATGATGTTGGGATTGATGCCTTGAGGAACTAGTCCTTGCTCAATTTGGACCTTTGACAATTGTGTCTGTCTCATAGACAAAGGAACTTAGGCTCGATTTTATTATACTGCTAGAGGTGTTAAGAGAGATAACTCTCTCTACTAACCAACTCTATATACAAGTCATGTACTATATGCTAACACCCTTGCTCCAAGCTGTACTCGAAACTGAGTACAAAAGTTCAGCAACTCAGTAAAGATCCAAGTGCAACTCTTGAAATTAACTTAAAAATTATTAGTTTAGTCATTTTTTCAATTGATAGAAAAATAATGAGAGATAAATTTTTTCAAGTGAATCTTTTTGTCATAATTAAATATGATATTTTATTATTAATTTTTTATCATTTATATTATGTATGTATTTCATATTTTTAATTAATACGAGGAGATCACTTCCACTCCAAAACAGATGAGGCCGGATAAAGTGAGAAAATCTAGGTTTGGATAAAATCATTTTTAAATAAAAGTTAATTTTAAATAACTTTATTAGTTACCTAACAACATTTATCTAAAATTTGTCTATGATGTACCTTATTATTGGGTTTTCCGTGTTTCCCAATTACCCTAGTAAGAATTGTAACTTAATAGTTTTGCTTTATAAAGTTTTTTTTAAGTAAACAATTAATTTGGTCAAAACATTTTAATTTTGACCATAATTTGGTCTTGGAATATTTTTTTTATATCAATATAGTCATAATACTTATATATTTTTTATATCAATGTAGTCCAAACATTTTAAAATTTATATCTATTTAATTTGATCATTATGTTAGTGAAATTAATAAAAATTGATGATCAAGTTAAGCTGATGCTAAATTTTAAAATATTATGATTAAATTGGTGTTAAATTAATTTTGAGAATAAAATTAATGTTAAAATAAATTAATGTTAAAATATAAATGTTAGAATGAAATTGAATATTTTTCCCTCTTAAAGACAATAACATATAAATTAAGAGTAAAGTAAATTGTCATAGATGAGAGGTTCTATTAGGTTTTTCTCAAGGATGTGAGAAGGAAATTTGAAAGGAAACCTGATCAAACTGATTGGAGAAGGGGAAACAATCGTCTAAGGTAAAGAATCTGTTCCGAAGTATGCACCTCGGTCCACTATTTGGATCCTAGAACTTCAAGGTCTCTGATGAGGTCTGTGGACTCACATTGCAGTGAGTACCTGCAAACATTCCAACGCTCAAGTAAGCAAGGGTTTAAAGGAGTTTAGTGAGTGATGATTAGATGATCTCATACTTGGGGCATGGACTATCATATATAAGGGGGTTGTTGAGATTTTTTCGCGTGTGGCGGCGATGGGGAGGTATTGCTGGTCCGCGTGTAGCGGCCTGGTCGAGGGTCTTAGAACCGTTGAGTCCGAGTAGGTAGGAGGAGAGGATCTCGGGGTGGCTTATCTCGAGCATGTGGGAGGAGAGGATCTCTGGGCCGTTTGAGGGCTCTCGGATGGTATCCTGAGTTGGGCTGGTCCGCGGAGTATTGGACCTTGTTCTTGGAGGTGTGACGAATGGACTTTTATGGTCCAGTCCATAACAGAATCCAATATCATGGAGGGGTGGGAACAATTAACTGCGACGAAGACAGTGTTCCCTAGTTTCTTTCACAATCTAAATCAAGATCCACTAGTCCCTTGAAAGAACTTTTAAACATGGCCATGAAGGATGCTCTAGAGGAGGGAGCTATCCCCGTGTTACTCACAAATGACAGGGAAGTTAGCTCGAAATGGAATTGCCTCATCATCCATTAATTTATTTTTATTTATCTAGAGTTTAGGCAAGACTTGTCTTGGAGATCTCCATTCTTATTTATTCTACATTTTGTCAAATGGAATGTTTTGTATTTCGTGCATTTTTTTATTACTGAATTCTATCTTTGATTTTTAAAAAAGTAAACTGGCATAGATCTAAAACTGGTAATAAATTATCATCATCTACTAAATTCGCGGAATTCTTTATTCTATTTTTCAATATTTGACAACAAACGTCAAAAATCGCATTAAGGAACTTCAATCGTCAAAGCAAGCATGGAGAAGTGATCTAAAAAGACTCCCTTATTTTTATTTTCCGGAAAGTTTGAGTAGCTTGAGTTCCTCAATCAACTCCACGATGTTGTTGTGAGAAGACCCACCGACCCTTATAGCTTTCTTCGCCGCAACGCTCAAAGCCTTAGCCTTCCTCCTCATCTCCGCCTCTTCCTCCCCTCCGCCCATCAGAACGGCGACGGCACCGCCGATCTCCTCCCTCGTCACCACCTCGCTCCCGAACTGGTTCCAGTTCCTCCACTCCTTGGCCCCAACCGGCACCCCGATCCCCAGCACGTCCACCACCAGCTTCTCGTTGAAGAAGTGCTCCGCGAAAAGCGGCCACGTTACCATCGGCAGCCCCGCGTTCACGCTCTCCACCACCGTGTTCCACCCGCAGTGCGTCACCAGCCCCCCGATCGCCGGGCTCTCCAGTATCAGAAGCTGCGGGGCCCACCCCCATATCAACCGCCCCTTGTCGCTTTCCCTCACTCTCTTCTCAAATTCCTCGAGAAAACCGCCCTCGGCGTCGCCTCCATCGTTCTTCCTAACCACCCAGATGAAGTAATGCCCCGAGTGTTCGAGCGCGTGCGCTATCTCAACGAGCTGAGAGTGGGGGAATTTGTTCATGCTCCCAAAGCTAACATACAGAACAGAACTCTCTGGCTTCGAATTGAGCCATTTGAGCCATTCCTCTTCTTCTTTGCCAGTGCCACCTTCTTCATCTTTAACTTGTCCCCTCGCGACCTTATCAGAAGGGTCCTGGTTGGCCCACAGCGAAACAGGTCCAATCCCCCAACTCTTGGTACCCATCACACGCTTGTAGTGCTCGTGGTAATCGCTCTCCAGCTCGTAGAAGCTGTTGAACAGAGACCCGTAGCTTCGATTCTCTGATTCCTTGATGCTTCTCATCAACTCCGTGTACGGGTTCGGTTTCCGAAGCCAATCCGGTAACTGCAAGCGCGTCATCTCAAGCGCGTGAGGCAGCCCGGGTATAACGAACTTCTCATTGTCTGATTCCACTTTCAAGTGTGGCGCGTGCTCTTCGACCGAGTGGGCCGCCGATCGCGCGAGGTAGCTCGCCCCGTGGAACATGATCCGCGGGATGCCGAGTTTGGCGGCGGCGTCGGCGGTCCACGGGTAGAACATGTCGGTGACGATGAAGTCAGCGTTGAGATCGGCGAAGAGGCGCTCGATCTCCGGCTGGAGGATGGCGAGGCCCATGTAGACCTTGGGGACCATCTGGGGCGGGGTGTCGACGTTGAAGGACTCGACGCCCTCGGGGAGGCCCACCTTGGAGGCCGGGAAGGTGAGCGCGTGGGTTCTGATGGGGCGGCCGCGCGTGGAGTCTAGGTCGATGGATTTCTGGAAGATGGCGGCGTTGTGGGAGGTGGTGACGACGGTGACGTCGACGCCGTGCATGGCAAAGAGCCTGGCCATGTCGACGAGGGGGATAATGTGGCTGGTTGACAGGAATGGGAGGAAGATTGCCCTTAGCAGCTCATCTTCGCTCTTCTCCATGGAAGGAAATTGAGTAGTCCTTTTTTTTTTTTTTTTTCCAACTTTCTTTGATAAAATTAAGAAAGATTTTTGTTGTAGTTAAGCTTTTATTCCACCTTAAAACTTTAATAGCCAATATATATTCATACAATTAATCTTAAAAAATGCCTAGCGTGACGCTCGTGATCTCTTCTTTTATATATCTTAATTTCCCCGTGGTTTTCACCTCGTTTGGGTGCGCACAAAAATATACAAGGACAAAGGACCTGTTTGCGGTATGGTATACTACATTTTTGATTGGGCTTAGTACTGTATTGATCCATTGTAATTCTTTACTAGCCGACGTCAGCCCACCAGTAATGGAGGCCCAAAGAGAATAACCCACTAACTCCACGATGCAATGACAATTAGTTAATTATTTTGTTTCGAATTTATAAAAAAGAAAGAAATTCTAGGGCTGCGAATTGGTGTGAGCTTCGAATTCGATGGACGACATGGCTGCCTACTACTCACAGCCGCCCCAACCCCTCACTTATCAGTATTACCAAAACCCTCCTCCTCCCCCTCCACCGCCTCTCCTGGCGGTTGTTCCACCTCCTCCCGGCGCCGCTCACCCGCCGGCGCACCACCTGCTCCCTCAGTATGTTCCTCACCACCACCACCACCACCACCAGCCGCCGCCGCCGATGTTCTCCTCTTACGGCCCTCCGATCCCTCCCCAGTCCTCCGGCAACGAGGTCCGCACGCTCTTCGTCGCCGGGTTCCCCGAAGACGTGAAGCCGCGCGAAATCTACAATCTGTTCCGCGAGTTCCCCGGTTACGAGTCCTCGCATCTTCGCAGCCCTACCAATTCGTCTCAGGTATCATTTCTCTCACTCTTCGATGCGCAACGCAACACATTCTTGCTCTTACAAAAGATTTACTTATCTTTAATTGTTAGTTAACTGTTTTTGGTTGATTGCACATTGTGATGGTGTTTAATGTGTGGTGGCAGCCATTTGCTTTTGCTGTGTTCGCGAATCAGCAGTCGGCGATCATGGCTATGCACGCTCTCAATGTGAGGATCTTTATCGTGTTTGCGTGAGTGTGTGTGAAATGAACTGCTGTGATCAGTTATTTAGTTTGCAATGCGAGCGTAGAAGATTTGGTGGAATGAAATGCTAACTGCTCTTTAGAGTCTTGACTTCAATTGGTTTGTTTGCAGGGGATGGTCTTTGATCTTGAGAAGGGCTCAACTCTTTATATCGATCTGGCAAAATCCAACTCCAGAGCTAAGCGCTCGAGGATAGGTTAGTTTTTCTAACCATTTAGGAATGAATTATAATCCAAGTGTTTTCGTGTGTGTGAGCTTGTGAGTCAAATAATCGAAATCCTAGAACACTCTTGGTCTTTTTCACTATGATTATTTCTTTCTTCAAATGAATTCTTCTATATTTGAAGTGCTTGCAACTGTGTTTTGTTGATTGGTTGACCTTGATAAGCAGATGATGAGAGAGCTGGCTCGGATAAGAAAGCTAGAGGATCTACACCATCCTGGGCCACTCCGGAATCTGGTAAGATGATGTTGTGAGATTGTTTTAGTGCGCGAGATGTTCTCTATGTATGCGGCTTGTGTGAATTTTTATTTTTCAGTTTAGTAGTCGCATTCTTATGTGCAATTCAATGTCTAATCTCTTGCTTGGAGACCAGTTAACTACTGACCACACAGACACTTTTTATGAGCTCACTTTGCACATGTTTTGCACTCTTCGGCACTAGCAGGTGTTGGCAGCATTCACATGCCTGGAATTGGTAATTCTGCTTTCAACACGAACACGATTGGTTATCCATCTGCACAAAGGTCATCTGCACTACTTAATCACAGCTTTATTATGTGGAAGTGCTTGCTTCTTACTCAGAAAAAGCACAGTTTTCAATTTGAAATGTTATTCTAGCTTCGGTTGAGCAACTCTATCTCTACTAGAAGAAAATTACTAATGTGTCTATGAAATACTATAGAATTCTCTTTTTAAAGAGCTGATGCCTTTCCATTTCATGCTATCTGCTTATTATCTATTTGCTTTCTGTAATAGTTATGGAAATGCTGATGGCAACAGTATGAATGATGGTCTATTTGCAAATCTTGTAAGTTTTATAAAGTACTTAATTTTTTGTTTTTTTTTTATGCATCACCTTCAATATTTTATACAGTTCTGTGCTTTAAATAGTTATATCTTCCAGTGTTAATCACACTTAACTATTTGTTGTGCCCTTAAATTGCATTCAAAAGTTTTTTGCCCCTCTCTCTCCTCTAGTTGGTGTTGGAGATGTCTTCAAAATTGGGACTGCATCCCCCTTCCCTTTTTATTCCTTTTTTCTAGATATATTTATATTGATCTCACGTAACAATTGAGAGAACATAATAATTTCTCCCGTACAACCATTAATTGAGTCATATTATGTAACGAATCCTTTATTCCTTTTTCAGTTATTAGACAAACAGTAGTGTTCGATTTTTGTTGCTAGTGTTCACATGATGATTTCACCTAGATATTGGGGCATTAATGATTAATCCGATACTCTTATTGAGTAACAAGCGTTAGAATGGGCTTGGGTATGTGATTAGGGAGAAATATAATCTTGTGTGGGAAGGATGATTTCACCTAGATTTTTGTCAGACTGTATAGGAACTTGTGATTTAACTGTATGTTTATGCTTCAGGTCCTTTAGTTCATTGATTAGGCCGTTTAGCAGTATCATGCTCTACATGATATCATGTTACTTTTCTGTAAGACACTGGATAGTTTTATTTTCTCCATCCCCAACATGCATCCAGCCCCATTTGTTAGCTACATAAGGAAAATGTGGGGTTGGATCATTTTTATGTCAGTAGGTTTCTTTTGTATGAATTGTTGTGTAACTTGTGTCTAATGATGCTTTTCTTCTTGTCCTATGCATTTGGGGCTATATTTGATTTTAAAACTGTTGCATTTACATTCCAACTTATTGTTTTGTTTCTTACCTGCATGTTGACAGAAAAAGTGTTCAACTCCTTACATTCCACAAAATTCGATCCCATGTGCAACATTATTTGTGGCTAATCTAGGGCCGTCTTGTAATGAACAAGAGCTAATCCAAGTGTTCTCTAGGTCAGTGTATACTGATCATGTGAAGCATTTTCGTATTTGTGAAGTCTGCAGAAGCGGAATCTGATTCTGTTAGTATATATACCTTATATCAGATGTCGTGGATTTTTGAAACTGAAGATGCAGAGCACATATGGGGCTCCAGTTGCATTTGTTGATTTCCAGGTCTTTCTTTTATTCTGTTATTTCTGTTACATATTTGACAATTAAATAAATGGAAACATTTTATAACTCAGCATGTTCCTTCCCCGTTTCAGCTTTCTTTCATGGATTCCCTGGGGCTTCTCTTTTGTGTCCATTTTAAAAAACAAACAAACAAATTGCATGCAATGATGGTAACACGAAAACTGTTGTGAAAGTCCTGTTTAAAAATTCATAATACTAGTTCATGGCCTGTTATGCCAAGATAGAATCCATGGATTGCCATATTTTGATTTAAATGATTGTTTGGAGGCTTATTCAGAATAGTCTTGTAAAGTATATCTTGTAAAATTTCAATTGTGATTCTTTATCACAGGCAAAGTCTTTTTCTTCCCCCCCTTTGACCTTTTCCCCGGAATTTTTTTAGATTAGTTCCTTTGGGTGCTTACTTTATGTGCAGGATGTTCCTAGCTCAACTGAGGCTCTAAGCACTCTGCAAGGCACCATTCTTCACTCCTCGCAAGCTGGCGAGGGAATGCGTTTAGAGTATCCTTTGATCACTTTCATTTTCTTTCTGAATGTGTTATTCTTTGTGCATATGTGTGGAATCTCATTAATTATCAATGCTTGGTATTGCTTAATAAGAACTTCAGATATGCTAAATCGCGGATGGGTATGCGGAAGAAGCCGAAGTAAGTTTCATACTGGAGATTAGATTAAAAAAAATTGTCAAAAACAATGGGAGAATCGCTCGTGACTCATGGGATGCACTTGTCTTTGGGCTGTGGTATCTATCAACTGCTATTTTCAGGTACAAGAGAATGGAACCTGGCTGGAGTGCTTCTGTTATCCCAAATTTGCAAAACTTTATCGTCAGTTTCTTAAAATGTGTGGTTAGTCGTGGAAGTTAAATGCTTGTATTTGTCACAGTAGTTAACCGTTCCACATTCAAAATGTTCTCCTGTATTTTATTCATTGTAAATTTTACATGAAAGCAACCTTTTAATTCTGGGTTGTATTAGAATTCATAGTAACTTTATTTTATGTGTATTATCTTCTGAACTTTTGATTGGTTAGTTTATTTCGTTTAATTTGCACTTTTAATATTAGCTTCATTAGGAACAAATTTGGTAGTTAGGACAGTTTTTTGAGTCATTCATTGCTATGTATAACTTTGGAATATGTCTTTTTGGTTCATAAAACTGTGACCAACCTTTTCTATATTTTTAATAAGATTATTAATTGTTTTAAATTTTTATTCGTGGTCCTTTTTATTTTTTTTTTGACGACTGTCTTCACCAGCCTCTCTTACAAGGATCACAATCCCAATTCCCGTGAAATTTAGGATAAACCCAATTGCTTCTACAATCATTGAGGTTGACACGAAATGCTGTGGAAATAACTCATTCGTCTTACGTAGCCGCCGACGTTCTCTATGGAAATATTTGTTTCATCGCTGGTTTTTCCCGCAGAATATCTGCATCTGTCACTATCATAATTTGCGCGTATGAGGATACGACATGCTAGAGAAATGTTACATTTTTTTCAGTCTCGTTTATCTTAATTATCTTGATAAAGAAAATTTTCTAATTCTTGAGAGAATAGCTTTATGATGTAAATTTATTCATTGGCATCTACTCAACCGATTAAGTTTTGGTGAAAGATGGTTCAATGATTAATTTTATATTTTAATACCCCTTTGTGCTAGAATCGAAGTCTAAAACAATACATAAACAATGCATAAGTCTACTTATCTTACTCACGAAAAATGCTAGATGTCCCGACGTAATGCCTGACACAGATGATGTATCGGATTTTTTACATATTAATGGTTACAAATCGAAACTAATCTAGTAGTATGGTTCAAGAGAGGATATTACAAATGTATGAGCTGGCCTGACACAGTGGCAAATTCAGACCAGTTTAATTTTTTTTAATTTTGGGGTCTGAATTCGTCTGACACAGTAGCAAATTCAGACCTGTCCCCTGCGTCTTGTCTTGTCCGTGTCTTTTTTTTTTTTTTTCATTTTTTGTAATTTCCGAATTTGCCTTGTACTATGACAAATTCAAAAATCTAACCCATACCTTCGTAATTTTACGTTGTGACCCATGTTTTTGGATACTTGTATTACTGAAACCATATATATATATATGTAAAATCCCCGTGGGAACTGCAAGTTAGGTCAGTTATAAAATTAAAACACAATTTGTAAATTATGTTAACCAATCCTTACTCAAGAGCGTGTTGTGAGACCACATTTTGGCAATTCATTCGAACTGCAAGTGCATAGCATTGTTCCTTACTCATTTCTCTTAAAAACTTAAATTATTGAGTAAAGGTTCTCTTAAAAAATTTTAAGTTATTAAATAAGAGTTGATAAATTACACCTTAACAAATAATTGATCGAATATATATTTGATATAATTAATTTGGAGAATATGTAATTAGTGAACTTTATTGTGTTTATTAGGTTTTGGTTCTAGCTAATTAATAAGTATATAAATTAATGTTAATATTCATGTCACTAAATGTTACGTTCTCCGTTCCATAATATTAATCAATTTTATTTTTTTACGTTCATTAATAATTTAATATATTTGAGTACACAATATTACGAAATGGAAAAATTAACATATATATATATATATATATTTTGCGCGACTTATACCGTATGATCAATCATTAGATTTGCATGACACATTTCTTCCAACCAACAAAGCTTAATTATCTAACTATATAGCGTGTTATATAGTTGACTGTATGAACATGCAATAATCACTTCATAGTTTGTTTCATGACTCAAGTTGCTCCTTGCAATTACCACGTTTAACTTGTTCTCTAATGTTTTTAATCTTTTTCTTCCCCGATTAGTTTATTCTTTTCAAAGTTGTAATGAAGTAGTAGTACTTAGTAACAAACGTTTTGATTATTACATTAATTAAATTCTCGTTTTATTTTTAAGATGTGTTTTCAAAACTCCACAAGCATAAATCAGCCGAATCTGAATCATTCGCAGTAGAAAGAAGGGCGTACATGCTGCAGCTATCAAAGGCTACTCAACTAGGTGCAAGATATAGATAGACAGTAATGCTTGAAAATGAAAAACATGTACCTCATACAAAGACTTCGAGGGGAAGAAATACTTACATGCTCTTTAACTATATTTAACGTGTGCATTTTAAGAATATTAAAATTCATTGATTTTAATTTATATAATTACAAAGCTTAACTAGCTAATATATAAATTGATAAATCAATTGATAAGCACACATTAAATATATTTCAAAAACATGCGAAATAAATGGTCGGGCATATTCACGACACCAATAAAGGACTGCTTTCCGTCTCACTTCACTTCAGTCTTCTCCACTTTAGCTGACCCAATAAATTGTCGGTGCCTCTGTTTTCAATTTGCTACAATTACACTTCTCTTTTTTTTTTTTTCCCTCTTCTTCTTTATTATAATTGTGTTTTTTTGGTCATGTTTTATTAATTGGTCACACTGGCAAAAGAAATTTCAAAAAAGAATTTAAAATTCCAAGTCAAAGTGAGTTCAAAATTTTGCATCATGCACCGCCGTATTGTATAGTACTCTATTTCTTTCAATTTATATGTCAGTTTAAAATTTAAATTTAAATTAAACATAGCAAATAATCTTACTAATGGAATAAAATAGGACAATTTATACTTTTTTTGTATTCCACTTTGTATCTCGTGTTTAACTAGTAACAAATATTGTTTGCAATGCAAAACAGAAAAGAAAAAAAAATCAACCGCATTACACATCCTTTCCCCTTTCCTTTGAGCTAAATAACAAACATGGTTCACAATGTAAACCGTGAATAAAAAGGCTAGCTGCTTAAATCGACTTATTACTTTACAGCACAAATGGAATGATGGAAAGCCAAACCAAACCTAGTTCGTTAGAAACATCAGCTACGAATGTAATGGTCTCACAAATAAAGGAAAAAAGTGCATTCCAACACCCTGAATTTTATGTCTTTTGTAAATTAGGTATATTGAACTTCATCCTAATTAACCCATAAACTTTTATTACCATCGCAATAGATTTATAAAAATGAGGAAATATAAAATAAATAAAATTTTAAGCTTTAACTTCTTTATAATGGGGATGAAAAATAGTTCCACTTTTTTTCTGTGTGGAACTTTGAAAAAAAAATACAGTTGTAGTTTAATAAATTAAATTAAATAGTTTGGATTAAGTTATTATTGGTAAATTAAAAATCAATTAATAAAAGAATGTATTGTTTTATTTTTTGTTACATATAAAAGAATGTATTGTAAAAATAATAAAAATTTAAAGATGTACTTTAAGTTTTTAATGCAATATTCAATATATTGGAAAGTTATGGCTATATATATGTTTGGGAGAAGAAAAATGGACGGAGTGGCATGGGCATGGCTACGTAGCCTACTCGGCATGGGAGGGTAAGATGAGAATTGTAGCATGTCCATGGGACCCATCACAAAGGTGAGAGTTGCGAGAGTTAAATAAGGCTTTGGAAATTTGGCTAAATTATTTGCTGAAGAGATATATCAAGAATAGGTCAAAACACCAATCGGTGATAGTGAGCTGCCCAAAGTCTTATTATTGGTGAGTTTCAATTAATAATTTATTTTGGCCATGTTGGATCAAGTTTAAGTTATTTAGTTTTTGATAACTAGGACACATTGCTATGAGAATTATTTTAGTTTAAATTAAGTTTATCTTTTATTTTATTTTAGTTAAAATTAGGTTTATCTTTTGTTTTATTTTTTCAGTTTAAATCTAGTTTTTTTTTCTTTAAGTTTAAATTATAACCTAATGTTAGAGGTTATAAATACGTCAACAAACATGAGTATTAGGAACTTTTTGATGAATGAAATTTTTATTATTTTCTCTTTAGAAAACTTTCTTTGCAAATGGGTGATTTCTGTGCAAGGTGAATGATTTGTTTTGCTTGCTGCATCAAGAAATTGGGTAATCTCATTTTAAGGTAATTCTTAATTTCTTGTTCTTATCCCAATTATTTACATTTCTAAGGGCATGTTCTTTAGGAGTTTAGTAGGGAGAATTTTTATCATATTCTTTGTTCCGAGTCAAAGTGTGTGCTGGGTCAAATTGCAAAGTATTAGTTGGGTGGACTTGTCAAAAAGTGCTGAATTTTAATTTTTGTAGTCTCCATTTTAGTGTCTCCCATAGGTAAGTTTCCTTGCAAGTATTTTGTGTTGGCGTTTGAATTTCCCGTTAGACTAGTGGATTCTTGTGTCATTTTTTTTTATTAGTCCTTTTGCTAATTTTTGTGTTCTTTAATTTAGTCTTGAGTACTTTTATATTTGGGTCTCTCAATCCTTATTCTCATCGAATATTGAATTTTTTTCTTTTTTCTTAGTTTGAGTTTAATTTAATTTATGAAGTACAACATCATAAAGTGATCGAGAGAGATAACAGGTAAGAGTAGTGAGTACAAAAGATGGTAAAAGTCGACTTGAGTGCAAACATGAGTGTATATCTTTTGAGTGAATACATGTGAGAAGAATGGTGAGGTCCTTTTACTAATCTTTTTACAGGTTATTTAAATGATAGAAGAAGTACCAACTTTGAAGATGATGTACAAGACATTTATGGTTGAATTTCAGAAGATAAATAATAAATTTGATAAGATAGATGAGTGGAAAAAGGAGGTGGATCGAGCTATACTCAAAAATAGCAAACAAATTCATTCTAGGAATAGAGGTTCAAATTCAACGAAAAATGTGCTGGATAAAAGGAAGAAGAAGGATATGCAATTGCACAATTCAAAAGGCAGCTATGATTCATCTTATTCTATTGTCACTTCTTGGCTCAGTGGAATTGTGTGCTTCAAGTGTCAAAATTTGGGTCATTCTTTTTATGATTGCCCAAACGAAACAACCACGTTCCTTAATATTGGACCACATTCCTTAATATTGGAATTGAGTGCTTCAAGTGTCAAAAGTTAGGTCATTCTTTTCTGATTGCCCAAATGAAATAACCATGGTCCTTAAGGAGCATGAAATAATATGTGAATGTGAGGGTAGTGGTGATGATGATATGCCACATTTGAAAGATTATTCCAATACTAATGAGCATGTTGAGAATGTTGTGCATGGTGAAACGCTTGTTGATAGTCGCGTGCTGGATGATGGGTATTAAAACAAATTCCATTATCACCCAAAGATGTTTATCTTGACCTAGTGAAACTTCAATAATTTTCTCTTGAAAATTTAGAATATGAAGATGTATTCCCGAACGAGGCACCACAAACTTTATTGCATGTTATTGTTGATGATGTACACAAGACAGAGAAAGCTAAAGCAATACATATGAAGGCGCGTGAAATGATTGAGAAGAAAAACAGGTTGACAACCAAAAGAGTGAATAAGGGGCGAAAACAAGTTATATTTGAACCTGGCGGTTGGGTTTGTATACATTTGAGGAAGGAACAATTTATGAATCAAAGAAAATCTAAATTTGATGCCAGGGGAGATGATCCATTTCAAGTGTTGGAAAGGATAAATGATAATGCCTACAAGATCAACCTCCCATGTGAGTATAATGTTTCAGCTTCATTTAATGTTTCTGAGTTGTTTTCTTTTTTTAGGGATACAGATTCTAGGATGAATATTTTTGAGGAGGGAGGGAATGATACAAGCTCAGGAGGGAAAAATAGATATTTCAGCACTGGAGGGAAAAATGAGAATTGTAACATGCCCATGAGACCCATCATAAAGGCGATGGCTAAGATAATTAAAGAAGGCTTTGAAAACTTGGCTAAATCATTTGTTGAAGAGATGCATCAAGAATGGGGCAAAACACCAATCGGTAATAGTGAGCCACCCAAAGTCTTATTATCGGTGAGTTTTGATTAATAATTTATTCAGGCCATGTTGGTTCAAGTTTAAGTTATTTAATTTTGACAACTAGGTCTCATTACTATGGGAATTATTTTAGTTTAAATTAGGTTTATCTTTTATTTTATTTTTTTAGTTTAAATATGTTTTTTCTCTCTAAGTTTAAATTTCAACCTAATGTAAGAGGTTATAAATACCTCAACAAACATAAGTATTATGAAGTTTTTGTTGAATGGAATTTTTATTGTTTTATCTTGAGAAAACTTCCTTTGCAAAGGGGTGATCTCTTTGTGAGTGCAAGGTAAGTAATTTGTTTTGCTTGTTGAATCAAGAAATTGGGTAATCTCATTCTAAGGTAATTCTCAATTTCTTGCACTTGTCCCAATTATCTACATTTCTAAGGGCAGGTTACTTAGGGGTTTAGTAGAAAGGGGTTTTTATCCTATTTTTTGTTCCAAGTCAAAGTGTGTGTTGTAGTTTTGGAATCTTTATATTCTAAGGGTTCCACGTTAGTTTGTCTCACAATGTCCATTTCATACCTTATTTAGTTAGTTTTTCATCCAAACAAGAGAGTGGCTTAGTTCAATCCTCTCCACTCCTTGTCTCTCCATCCTAGTCTGTAATGACCACGCCCTTTCATCATCTAACAATCTCCCAAACATAGCCTAAGAGTATTAGTACTTTTTCGATTAAGTTTTTTTACTTCTGGTTATATTTTTTTAACAATTAACAAGCATTGTTAGAGCACTTATTAGGGAAGGGAAACTTTATGGTATTTAGCTAAGATAATTTTAGTCCATGAGTTCAAGTGGCAACTCCTTTAGTTCTAAGTGATTAGGGAATTTATGAGGTTTGAGTTAGGAGCTTTGATTCCAGTTTTTGCCCTCACTTTTTCCTCCTCCTTACTTGTCTCACTAAAAATGCATTTAGTACTAGAAACAGAGACATAGGGACAGAGTCCAATGAGATATAAAAAATACAAAAAAAATTTATCTTCATATATCTGCTCCTTATCATGTCCTTAGTACCAAACACAACCTTAATGGCTTTAAAGTACAAAAAAAAAGAGTTTAAAACTCACGTTGTTGCGGATAAATTAGATTATGACACATACTAACTCTATTAAATAATGTCTCAATCTAATTTGTTGATATTAACATGAATTTTGAACACTTAAAACTTTGTTAAGTACTTAAAGAAACTCCATTAGTGAGGCCCTTAAAAAGAAAAGAAAATAAATAATAGTGTTAATACCTTATTTGGTCCCTGAATTTTACCCTATTACCTTACTTGAGGAGGCAAACATTGGACTCACTAGTCCCTCCGTCTATCAAACCCTTAATGGAAGTTGGGCTTTAGTTAACGAGTCGTTATGTCCATCCTCTTTCCTAATCGGCCCAAAATGATGTCGTTTTGAAGGTTTTAGGGACCAACCTAGCAAAAAAAAAATGGTTCAAGCACCAACTAGGCTATAAAAAATTCAAGGGCTACTTAAGCCCTATACCCTACCACCACCACTTCCTCCGCTTGACCTTAAGCCCACCACGTCCACCTCCATCTTCTGCCCATTACCATTACCACACCCTTATTCTCAATACCACCATTTATACCTCATTCCTACTACCACCATCGTCACTCATACCCCATTCTCACCACCACCACTCAAACTCCATTCTCACTACCACTACCACCACTCAAACCCCATTCCCACTACCCCATCACTGCCACTCATATCTCATTCCCACTACCACCACGACACACACCCCTATTGTGCAAAATTATGACAACAATATATAGAAAAAATAAAAATAAGCACCTTATTTTTTTTTCTCCCATGTTGACGAGAAGAAGCATAGAATTCCAGTATAATTAACCAAAATTTGAACAAGGAATCACAAGATTTGTCTAAGCCACAATTATTACAGAAACATTTGCTCAAAATTTAAGTGCATTAGTAACACCTAAGCATAATCATTATAAGCTCGAAAGAACACATGCTTAGGAAAACTGAGCATATAAGGCAAATTTAAGTAAACCAAGAAGATAGAGGCTAATCATTAATCTTCAGCTTCTTTGATTTTTCCTTTATATAGTCAATTCATAAAAATTCTTCACAACTCACCACAAATACTTTATATCATTTTTAGAAAAATAATAAGAAATTGCACCTTTAAATGGTCAAAGAAACTTATTTTTGCTATATATTCTCGTCACTAATTCCACAAAATAGGGATGCGCGTGGTGGTGGTGGTGGTGGTAGTGGAAACAAGATATGAGTGGTAGTGGCAGTGGTGGTGGTGGTGGGGTAGTGGGAATAGGGAATGAGTGGTGGTGGTAGTGGTTGGCTGAAGGTGGAGGTGGGGGGGTCAAGGTCAAGGGAATGAATTGGTGGTGATAGGATGCAGGGCCTAAGTAGTCACGGAACTTTTTTTAACCTAGTTGGTCCTTGAATATTTTTTGATTAAGTTGATCCCTAAAACATTCAAACCGACATCATTTTGAGTTAATTAGGAGAAAAAATGGACATAACAACTTGTTAACTAACAGCTTAACTTCCATTACAGGGTTGACAGACAAATGGACCGACGAGTCCAACTTTTGTAAAATTTAAAGATAAATTTGTCACTTTATTAAGTTGGGAGATCAAATAAATTAAAAAGGTAAAGTTCAAAGGCTAAATAACAAGTTAATCCTAAATAAAATAATTAGAAGAAGAAAAAAAACGGTCAACTACAACATTGTCCATTAACTTCACCATACCAAATTCATCTACATTTGACTTTTCCTTTAGTCATGGAACGACTGCATTAATTAACCTCACCTAGATTTATGCGTCCTTACATACTACTGATTATAGTTTATTTTAATTGTCATTTTAGTCAAATATATAAATATTAAAATATCTTTATTTAATTTAGTTATAACGTTTCTTAATAAAGAGAAAATGAAAAAAGAAATAAAAATAATAATAATAAGTTAATATTTTTAAGATTAATAAATTAAGGATACAATTATAAATAAGATAATAAATTTCGTCTTAAAAAATGATAATAATAAATAATTTAAACCAAAAAATTTGACAATTAAAATGAACCAAGGGAGTTGTACAAATTTTGATATACAGTGATGATACTCATACACACACGCTCAGTCATTTTTTTCTTGCGTATTTATGACTTCATAATCAGTTCCAACATTTTCCGACACCATTACAATTACTTCCAACTTACTGTTCCTTTATGCTAAACAACGCTTTTAGTCCATGTCCTCTCGTAGGTGCATGCATGTAGTTGTAATTATTGTCTATTTTTCTTGTGAAAGATCCAGCAAGTCAACACACGCCTCTCTAGTTACAACAGTACAACTATTATAGTCTACTAATTATAATACGTTTGGTTTAATTATGAATTACTATGAATCAATAATAGTGAAAAAACTCGTGAAAGAGAAGTTTTTATTTTTATTTTTAATTATTTTAATCAGTAATACTTAGTATATTATTGAAATTCGTTTAATGTATAAATAACGTATATTTTGGTATAACATATACATACACAAATACAAACACATATTTCAAAATAGATATACAAATTTTATAACATAAAATGACAAACATTATCAAATATAAAAATTAAATAAAATGAGACTTACACTCAGTTAAGTAACGAAAAGTAACTATCACATTCGCTCTCCTGGCTCCACTCTTCCCACTCACTCTAAAACTTGTATACTAACTCTCTATCAAACACAAACATTTTAAAACAAAGACAAATTCTTCAAAACATTAACACAAATATTATCAAATACATAAACAAAATAAAATGAGATTCGACACAATTAAATATCGAAAGATAATTGTAGTATACTCTCTTCTGTTTGTGTCTGTGAATATGAAAATTTATGAAAAGGAAAACGAAATAAGAAAGAGAGTAGAAATGAAGAAAAAAACGAAAATGAAATAAAGAAGAAGAAGGAACTAGAGATTGGAGATAGAAAAGAGAGAGAGAGAGAGAGAATGAACATGGGGTTTGAGATGAAAAAAGTGAGAGAGAAAATGAAGGGATAGTGAGATTTGAGAAAGAAAAAAAGAAGAGGAGGGAGGAGAAATGGGTGAGGGAGAGTGGGAAGGAAAAAGAGAGAAAATAAAATTTAAACGTAATTGAATATACGTTGAATATATTTTAGTTGCATATAAAGTATGGTTGTATTTTAATTTATGGAAGTGACATTTAAATAAAAATCATATATGTGTGGGTGAGAGTTATAATAATCTTTTAAAAAATTGTTCTAATTCAATCCAACGGCCCCCAAATCAAAACTCTAAAACAATAGAATAAAAAAACCAATCACTTTTCTACAAACTACTTGGATTAGATCAAATTTTAAATTAAATTTAAAACAAATCTCTTTCAATCTAATTAAAATTGAAAATATTATATGATGTAATTTTATTGTTAAATTTACTATATATTTACTTTCTATTATGGGTATTACATTTTGCATTAAAACCTTCAAATAAGTGAAAATAGAACATATATACAAGAGGTGTGTCAGACCAAAACACCCAACGTCCTAGGCTAATACAGACACACCAAAAAAAAACCCAAACACCACAACAAATAAACAACAACATAAAAAAAAACACCGAACAAATATATTTCTTAAAACACACCGAATAGGTATATTTTGTATGATATGTTACACATATCTTTTCTATGGTTACATGGTATTACATGGCCACACCCATCAATTTATATAAATATACACTAACGTCTCTAAATTTAAGTGATACTCACTTATACTTTGTAGAATGTGACAGCACGCTCTTATGTTAATACTGAATACTCTTATAAAAAGTGAGCGTAGGCACGACAAATTATATGTAATATCACCAAATTAACCCCAAAGAATGTAAATGCAATTTACCCTAACTATATTTATAAAAGTCATTTAATGAATCAAATGTCTCATAAGATGCTAACTTACAAAAATAGGAGGGGTTAGCAGTAGGGGTGGGAACATGTCTGCTGTTATAGGCCAATTTTTTAGCGTCTATTAAAAAAATAAATTTATTTTAAGTTCAGATTCACAGTAATGTCTTATTCACTAGACTAGCATTGTTTTTTGTAACATTTTATGCAATCATGTTTATTAATATAATTTTATTATTTAATTTTTCTTTTTAAATAAACATTAATCTAAAGAGTCCTTAAGATTCTCTCACACTCACACTCTCATCTCATCTGAATAATGTGAGAGAGTCGTCTGACTTATTCCCACCCCTAGTGAGCAGGACCATGGCCCAAAAAAATTCTTAATTTTTTTATGTATATAATAATATGTACATTATATACATCACAATGTCTATAAGACTATAACCTAGTGATAAACATGTTAAGTTAGTAGTTATTATTTTTCATTGATCTTGGTTCAAATATACATGTCAAAACTCTATTATTTTTAAGCCAGTCAACCTCAATTCCTTTTCACAAACATGTTTTTTTTCTTTTATTTAAAAAAATTATATTATTAAGTAATTATATAACTTAAAAAATATTTTTTATCATATATACTGACCCCCTTTATAAATTTTTTGGGTGCGTCCTTACTTGTCTATGATTGACTTTTAAATTTATCTCTCTGATAAAATTGACTGAGTTCGTTTAGAAAATATTGCACCAGAGCTATTTTTTTTGTTTTCAATTTTATTGTCCTTTATCTCATTACTCAGTTTCACATTCAATCATTTAAAGTATCATAATAGTACTAATGGATAACCAATTCTCCATAATGTCGTGTTATGTACACAAAAGATTGCTTAAAGAGTCACAGCCAAAATCCTTAAGTTACTTGTTTGCTTTTGTATATTTTTTTCCTTCTTATAGGAAAACAAAAAGATGAAGGAAAGTTGGCCCTTTTCTTTGTTATGTTTTCGTTCTTATCTACAATTAAAGTACCATCAACGAGGATATGAAATATTTGAGTAAAATCGAAAATTGGCTCTCAAAATATTGGTTGCACAATAATTTAGTCTTCAAAATATCTGTAATTACAAAAAACAAAAAGAGCTTATTTGAGGTATTGACTTTTTTTACATTAGTTATTCATTTATGATGTTTATCTTTTCTTAATTTATTGCAATCGGTGTGATTAACTTTGACATACATCAATTAATTGACTAATTAAGGAGTATTATTAAATTTGAGATTGATTAGCTGAGAAGTTCAAGTGACATCTTTATTAGTCTTTCAACTTAATTATTTCAAAAATAATTTTACCAAAATCTAAACAAATAAACTCATTAATTGCAACTATTTACTCTTTGTATTTCGTTTTAATTGTCCAAAATAAAAAAAAAATTTATACATACTAAGATAAACAAAAAAATCTTAGTAAATGAATAAAATAATATGAATTGACAAATTTATTTTTATATAAAAATATATTTTTATTTTTAATATAATTATTATTCTTTTCAAGTATACTAATAAATATTCAATTACAATTAAGAAATTGAATGTAAAAAAAAAAAAGAACGAATGTTTTAAATGAATAGATATTTTAAAATTTTTAAAAATAAAAAATAAACTATTAAAACGGAACGGAGGAATCCTTGTCCACCCGTTGCCATGCTAAGTTTAATTCACTTGAGCTGTTATTCTCTCTCTTTTTACTTCATTTTAATTTTTACTGAAAAATTAATTAACCAGGCAATAATTCGGTGGAATAAATTGTCTGATTTCGGTGGAATCAGACGCGCGACATGTTTTCAGCAAATCCAAGTGAAAGGACACATCAACATATTGCAAAATTTAATTTTGTTTACTAATATCAAATTTAACACATTCAATAATTGCCTTAAATATAAAATAATTTTAAAATTTATAGTCAGTATTTATTTTTTAAAATAAATTTGCAATGCACAAATGAATTAATTATTACTTTAGTGGCTACTCTAAAATGAAATTATTCCACACAAAACAGTAAGACATCGTCAATAATTAAAGAGTAAATAAACAAATTATTAATAGGCAATTAAGCCGCCCCTTAATATGATTAGCAGGGCACCCAACTTTACTGTGTGGCCAAAGAGATTGTCATATTCCATAAATACCCCTACTTATGCGTATGACAACAAAAGTTTTCTAAGGGTAAAATGGGAACATGAAGTCCTCTCGTTATTGCGTGGAGGGAAAGTCAATTGCTAACGGTATCTATCCACCGACCACCGACCTACCCTTCTGCCCACCCAGAATTATTATAATATATATGTATATATATTATAAGATAATAATTAATAATAATAATGAAAATGAAGCAAAATGCTTATCTATACCAATTAAAGAATCTTTTTCTTCTCTCTGATTAAATGCCCTTTGAATCCCTTTCATATCACTAACTCGCAAACGACACCAACCAACCCACACACCATTACCGCTCACCATCATACACCAGATATTACACATTATTTATTTATATATTATTATTATTATTATTACTATTATTATTGTTATTGTGCCACTAATACACAACTAGCCATTTGTCTAATAGGGTCATGCCTTACGCCAATGCCTCGTTCTTCGATATGTATACTTACTTTTCCAAATCTGTAAATATCCAATGACAGGAATATATGAATAAAAATATAATCATGCAACTATAAAAATTCATTGGACCGTAAGTTCAATTAATAACTCATTGACGAGCTAGAAATATGAAGAAATAAAATAATAAACTATCATCAAGTATTTTTATATTTGGAGTGGAAAATAATTAAACTCTATATATATTTTTTTATAGGTATGATACTCAAGACCTTTACATATTTAAAAAAAAAACATTCCTTTGATAAATTTTAAAGATTTATTTTTTCAAAAATGAAACTATATTTGGCTTTAAACAAAAGTAATAATAATATTTTCCCTCTAGATGCATCTAACCTCCCCCCAGAAGCTACTGACTGCCATTAAAAGGGTCGGTTTGGGATTAGATCTCAAAAATATCAAACGATGAAAAGGAAAGGCATGAATTAATATATACGACGTATTACGAGAATAGGTACACTGCTGGTGTTCATGACTTTGCCCGAAGCTTTTTTAAATGAATTAAAGTGGTCAATTTTGATCTGATATTCATTTTAGGTTGGGTTGGTGTCATGATTTAGGTATGATAATAATGTTGTGACTTTTTAAAAATTATAGAGATATTTGACTCTTTAAAAATTATTTTTAAAGAGTTATAATAGTATTATTTAATAAAAAATTTAAAAAAANGATCATTATTAATTATTAATTGAAGTAAAAATAATATGAATTTTTGTTTTGAGTAAGTGGTGTGAGAATTACAATGTACACACAATATATCCCTATCAAGCTTAATTGATTGATCGAAGTATTCTTTGTCACGAACCAAGTTATCGTTAATTCTTTTGGCAAGTAGAGATTGACGCTTTTCTAAGCACTAAAATGAGAACAGAAGGATGTTGAAAAGGGGTTGACTCAATTATTTTGCTGGTGAAAAACAAGTGTTAATAACTAATTGTAAAATCAATGTTTAGTTTGTTCAAGTGGTTCAGAACTTTGTTTTATTAAACAAAGTTTTGAATTACAATATTTGGATGGAAATAAATAGTCTATTATAGTTGATTTTGATATATATATATATATATATATATATATATATATATATAATTTCTTTTAACTAGTAACTTAGAGTTTGAGTTTTATATATATATATATAAAATGTATAACTTATACTCGGATTGAGTCTAATTAGTTAATTACGAAATTAACCCAATCATCTAAGTTAGAGATTACTTTAACGTGACCCAATTCAACACTCATATAAGTAAGTAAACAAAAAAATGGTTCTTATAAATTTTTAATTTAGTTAACTTGATCTTTATGGAATATAAAAGTCAATTGAATTAATTTATCATCAGTTGTATTATTTTGTAAGAATGATATAATTTGTTTTTGAGACGAAATTAATTGGAATGAGAATCTACAGAGGGCGAAATTGGGAGTGTGAGTGATTTTGTCGGTGAATTAGTAATTGTATGTTAGAGAGAGAAAGAGAGAGAATGGGAAAGGGTGGGAATAATAAAGCATAGTAGTAGTAATGTTTGTAGTATGATTGAAAATGTTTTTGGGTATAAAAGAAAAGAAAGGGAGAAACCGACGTGGAGGCTTACCCAGATGACAAGCTGAGAGCTGTGTCTTAAGTGCCCATAAACAAAACCCTTCCTTCTTAGCCACCGTACAGACAGAGATGGAGGGTACTGGGGGAGGAGAACGAGAGAGGGCAACCAGGAAGAGAGGGATACCGGCGGCAGAGGACGGTGGTGCTGACAGAACCTACAAAGGGATAAGGATGAGGAAGTGGGGAAAGTGGGTCGCTGAAATCAGGGAACCCAACAAGCGCTCCAGGATATGGTTAGGTTCTTACTCCACCCCCGTCGCCGCCGCCAGGGCCTACGACACCGCCGTCTTTTACCTCCGCGGCCCCTCTGCCCGCCTCAATTTCCCCGAGCTTCTCGCCGGGGAGCCGCCGCCCGCCCTCGTCGCGCCCTGCGACATGTCCGCCGCTTCGATTAGGAAGAAGGCCACCGAGGTCGGCGCCAGAGTCGACGCCCTCCAGGCCGCCACCCTCCACCACCGCCACCACGTGGCGGCGGCGCCGCAGCTCGTGTCGGGTCGCGGCGGGTCCGGCGAGTTTGCGGAGCGGGTGGACCTGAACAAGGTGCCCGAACCGGAGAGTTCGGATTGCGAGTGGGACATGAATTGAGAGAGAGGAAAGAGAAAAGGATGAAGCTTTTTTTTTCCTCTGTTATGCGGCCGTGGAGAGTATGCGATTGGCTGAGGCAAACACAAAGTGATGATGTTGTTGATGAGGCCTTTGGGGGTGTCTGGACTCGATTACTGTACTCTCTTATCTTCTCCACCTTCTTCTTCCACTTAATTTCTCTTTGGTACTTTTTTTTTTTTAATATTTTTCCTCTTCCTTTTCTTCTTCTTCTTCTTCTTCTTCTTCTGATTTTTAGATTTTACAGAGAAATTTTGGCGTTGTATAAATGTTAAATGTAAATTAATTAGTCATTAGCCTTTCTTTTAATTCTTCTTAGTTCTTTGTTTCCTTGATAGTTCTCTTTTCTGGTTCAATTTCTAGCTTCATCTCTTTTTTAGGGCTTCAAGAGGAGACAGTTAATTAATTTCTTAGCTTCTGTTCTGTCCTTTTGATTCTGGTGTCTTTTTTTTTTTAATTTATTTAATTTTTGCTTTATTTTTATTTCCCCTCTTTCTTGCAAGGAAATTCGGTGGAAAATAGCAACTTTATTATTTTATTTCGGGTTGGAGTGGGGCTGTTTTTAGGGTAGGAAAAAAAATGAGAGAGAGAGAAAAAAAGAAAAGAAAAAAAAAAAGGAATGAATGTAGGGAGGGAGTGAGAGCGAAGTGGGAAACGGGTGGAGGGAGGGGACAAGAATGGCCTACGAAACCCAGCAGTTGGGTACAAAAGGTGTGAGTGATCCATGCTAACCACTAAAGCAAAATAATAACTGCTAAAAATATAATGATAAGATTGAAGGAGTTAGGTATTTTTCTGGTTCTCCACTGTTGTGCTAATTATTATTATTATTATTATTATTATTATTATTATTATTATTGTTATTGTTATTTCACTACTATGAGTTGTGAAATGGGAATGGCCCAGTGGCAAGGCCAAAATGTCCGTGCCCACTCAGATAGCGATGGATGATGATGATGGGGTCGGTTAATCGGTTTTGTCGTCTAAGATTTTCATTTCTAATTGTAGTCAATTCTTCGACAACAATTTGTATTGCTATAGAAAAAACATGTCTCCATGTGAATGCAAGATTTTACAGCTCCTCAATTCATATTAACAAGATATCCTTTGCAAAGAGAGGGATTTTCCTGATTTAAGCGTGAGCTGTATCCCATCCCCATATGACCGCTTTTTTAAGTTGTAACCAAAGGATTATTGGTCCATGATTAGCGGAGAATTAGAGATTTGCAAAACCTTTTTGGATGTGGTCCTGTGGTGGATTAGGACCTATTACATCGAGCTTGACGTATGTGATTGATTAATTTAATTTTTGTGTAAGAAAGAAAAAGGTTAAATCTCACGAGATCTCAAAAGATGTTTGAGATTCATCTGTGACTGAATCGGCCAAAAGAGAGAGATTAAAAAAGGCTCACAGAAAGGCAAAAAAAAGATACGGTAAAAGACAAAAAGTAGAATTTGAATTGGAGGGGAGAGGAAGACATCATCCTACAAGCTCGATTCTTGAGGGGAGTTTGTTTCTTTCCCAAACGAAAAGCGCACCGAATAAAGTGGAGACTGGTGTGGAGAGTAAAATAGTAGTAGCAGCAGGACCTATTCACAGCCCCTAATGAATACTATTTAAACATTAGCAATAGAGAGAGCTTTTGCAGGAAACAAAGAACTGTTGTTATCAACCGTTTTGTTTAACAGCTGGTCATGAATTTCATTACAGTGATGGGGCCAACACTGGTCATTGCTTCGGCTCAACCACTAACCGATTTTAAAATGTTGTAGTTATGTTTTAGTGTAGGGGTAGATCATAGACGGTTGAAATTTGGGTCCGTGTTACCTTTGAGATATTGATGTTGCTAGTGGCAAACCCACTGCACCTTCACTGTCATTATCACCAAGGTGTGAATTCGTGTCTAGCACTTTTTAAATTACAATGAGAACATCAATAAATAGTCATAACTGCCCTTTAAAATATATTGACAATAACGAACGTTAAGTGTAACAGTGACAACAATTTTTAATACAAGATATACACGCCTACGCCAAAAATTTCAACTCTAACCAAAGCAAAGATCCTGCGAACACTTACAATCGAATAACTGCACGAAATCTAGCAATAAATGTCTTTTTTGAATGGGCTTCTAAATCCTCCATCATGCTTGATTTTGGCTAGCTCGTTTGATATGAAGTGCGGCTCTGACGACGTTTCCTCTCGTGATAATACCGACCTTAACAACATTCATTCACAAATGACCCCTTAAAAACACGAAGATAATGAAATAACCAAAGATAACAGAATTGAGGAGTCTTACCAGTCTACCATCGGCATCTACAACTGGAAGGCGTCGAAATTTTGTTTCCAGCAACAACCTAAATATAGATATTTAAAAAGGGGGTCATAATCTTCTTGAGTGGGAACTTAAAAAAGAGTAATGTTAATATAGACTTTGATTCATTGTGAAGCCTAACATTACACGAATTATTTAAAACTAATTTACAACTATAGATGTATAACAAACCACCTGTTGATATATTGTCACGTGTAAACCATAAACTCGAGTCCATATTGACATTTTCCACTTAAAAAAATACTATACTAGTAGTGTAAAAACAAAGTTGAAAAAGGACAGGCGTGTGGGGATTTTCAAACTCAAAGGGTAAGGACAAAGAACCTGGCAGCATCCTCGAGATTAGTGGTCTCACGAACGACCATAGGGGCAGTTGTCATTAACTCGCCAATGGACTTCCCCTTGGTCTTACTCAGCAGTTTCTGAACCTCGTTGAAAGTCTGCAGGACAACATAATATTAGTGAAATCCAGCTCTGATAAAGTAGACGGTATTAACTACAGTAATTTAGAGTGGTGCAGGCAATGCAACCAGTTTAGAGCAATCGTTGACGTCCAAGACACATGAACACTTAATAGTTAATAGGAGGAGGCTTTGTCCGCTTTGGATGCATCAGTACATAAACAGCAATACAAAATATCAATGGACAAATCCAATTGTGTTGTGCACCGTGTCCGTTTAGATGGCATATTCTGCATCCTATCTACTTACGTTTTTCCTTCCTGTCCCCCATTTCATTAAGAGTGAGTTAGTTGAGATTGCTACAAGTTGAGATTGTTACAAATAAATTAGGCCAATTGAGGCAAACTTGGGGAGGAGTGAGATGCCTGCAGGGGCAGGCTTCAGGATAAGTTGCACTAGATCCCGACAAATAGCTCAGGCTTAATAAGCAGAGATATTACAATCTTCAGTGACAGGAATATCAATATTGTTAAACATGTCAATATACTAAGCTTCAAGTGAGAAATGGAGTTTGAGAAGTCACTGAAAAAACTAATTTTATTAAGCAACATACTAAATAAATGTAATTTGATTTAGCCAGAAACTAACTCCAACTTAATTAATAGCNGCCCAATCTATTCTATTTTTGGCTGTGTACTTAGCTACTGTGAACAACATACAAAAACTGGCGGTAGGGAAGAAAAGGTGGACAATGAACATATCTTCTAACCTTCATGATCTGAGGCAGTATCTGAGGAGAAAAGGAGAGTCACAACAAATGCAGCCTTACCTCCACAAATGGAGAGACTGTTTCGAGAAACTAAACCTGTGACAAGGCAGCAATCTTACCATTGCGCCAATGTTACCCTTCTATTAGGTTATTAAAAATTGTTAAGTCAATTTCGTATAAATTGTTTGGGATGCAGGTAAGACTGTCCGCTTATACTTTATATACAGTGGTAGTGATATCTGATTTTGCTTTTCCAATTCAGGCCAGCCTAGCAATCTAAGATCCAACTACCAAAATACCTACTCAGTAAACTCAACTTGCTTGGTAATGTAAGGAATTAACAGAATAGAGTCCTGTTTCCCTACTGTGGAGTTGCATTGAAGACTGAAAAGATAATATTATACTAAAGAATAAGAACAAGATGAATCAAATGTCAGCGGGTAAGAAGTTCAAACATACTTTCCAAGAACTGTCCACTTCAGGAAACATGCTGTTATCTTTTTGCCCATTTCCTGAAACCAGCATCGCACACTTGAGCTATTAGAGCCCCAATTTGGGAATTAAAAAAAACAGTAGAGACGCAAAAAATTTATTTACATGTTTTAAGTAAAGTGAAAAATAAGCTTCTAACAAATGAGGAAGGAGCAAATGTTGTTTATTTCAATTAATTTACCGGATAATGCTGATATAGAGTCCAGTGCTAACAAGTCATAATCTGAAACAACGCCAACCTGCAGAGTATTGAGGAACCTTCAGAAATAATTTTCACGACAAAGTTTCTTATCTTCTACTTTCTTCAAATATTCAAACATCCACTTTGATTTATTTACTTGAAAATAACTAAAATCTACCAAAAACAAGATAAAAATAACAAGATCTAATAAAATAAACAAAAGATGAAATTACCTAAATAAATTATAAAAAAAGACTAATAAAATAAACTAAAAATACTAAAACCACATACGAAAAAGGCAAAGCAATAACTCGCGTTGTAGAGTTATCAAAGTTCAGTTATACAACTGAAGATAGGAAGGAAATAAACCATATGCGATAATTATCACATACAAGGTTGCAGTTATATTCACTTGTTTGAAGGAATTATTGCTTCTAAGTTATGTCTACTGAACAGATTCTAGTTTTTTCTTTGAAGTATAGCTCTTAATTTTTGTCTCAAATAAAAATGGGGTGGTTTGGAGAGAAATTGATTTTAATGAGGAAAAAAGAGCATTAACTGAGGTGGATACAAGGACACCCACCATTATGAGGCAGAGGGTAGATCAAATGTACACAGTGTTATCTCTGCAATAGGAGAGGCTGTTACTAATAGTATCGGTGACCACCAATTCAGAAGGCAGAAATTTATATGAAACTTGCGAGAATTGTACCGCAAAAGTAGTCGTTTGTAGTTGGAGAGCCCAAAGCCATATTAACTCCACATCAGAATTCCGTACTTCTGATGTGGGACTCAAGTCCTAGCACTTGCAATTGGATCCTAACATCCCACTACACTCTATAGCCCCGAAGGCTACGAACTAATCCCTTTAGACTTGTGAACATTGGAATGTCAGTGACACCAACCACAAGATACCAGTTGATATAAACCTAGGGAGAACCACACCACAAACTTAAGTCCTATACCTTGCAATTGGATCCTAACAAAATCCTAGTGGTGATCCAAGGCTAACCCTTAGAAAAAGAGCAAAGTAAAGATAAAATTAGCGTTTAACAAAATGACGGCAAAGTGTGAGAGGCAACAGTGTCTAATGCATGCAACCCAACCCTGGTTAGTGGAGAGGTTGTTAGGTCACAAGATAGCAACTTTGCATTGTGCAAGGCTTCGCCTAAAATAAAATTAACAGTCTAATTTTTGAAAATTTTAAGCAATAATACTTTAATTACATGCATAACTAATCACCTCATTTCTTTTATGATTTGTTCAACAAACATTCAAATAGACAACAGTGCATTTTAAAAAGTTTAGAACAACATTGAAGATGGAAAACAGCAAGGTTATTATTAATAAATATAGTAGAGACATAAACATATCATAATTTTAAGTGAAACATGAAAATGGGTAAGAATGCTCACTAGGTTCCAGCTATCATCAATCACAGGAAAACCAGTTATCCTATGCTCAACAAGAATTTCCAGAGCTGTTGTACAACAACTTCAACATGTTAGAAATTAAAATGTAAATCACCCAACCAAAAAAGGGCATGAAAAGTGATATAAATTTGAGCACAAAGTGTACCCTCCTCCACAGATGTCGTGGGCTTTACCACATGCAATTCCTCTTTCTTTGTCATAAAGTCACCAACAGTGTAAACTCCACTCCTTGGCTGCATTTAATGTCAAAACACAATCCAGATCAAAATGTGGTGACTACATTGAACATATTCATAAATTTAGACCTTGAATCATCGAGTATATCAGGCAAAAGTAAAAACTAAAAAAACAAGAGAGACTCAAGTTGGTCTTGATTTTGATACCCCTATCAGGAAAAGCCTTCCTCTGTTTAAAGCCTCCACATACTAATTAGCCTTGCTCTTTATCACTCTTCATGTTCTACTTCTAGAATATAAATAGGGCCCATCAACTCCACCAGCCAAGGAGGCGTTTCTTAAGAATAGCATCCAATGATTGATTCTTCGGATTGGGGAAACACACCACTCAATTTTTTCACTAACCATACGTAATCGTCCCTCAGGGCAGTGGAACGAGTTGGTGAATGCATTCTCTCTCTCTCTCTCTCTCTCTCTCTCTCTCTCTCTCTCTCTCTCTATCTATCAGCAATAATATAATTATTATAAATTAATTAATTAAGAGCTCTATAAAACCATCATCACAATGTTCAAAACTGAGTCCTAACCGTATAACAGAGCAACAGACACATGGGATTTGGGGGATATAGGGCTCGATTTGAGTGATTGTGCTATCAATTTCATATCATGATTTGGTCATGTTCAACACAAACACTAGAGGATCCAAATCCATCAAAGCAATCAACTATAACCAAGCTGGTATACAAAATTCACAAGTACAACAAAACAATCGGAAAACCCATTAGCAAACCTTGGCACTTCAAACTCAACACTCGCCTTCTAAGAAACAAATAAAGCAACTCCGATGTGGAATTACGGTAGCTCAGAGGAATAAAAAGGGGGTAAGCGTGCGAGTTAGCTTACAAATACAAAAGCAACAAATGAACAAAGGCTCAGCGACGGAATCGAATAGAATGGGAGGGGAAGGATGCATACCGGCACAGAATTAGCGGTGAGGGTGCTACCGGCGGAGGCGGGAAGGGGGGAGCAGTGAAGGCTGGGAAGAGGATGAGACAAGCGGTGGAAGCAGCGGAAAGCAGGGGCGGAGTGAGGGTTTCGAAAGCGGTGGCGGGCGGCGGAGAGAAGAGGAGGAGCGGCGAGCGGGAGATGGTCAATTAGGTGAAAAGCCACCACCGAGTCCATATTATTAATATTAGGTGTGTCGTTGAAGATTGCAAATTGGCCACTGGACTCGGCAGAGAGGGCTTTGGTGGGTTTCTGAATTTCAGAGTGTAATGTAATCTGCAGATATTATTATTATTATTGCTGCCCCCTCGTGAGTCGTGACATGACGTTGACGGATCCGCCTCTTTCTCCCAACTTACCATTTTGTTCTGAAGAATACTAATTCAGTTTAATTTTCTTTTAATAAACTCAGATTAAAAATTGTATTATGAGTTGAGTACTATTTAGAAAATTCAAAGACTCTCTTTTCTCTCGTTCACTAAAAGTGTTTTAATATCGTAAAAATATCTAGTTTGTAGATATCCCCAAAAGGATTGATTATCTCCTGAAACCTTTGGCGTCATTCGCAGCCACAGAAAACACCGATCACAGTCATTCATTAAATTCCTTCTTTTTTTTTCCTCAATTAAGACATTGCTAGTTGTTAGAATGTTTTATTAGTTTTATATTTTTTCATTCATTCATTTACCTGCCTCTTAACTTTTGACCAAGTACCAAATCCAAACCTATTGCCATTAGGAGTCTCAAAATGAGCCAGGCCTCTGAATAACCCAAGAAAATATGGATTAACTAACTAATACTAAAATAGTTTTTTGGTTGATAACTAATACTAAAATATGGTTATTTTTAAATTTTTCCTAAACTTCATTTTTTGTCACCATTTATTTTTTTTGCTAATGTTACTAGACCCAAAAATTGTATGACCTGAAGCAAGAGGGCCAACATATCAGCCCAATTATTTTAAAAAAAATTGCAAATCACGTTAACTATGATTTGGGCTTGACCCAATTTTAATACAAAAACGTTCTATTTTGCTTTATCAAAAAGATTTTATTATTGACCCCAATGCAGATCTGTTGACCAAACCACATTTGGGAACATGTTTTTTTATTTTTTGTTTTTGGTCGGAATTGTCGTTCTAATTTTAAGTAAATATTTTTTGTTTTCTTTTTGGTCCGAGGAAAACTTTGACTCCTTTAAGAAAATATTTATGCCACTGGATTGCCCACTTAACCTGTGGGCCGTGAAGGGCTGAACTGGATTGTCAAAATGGCAACCTGCAACATATTTAGCAATTTTTAGGGCATTGTGAGCCCAATTCAAATCACTATTAGTGCAAATGGGCTACATGTTTGGTCCTAATTGACGCCAATATCTACCATTAGCTATGGAAGGTATCACCTAATGTGCTAATAACACAATAACAATTTTTTTTTTATCAAAACTTTCAATTTGGTCCTGGTCAGAGTAGTGTCGAACAAATTGGTTTCTAAAGAAAAGCATATCTTATAATACCTAATCCATGAAAATATAGGACAAGTTAGTCTCATCTTAATATTTTGATAAACTTATTTGTCCTATTTATGTTTTTATTAGAAACTCAATTTGAATTGTTTTACAATTAAGGATTAATGTGTCCTATAAATCATTAAAAAATATGAATAAATTACTAACTTGTCCTAGATGCATTTTTTTGATCAATTTGATCAATATTATTGTTGACAAAGATAGATTGGGGAGTTTTGTTTAATTATTTTGTTATTCTTAGATCACTTAAGATTTTATATTCTTTTATGGGAAAGTTTAATAAGTTAAGAAGTTTAAAGTATAAATGTTTTATTGAAAGTGTAAATTTTTTATATTTTCAATGCGTTAAAAATATTCAAACATTTTTACTTAGGGCACTTGTTATCTTTGTTTTTTTATTTTTATAAATAATGATTCTCTTAAAGTTTTTTTTACATTACATATTCTCGTAATTATTTACCTCTTTACTTTTGAGCTAATGCCACATGCAAACCTAGTGGTGCCTACTATAGTTTCATTCAGCATGGTGTCGATAGCCATCAAATCAAGCAGCTTTGCCTACATAAATGTCTCTGCCTGTCTCACTCTCCATTATTATTATTGAGAATGATCTAAAAAGTCATGCTTGCCTTTTTGGCAAGTGCCAACTTGCATAAGGTTGTTGTTGTTGTTGTCCCAAGTTGCTAGTAGTTGAATATATTCACGTTCCTATGACACAATCATAGTGGCCAAATGCCTTTTTGGTCCTATGTAGTAGTACTAGTACACTTGTCTAGTATTTTGAATGAGTGCACCAAAAATATCATTTAGTTCGGAATCCATTGTATTTGTAGTATTTTGGTTTAATTATTAAAAGATTGTGATTAATTAAATGCACTGAGTACATAGTAGAGTAGACAAAGTTAGAAATGCATCACTGCCATTAGTGGAAACTTTCCCAAAGAAGGCATCGGTATGAGCAACATCAACTTTCCCAATTGCATATCAGAACCCTTATTTGTCCGAGGTGGGGATCTAGTCATAAACACGAGAACTATCCAGATTAAGGGTTCTTAGCTGTTGCTTCATCATGCATTGCCTTAATTAACCAAGATCAACATCTAGTGGACCTACCCATAAATCATAGTAATCAAACACTTAAAGTGCCCATATTTTTTGGTTGATGGTGCCTGAACCATAAATCAAATATTAAATAAATCACTGAGCATAATATATTTATACACACGTGCGCCTCCATTAAAATGGGTCATGTTTACATAAATTAATTACTTTGCATTGTCCGTTGAAATGAGTTCACCATAATGTCATCTAACCGGGGTTGTTGAATGCAGAGACTTTTGCTTGGTGCATCCAGGATGTCTAGGGCTGATAATAGTGACTAATCTTCTTACAATAATTAAGTTTACGTAAAATAATAGACTGTTGGGTATGAAATATGAGAGGTTTTTGAGATAATTAAGGTGGGATTTTAACACTTTTATCAAACATATAATTAGATAACATTGTAGATAAGTGTGGGACTCTTAAATTTGTTGTGAGTGAGAGATTTGGTGTCTATACTAACTTTAATGTTAGGATTTCTGAACATTGTAACTCTTGTTTTAATTGTCCAATTGGGTGAAATAGAATGTAAGAGGTAATTGCAAATGTTTATATGGTCATGCGAATGGATTGAAAAAGACAACTCTAGTGTGTGGATCCGGATTGGGGTGATAGTTGGTCGGTTGTACTATGTTCTCTATTTCCTATGATGGCTCTGTCGAAGGGGAAAATAGAGACCTAGGATTGGTTCACTTATTAACAACATCGACATGAGTCTGCTTTAAATTTTAGGGGTAAGCGTAATCTTAATTTTATCTAGTGTAAGTGAACTCACATCGGAGGCTATGATCATTATTATCCTGTTGCGAGTTCGGTGCTATGTTATTCGCTGAAAGCATTAAATTTCATGTGGGATTAAGATGTCAATCTAAATTGTAATATATGTAATGTATTTAATTACTATGTTGGTGGATTGTAATTTGAATACTGCAATGGTTTTGTGCCTTAAATTAAAAGACTTATATTTGTTTCTAAAAAAAACTTATATGGGCTCCACCCTTTATGAATTGAGTGTAAAGTACTTTTTGTTGTCATTTGGTAAATATGCCAACTGTAAACCTAGACATATGAAATTTGACCTGTTTAATCAAAATCCTGTTTGACAAGTGCTGTGCTAAAAGCATCGCTCAACAGAAATTTTCGTCAGATAACGTATAGTTTGGATGAAGCATTGAAGTATTCTTATATCCAACACGTAGAAATGCAGTCATTCCCCATATGTTATTGATTATTTTGAAAGAAAAGAAAATAATAAAGAGAAAAAAAAATAATTAATGGTAAAAGAAAGAATAACACACACATATATAATGTGGTGCATAAATCTATTTACTCTAAAACGTAAGAAAGAACGACTAAAGCATTTCTGTTACGACTAAAGCATATGGTAAATAAATAATTTTCATCAGAACCTTGGATCCAAATCCTAAAATATATATATGGTAAATAACATTACGCTTAGATCATATCTTATAGTTAATAGCATTACTCTTTCACATTTGCAGCGGCCGAAGATACTGGTAGCAGTGTCGATCGTTGTACTATAAAAGGGAGAATGATTCATTTTATCAAGCAGGCACAATGGGCCCCACTTCTCATCTTAGTTGTTTGGGGGAAACAAGGTCTACTTCCTCGTATTAAACAAGGCCAATCATGATCATTAGATGATGCTAAAGAAAATCAAAATTAAGACAATTATGTCAACTATGACTTTAATTTTCAACTGATAATAATGCTATCAATGCATACCCAGCCATGGAAACTGGGTTTGCATTTCCTCCGTAAAGCTTTTGGGTTTAATGCCACCTTCTTATTAGTTCTTCCATACGGACAAAACAATCATTTGAAAATAAATACAAAACAAGCAATAGCTCCTTTCAATTGGATTTTTTGGATTTTTCAAATAATAAGGTAAATTGTGATTTTTTACCATTAATTATTTAGGTTTTGCTCTGTCTAACCTAATGTATTGGCAAAACTACTCGTCAAATTCTTCCCTTTCATTTACTTTACCAAAAAAATAAAGGCTACTGTTGTTTTTTAGGTGCTTATGAAAAAAATGTAAATACTATAATCAAGTCCACTAGTTACGTTTACCAAGACGCTTCGAGTTTTAGGATTCGTTTGATCCGGCCCATTGGCTAATGAAACTAAGAGCAATATGTTGCAGTGGCCCACTACTACTTGTTATAAGATGTTTTATCCAATTTTGAATGCAAAGCCAGACATAAATAACAGATCTTATTATTGACTTTTATGGTCTATGTTTATTAGTATTAGAGTTTATAATTATTGTAGCATAAAAAAAATACTTTATAATTACTATTGAAATAAAATTATAATGAAATAGTATACTAAGCTTTTTATTGATCACTTGTATTAGTTTCTTATCAAATAAAAATTTTTGCCTATGTAAAGTAGAATAGGACAAATAGAAAATGTTAAGGACTGAACTTAGACCCGACCTATTGGTCGACGTCAATAAAGGCACGACATATAAATAAGTTGTTGGTAAGGCCTCAACTCGGACATATCATAAGTTGGTCTATTGGTTGGAGTTCATAACCGCCCAAATACCTATCATAAATGCTTAGCGAACCAACACTTATGGCGCACCATTCCTTTATGAGCCTTATTGATCTCATAACTGATATCATAAAGATCATCCGAACAGTTACAACTGCAATGTAAATGTCATCTAAACAGTCAAAATCACCATGTTGATTGTAAGGTATATAAGCATGAACATCCTTCGTGTCAAGGTACACTATTCTAAACCATAATCTTTAACAAGAGCTATTATTCTTTAGCTTACTTTGGCGTTGAAGTGTTTTTTGCAGGTACCTCTATCACCAGCTCTTGGAATCATCCTCACTAAATTGCTCTCACCATTATAAGTTCTTGGATTAAATCCCAAGGTCAAAGTTGCAAGTGTCATCTCAAAACTTTGTCTGAATTACTTGTAACAAAATCCTATATTCTCAACTTAACAAAGTATAGTGGCCCCGCGGGGGCTAATTTTTCTTTTTGGGTTTTGTCCCCACTATATACCAAAAAAACTTAACAAAGTATAGAAGCGACCCCCTAAGACTTAGAATTCAACCATCAAATTACATGTTATTTATAGCCTAATAATTTGGACAAATTATCTTCTATAATCACTTTTAAAAACATTTTTTTATCCCATGCTACACACAGATTCAAAATAAGAAAATTGTGCAAATATGATTTTGGAATTACTTAAAGATTTATTTATCTTAATTAAATATACGATTGTTGAGGAATTTATTTGATTGGAGCCGAGATAATCCCTTAACCTTTTTTTTAGATAAATCAACGTTTTCACTACAGAAAAACTTGACTTCAAGGTGAGAAAGCAAAAGAACAACATGCCAACTACCCTGTGTTAATTTGGGGAAAGCTTAATCAAAAACCATATTGAGAAAAATCAATGAGATAAAATTCAAGGGGAGAAAAAAAGTACCTCCCTCAAACTAGTTTAAGGCAAACTCAAAAAAGTAAACAATGCAAAATATATATATATATATATATATATATATATATATATATNATATATATATATATCTAATAAATAAATAAATATATATATATATATATCTAATAAATATTACCACTCAAAAAGCTCTTTATCCCATAAACGATCATAGGCTAGATGTGTCACCTTGTGCAACCAAAAATTTATCCACCAAAAATCCTTGTAAGGATCAAACGCCAAATTTATATTCTAAAACCAATCTTTCACATGCAAAAATATATTCCACAAAAAACAAAGGTCCCAGATCATTTTTTTATTATTATTGACCTAAGATTTCAATAACGACGAATCAAATTTCACATACTGTAAAGCCTCCCAAGCATATTGCATCCCTTCTTTCACAACCAAAAGTTTTGTCTCAATCACTTAATGCACTTTCATCAAGGAAACAACGGATTTATTCATCTTAAATATATGATTGTTGGAGAATTTGTTTGATCCAAGCCTATTTAATCCCTTAGTAGTACGAATTAGAGATAACATATATAAATGTTTAGTTACTCTTAAAGTAAAAAAAAAAATTATTACTTTAATTCATTTATTATTTGATACATTAATAAATGTTACTAGTCTGAAAAACATAAATTATCTGTATTAACTGTATTAATTGATGCATCAGAATAAGAAATTTATCTAACTCCAATAATAATTAAGATTTTTTCTATAACAAACTAATTGTACGTATTACACATACAATTTGTCAAATGTGGTCACCGACCTAGGGATTTTGCATGTTCAATGTGGGCATAATAAATTCTAATCCTTGGGTGAAGCCCCCTATGCGAATAAGACTGCCACATAATTAGGTCCACACTATGTATCCCTCAACTCAATGTTTTTGATAGGGTTGGTTTGACTAAGCGAGGCAATCCACATATAAAACAAAAAAAGATCTTACGCTTCGATGATTTACTAGGTAATCTCTCATCCCTTTTCCTTAATACATAGGTAACAAATATCTCACTATACAATTCTGTGTAAGAGTGTAGACATATATGGGATGGTTGAAAATCGTATCATATCTCCACTGCTCCATTTAATCCAACCCAGTTCACTCTCCACGTGTTCCAATTAAAAAATTCGTATTAATTAACTAATCTGTTTTTTTTGTCTCGATAAAATTATTGATATTTAGGTCTTATTACTATAATTGTAATTAATTCAGTCCAATTTAACTAAAGTCACTGAAGGAACAGGAACCTCCCAACAAAAGCTTCCTTTTTTTTTTATTATAATTTTCAATATTTGAAACAAAGATATCTAAATAAGGAATTAATGTACTTGCTACCTAAAAAAAACTAAGGTTGGTTTCATCCACTAGTTTTGTATATTATATCATGGTACTATATATTATATGAATTATGCTTGGAAAGTCTAAGTCTACATTTCCACATGAATGACACTTAACATTTTAAAAAATAAAACATGAAATAAAATGTTAAGTGCCATTTATTAAAATATATAAGTTAATAAGTAAGTTTAAGAGGTAGGTTTTTCAATTCATATGATTTGGGTCTTCTAAAATGAGACTCGTTATCATTTTTATGATCCAATAATAAAAATTTTACTTTACTCTATAAGAAATTTCACTTTAAAAGAACGTTTTCCATCTTCATATTATGTATTCACATGATTCACGTTCTATTTTGATGAAAAGAGGAAATAAAAATCATATCTAGGTAGACCCGAGCAATATAAGGCATTTGGAATCAATCACAATAGATAAAATATAAGATAACATTGACACAGTCTGATGCCTAAATAAGCTTTTGGAAGGGATGACCCACAGGAGCGTGATACGACTCCTGGCCAATGAGGTTGTGGTGGTGATGACAAGTTCTCAATTATTTTTGTAATCAAATATGTTTATTCAAGTACCATTTAAAAATTAAATGTTATTTTATTTTTAATATAATAATTACAAAATTAAAAATGATACTTTAGTAAAAATGGTACAAAAACTCCTTTCACCTCAAATTATTTGTCACTTTAACCAAAATTTATTTTTAAATTACTTGTCATTCTTATATATTCTTATATTTTTAAGTAAAATTTATTATTAAGTTTTTAAGTATACCTCTAATTTATTAAAGTATTAAAAATAACTGAGCTTAAAATAAGCGTGGAGTTCACCATATCGAATGTGACCATTCTAGCTTGATTGAATGAATGACAGGATTCCTTTCACTACAATCATAATCACATAATATTATTTGATTTAGTATATCACTACTATTTGTTTGTTGTGACGTGGTTTTATAAACTAGTTGAGTTGTCTCCTGACCACAACAATCCAAACAACAGTCTTATGTCCACTTTAGTAAAGTTATGAAATTCATTTCATCACATATTTGTAATAATTAATTAAATACACAAAAGCAACATAATAAATGGAGGATGTAATTAAAATAATAATAATAAATTGAGGAAATTTCTTCATTATGTTGAATAATTATAACTTTCATTGGTTTAAAAAATCTTATTCTGTTTTGGAAAGCAATACCTGTTATATAATTTGAGCAATCTTAGCCACTTTGCTTTAAAATTTAGTTGAGAATTTTTAATTTGTTTTTGTAATTTGTGAATTTTCAAGAGGTTACTCAATCACAAATGTGATTTGAGATTCACTCAAATTTGTGTGGTCATGCATGAACTGGATTCATATTCTCTGTCTTGTTATTGATGAGAGTATCTTGGAGAAGATTTTTTCAACTTGTCATCGTACTCTCTCATGAATCAGCAAATCAAATCCCAAAATATATTTCAAGTTGTTTGGTAAAAATAACAAAGCCAAACATAGGATAAAAAGATATGATCGATAAAAGGGAATAATATATCATCTCACAGGATTCCGCTTCTGGTAGCTTTGTTCCCTTTCTAAAATTGTCAAATTGGATATAATGGCTGTAAATTGGATATTCCTATATTTAGGAACTACACATGAACCACATATCTATCTATCCTTGTAACACTTGCATTCTATAATGTCATTGAATGAATGACCGCGTTACCATTCGAATATGTTCTTTTTGCACTTTCTTACGCAAAACATTTTTTTTTTATAAAGCAGGATATATGCTCTGCCGCAATGCTTTTACCTTCCGTGTGTGCTAATTCCACACCTAATAAGTGAATCATTCATTATTCCACACTATGCGAAAATTGAACTATTGCGAACAAGGTTATTAAAATCGTGTTTTAATTGGTAAACTCGTACGAGTTTACGTTTTTTTGTAATAAAATCGATCTAACTCGCATTGTAAATTCGTTTTTAGGTAAACTTGGTTAAAATCGCATAAAATTGCGAGTTTAGGTCCGATTTTGCGAGTTCATCACAGGAGGCAAAAATAAGCAAAACGACGTCGTTTTGTAAGTCAGAGAATAGGTCTTCGTCGTTCTCTCATCTCCAACTCGATTCTGACATTATTCGTTCACTTCACTTCAGAATCCTTCTCCATTCCTTCTCCAAATTGCCATTCCTTCTCCATTCGTTCACAATTTCCCTCCAAATTGCTATTCCTTCTCCATTTGCCATTCATTCTGCACTCACCGGTTTCGTGCTCCGTCGCCACTCCTAGCTTTGTGTTCTACTGTCCGACGTCATCACTCGTCAGTGAAACTGCAGAGGCACTGAGGCTCTGAACTGGAGTCTCTGAAAGATTGAGTCTAAAGTGAAACACAGAGACGAAGGCACCACAGACCCTTTGATTCTTTGATTTTGAGGTAAAATTTTGAATGTTTGAACTTTTGATTCTTTGAACCCTGTTTGGAATTTTGATTTTGTGATTTTGAGATTATGCAGAGGAGTTGCTATGTGGATGATCTGTTTTTTTTAATGTTTTTGTGTTTTTGAGTCTGATCTAAATCATCTTATGGCTATGTTTCAATGATTTTGCTATGTGGATGAAGCAATTTTGAAGTGTGTCTTGTTGGTTTTTTCTATTGCAAAGGAGTTCTGATGAAGGTTTTCAAGTTTCATATAATTTTTGTAGAAACAATTTTTAGAAATCCTTTCATTTTGTGTGTTCCATAGGTTTTTCCCCCTATTAGTAATAAATCATCTGCATTGTCCTTGATTGCTTAATAGTTGACAATTTGTCATGGTGTTTGATCATTTTCTATTTGATAGTATCAATGGAGTTTGCTTAGATAGTAACATTCTTGAACACATTTCTAATTTCTTAATTCTGGATTTTGAATATATATTATATATGTTTGATGAATGAGATTGGTCATTGATGGATATATTTCTACTTTGCATTTTAGGATGTCCAAAACTGTTGGGTCAGGAATTGGATCAAGGTCAACGGGGTCGGACACTAGAGGTGGTGCTACCTCTAGAAGAAAAAACGCCACCGAAAATAGACTTGATATTGGATGGAAGCATGGGATTGATGTTCGGGGAAATGCTAGGAAGGCTAAATGCAATTCTTGCTTAAAAGTTATTAGTGGAGTAATTTGTAGATTCAAGCATCATCTAGCTGGTATTAGAGAAGATGTCGAAGCTTGTGCTACTGTGCCTCAAGAAGTTAAAGAGTTGATGTTGAAGGTTTGTGCAGAGACTAAAGAAACATCGTTAAAGAAAAGAAAAATTGATGAGGATTATATTGAAGAAACTGAAAAGGGTCATTCTTCCTAAGATAAAGGCAAAAGTGTTCTTAATTTTGGTACAAAGGGAAAACAAATTCAGGCAACAATAAACCAAGTCATGAAGAGGGACTTAAAGGATTAAGTTAATTACCAATGCGGTATATTCTTCTACACAAGTGCCTTGCCTTTTAATGTTGTTAAGAATCCTGAGTTTGCAAAATTCTGTGAGATGGTTATAAACCTCCTTCCTTTCATGACATGAGAGAAAAACTTCTGAAAAAAGCAAAGGGGAATATTGATGTGATTCTTGAAGAATTTAAGGAGGAGTAGAAGAGAATTGGTTGTTCAATTATGTCTGATGGATGGACAGATAAGAAAAGATGTAGTATTTGTAACTTTTTTGTGAATAGCCCTAAAGGAACAGTTTTCCTGTATTCATTGGACACTTTTGACATATCTAAGACTATTAATAAGGTTTTGAAGATGTTGGATGATGCTATAAAATATCTGGGGGAGGAGAATGTAGTCCAAGTGGTTACAAATAATGTTGCAAACTATAAAGCTGCTGGAGAAATGTTAATACAACAAAGGAATAGGTTGTATTGGACTCCATCTGTTGCGCATTGTATTGATTTGATATTGGAGGATTTGGAACAAAACTTAAAGGTGCATCAAACAACCATAAAGAACTGAAGAGGAATTACTACCTACATCTATGGAAGAACCATGCTCATTAGCCTCATGGAGAAATTTACAGAGGGGAAGGACTTGATTAGGCCAGGAGCAACTAGATTTGCCACTACCTATTTGACTCTATCTTGTCTTAATGACAACAACACGACACTGATGAGCATGTTTAGCTCAAGGGAGTGGAAATCAAGTAAATTTGCATCTACATCTGAGGGGAAAAGAATCAAAACATAGCTTTGGATAGCCAATTTTGGAAGAACATACTCATTTGTCTCAAGGTTGCTGCCCCTCTCATTACCATCCTTCGTTTGGTTGACTCAGATGAAAAACTAGTTATGTGTTTCATATATAATGCAATGCATTCATCTAAGGAAAAGATAAAGGACAACTTTCGTCAAGTTAAGAAAAGGTGTACTTCAATTCTAATTGAATCTTTGTTCAACTTTGTCTTTTTTATTTCTTATAGAAGAATATGTAATGTTATTTTAAATTTGTACTTGTTTGCATTTATGAACCTATTTTAAAATTATTGATGAGAGTTGGGCAAGCCAACTTCATAGGCCTTTACATGCTACTGCATATTACCTTAATCCTCATTTTCATTATGACCCAACTTTTAATTTTGATGATGCTGATATCAAACAAGGATTGTATAATTGTATGGGAAAATTGGTTTCTGATCAGACTGAGAGGAACAAGGTTAGTGTGCAGCTGCCTGATTTTCATTATGCTAGGGGTATGTTTGATATTGACACTACAAAGAACAGTCGGAAGACTATGGTCCCTGCTGAATGGTGGGATTTTTATGGTGATGGGTGCCCAGAATTGAAGAAGTTTGCTATCTGTGTTCTTAGCTTGACATGCAGCTCCTCTGGATGTGAGCGTAATTGGAGTGCATTTGAAATGGTAAGTGAAGTTAATCCATAGTCTTGTTTCTATTTCCTTAATTTGATTTTTTTAGATTTAGCATAAGTTAATATTTGATTTGTTTAAACTTTGTGGTTTAGGTTTAGACATATTATGTATATCATGAATAAGTTTTCTTCTTGGGTGTAGTTTAGATTTGTTGAACAGATGAACTGATGTCGTTATAACGTTCTAATCTGCTCCTTATGGATTTTGATGAACCTTCATGGTCTGATAAGAATGGCTTGGCTTGTAAGTTGTAATAATTGTTTGTTTGCTTTTATACTTATAAGTATGATAATAAATTTTTGGATCTTTCATTATGATTTTAGGTTCATACAAAGAGAAGAAACCGCTTGCACCAGAAAAAGATGAATGACTTGGTCTATGTGATGTACAACTTGAAATTTAAAAGTAAACAAATAAAGAGAAATCTCATTCTTCTTTTTGATGATATCAATTCTGATGATGAATGGGTCACTGAACAAGGAAATGATGATAGTGTTTATGAAGCCGATGATGAGAGTGATCAACCTCCACCACCACCATTGAATGATCCTGCTAGTGGGCCTACTACTGAGACTAATGTTGATGGAGTCGAAGGTGAACATCATGTTATTGAAGTGAATACTGAAAATGTGATCCCTGATAATCCCATTGATGTGGATATTGGAAATGTTATACTTGATGACATAATTGTTGATGAAAATGAAGTTGTATCTAATAAAGAGGAAGATGATGATGATGATGGAGATGATATTGAGGATGTTGGAGGAATTGAGTTTTGAAACTCGTGTATTTGAACTATATTGTAATTTAGTACTTTATATCTTCTATTTCTTTTAGTGTGCTTTATTGTGAACTTGGAATAATGTATTATGTATGAATTGAATTTAGAACTCATATATTTCATATTTATTTGTACTTTGTTATGTAGTTAAAGTATTTATGAATTCCAAGTTTTATTAAATATATTTTTGTAGCATAATAGTTTTTTAAAATATTTTTTTAATAATAAGTAAACTCGTACGAGTTTACGATCCGAATTTACGGAGGCTCCACAAGTTTACTTAAACTCTCGAGTTTGATAATTTTGATTGTGAGTTTGAGAAATGTGTTCACAAGTATCACATAATATTATTTTTATTATTTAAGATTATACTTTTAAATAAGGTGATTTTTTTATTATTATCAAATTGAGAGTAACCTAAAATATTATGAAGTGTTATTTTTATTAATAAAAATATTTTTTTATAGTATAATTAAGACACACTTCAAAACTGTATAAAAATATATAGCTTTAAATTAAATTTATTAGGACCGTACACGTGTCAAATCAATTTCAAGATAAAAAAATTATCTAACTCGATTAAAAAATAGTTGGTTGACTCATGTTCATTTTTGACTTTTGTGGATACAAAATTTGACCTGACATTCGATAGGTCAAGTATCCAAATACTCGATCATTACTTTTAATTTTTTTTTCCAGTTTTTTTAAAACAATTTGTATTTTTTTTAAAGTAATATAAAAATTTATATATGTGATTTTAAAATAATAATAATAACAATGAGTTAGTTAGGTCAGTTCAATTTTAAAAATTGACCATCCAAAAATTAACACTACAAATGCTTAGGTTAATTAAATTTTGTAAAATAATCACCAACCCGACCCAAAAGTCATGTGAGTACATAAATTTTTTTATTTAGAGATACAATGAACTTTGATTTCATTTCCAACTGTGTTTACATTGGTTTTCGTTTCTATTTTGGGGGAAAAGGATGTACTCTTAAGTTCTTAATTACTTGAGTTGTATCTAATGTTCACATGAACATTTAAGATTCAACTAATCATTGCTATGAGTTGCGATTTCTTATTGAACAAGTCATAAGCTAAAATCTCAACAGCAATCCAAAAAATATACAAGTTTTTGATTCAGTTTCGTCGGGTTCAACGAAGTCATAACTTTGTTAAGTGAAACAAGCATCAAAGGCAATGTTTGCAATTGAAGGAGTGCATTAAAAAATTATGTGTCTCTTTTGGGAATGAGTGTTGCAATCGACAGAAGATTTCAAAGAATCTCAAAACGTAGTTATTAAAATCATTTTCTTTTGCTTCATAATAATGCAGTTTTATTTTATTTTTTAAATGATATACATACATATATAGAATTCAATCAGCTCTATCACCATTTTAATTATTAGCTTTATTAATTTAGTACTAGTGATGGTAAAAAAAAAATTTAAGGAAAAACTAATAAGTGGACACTTGTTAAGGATTTAATAATGAAAAGTTTTGAAATATTTGTTGTATTCAATACATTGACATGTTAAAAATTTTATCTTTTCAATACAAATTTCATTCTATTGAATCCTTAGCAAGTGTTCTTGGAAAACCTTAATTAAAAGTGATAATTTCATTTGGCAAACTTTAATTATAGTTGTTCGAATGAAATCCCAACCCCAAACCATTTTGATCACGTCAATTTCATGATGATTTTATGCTTTTGAATTGTAAAAATTAAATCACATAATTTAAGTGATAACTTAAGACACCAAATTTGGATAAATGGAGTTATCTTAAAACTAAATCCTATTAATTTTAAGAGAACTCTATTTATCCAAATTTTGTGTCTTTCTCTCTTTTTTAACATGATTAAACATGACAATTTTTAACATGATATAATCAATTCCCTTTAAATGAAAAATTCACGTAAAACCAATATGACAATTAATAATCATATTGTCGGCTTATCTATTAATTATCTATTAATTGAAGTTGAAGGACTAACTTGTTACAACATAATAAACTCTAAGGATAAAAAATTTTGTTTTAGGGACTAAAGAGTTAAACAATCATTTCAATTTTACAAAAATTATCAAACTAATTAGGTCTAAACCAATTTGGAGTTGATCAAGATGAGCCTTGAACTCTTAATTGGTGTTCTTGAGTTCAAGTCCTAGAGATTGAAAAAATTTTTGCCAAGAGATCTTTATCCGATGTAAGAGGTCTTTCAATCGAGTCGATTAGTCAGATTCCTAATACTAAAGCGTGTATACTAGTGATTTAATTGAGATTAAAAAAATACCCTAATTAGGTTTTGTCTACCGAGACTTTTTGTTATGTGGAAAAGAAACAAACACAAGACACCACATATCATGGTTATCCACTAGTAATCATACGTGAATCGGAAGTTTGAGGAGGACCCCCCACAATTCCTTAAGGACAGGACACACAAAAGAATCGAATTTAAATGAACCATTTTGTTAGTTTAGAGTTGTAATAATTTGTAGACACCGTTATAGGCGTATGATCCTAGTGCTAAAATAGTCAAACAAAATTAGGTACAATAATAATAATTAATAAATAATAAATATAATTAATTTTTTAAAACGGAAGGGACAAAAGTTAGGTCGGATACACAGGTAAAGAGGGAGTTAAGGATAATAAAGCTAGTGGGCCTGGTGGAACACAGAGAGAGAGAGAGAGAGTGGTGGGCCTGGGCTTTAAATAATTGAATGAAAGGGAAGAGATAGAAACAAGAGAGTGAGGCCCACTGCGTTGGTACTGTTTCCACTTGAGGAAAACAATCTCCTTTACCAATAGCCTCGTCCCACTTCCATTATGGGAAGGTTTTATCTTTATGAAATTGCTTTCTCCCACTCATTGGTTTTCATATTAGTGCGTTGTGATTTTTTGTTTTGTAAATGGATGGAAAATTGTCTGAGAAATTTAACTTATTAATTTATATATTTTAATAAATAACACTTGATAATTTAAGAAATAAAATTAAAATTAAAATATTAAATATTATTTATTAAAAAATTATTTGTTAAGTCTCATAATCATTGTTCAAGTGGATTGGAGCTAATTTCTCACTTTTTAGAGGTAGGAATTGCTCTGGAATTTTTTGTTTGGGAGATGCGATTTGACATTGCATTCTTCTCGACCTCTTCTTCAATAAATTATTTTTGTGGCAGGATTGATTTCTATCTTTATTTATGGTTCTTAACTCGATTTTTTCAAAAAGAAATTTATAAAAGAAAAAATATAATTAATATTATTTTACATTTTTAACTTATTTCATATTTTTCAAAAAAAATTAAAAATAATAAAATTTTATTTATTGTTTTCATTTTATGATTTCACAAATTTCTTTAGTAAATTTAGAAAATTAGAAAACAAATTAAAATCAATAATAAAAAAAAAACTAACTGGCCTTAATTTTGTGACTCGTTAAAGAATTAATGGTCTTTATATGGTTTGAGCCTTGAGGGTGAAAAAATTCATGCTAAGACCGAACCTAGTGAATAAGTCAAAAAACTAACTGGATATTGAGTTAAAGGAAAAAAAAATGCGTATTTTTTAATTAGGCCATTTTTTCTGTCATTTATTTGAGTGCCGACCTACTAAACTACTATTTTCAAGTACCTTAATTGATATCGCTATTGACTGCTGTTACAATAAAAACACATAATGACTAAAGTTTCCATTTTTTTACTCTGACCCACTAATTCAAGTGGAGTAAACCTGTTATTTATCAAATTTTAGTAGGTTGACCAAAAAAAATTAAAAAATCAATTGACTATTTCCTTTACACCTTTTTATTTCCCAGTTACTCAAGTTATTTCTTCCGGTCCCTCTCAGTTTTTAACTCACTATTCATCTGGGCGATATAACTTTTGAATATTGTCGAGAATGTTTGTTTAGAAATATTTTATATTTATGTTTATTTTAAGATATAAAAATTTATTGTCAATAATAAATTATTATCAAAAAATTTATTTATTTAAGTTTCTATCACTTTTCATGCTCATGTCAGAATAAAATTAATGTGTAAAAATAATAATTTATTTTCACTATTATTTAGTTTAGACAAATCTATTCTCATTGTTATTTGGTTTTCCTCCTCAATTTTTTTCTTTTTGGCACATATCTTTCCGCATAACCATATTACAATAATTATCTTTTGTTACAGTGATATAAAAGTTATTTTTACTTTATTTTATATTTTTAGCCCCTTATTTAATTAAATTTTATAAATTAATCTCTAACTTTATGTTATTTGGTACAAGTTAAAAAAATTGCAAATTTATAATTATTTAATTTTACGTTTTAGAAAAAAAAATTATTTTAAAAATTAAAATAATAATAATAATGGAATTATACTTGTTAAGAGTATTTTAATAATTGACATACATATTTCTCCCATTAATATGTAATATCAATTAAACATGTTTATAATCTATTTTTAAAAATCTAAAAAAAATATTCTAAAAAAATTTATTTGTGAAACAAATAAGTTTTCTAAGATACCTAAAAATGACATTTCTAAATATCACATTTCTAAAAATGTGATTTTCATAAATAAAATTTTGTACCTCAAAACAAATGTCCCATTAAAAATTTATACGTTTATGAGATCACTTGATTTCTATATCACATGCCATTAATTTTGTTTTGCCGTCATTTATCTATACAAAAGAAAATTGTTTTTTTTCTATCATTTTTCTTTTAGATTTGAATCCTCTCATATTTAAAATATTAAAAATATTCATTTTGAACATTAGAAAAATTCATTCCCCATTTTTTTTTTGGTAATTTTCTATTTTAAAGGAGTAAAATTTAATTTGGTTATTGTCAAATACTAATGGACCAATTTCATTCTATAAAAAAAATAAGTTACACCATGTCATTTCCAAATGTGAATCAAATTAGTTTTCCATTCTAGTCACCCTTTATAAACCCGGTATATGTATTTTTAGAAATATTATTAAGCACATCAATAACATTATCATCTTATTTCATTTTCCTTTATCTCAATCCTTATGTTTTCCTTTCTTCCCATCCCTCTGACAGTCGGACAACCATCATCCAAAATTGGTCCATTGCCTTTTGCCTTTGACCCCATCAGAGCTTCTACACTTGCACCACTTCGGTTGCTTTGTTTTGGCTATCTCACGACCTTTGCCACGACTTCCACAACACCATTAGGTGTTTGCTTACCTCTGCACTTGTCTCTAACACTGCGTCTTCAGTCATCCAAGAGAGACGGGTCGGAGGAAGGAAAAACAAAGGTGCTAAAAAAACAAAACAAGAGATGAGAGAAAGTGACAAATAATATATTTTTTCATGTGTTTAACTACATTTCATAAAATGTGTTTATGAAGTGTAATTAAGTATTGAGAAACTAATTTGATTCACATTTGAAAATGATATAAACTAACTTTAACTTAATTTTTTTAGGGACGAAATTGACCTATAACTTATAATTTTACTGAGACCAAATTAGTCATTTATTCTTTTTAAAAGAGAAATAAAATTTTCAATTAAATTTATTGTCATTATGATAATCACCCACTTTCCAGGAAGCACGAACACTTCGTGTGACTTCTGCATGCACATGTCTGACACACTGTGCATATCAACACTCAGTGTTCGTGCATAAAAATGTCCAAGTAACAAATTTATAATTTTTCATGTTCATAAATGTTCAAATGGTTTATGCTTGGATGTAACATTTTTGAGCTATATTCATGTTACATCCAAGCATAAAAAATGTTTTAAATATTAAATAATTTATAATAATATAAACCATTAAAAAAGTAATAAGTATTTAAAAGAAACTATTTAAAATAGTTTACATACTAAGAAATAAATTTAAAAAACATTAAAAATTTATAGTTTAAAACACTAATAAAAATATAAAATATTATTATAAATCTCAAATTATATATATATACACATATATAATATTTGTATTTTATAAAATTTTAAAATTAATATATTATTATATCTGGTGCCGTGTCTTATTTCCATGTCATTTAATTACTTTTAGAAGAAAGACTAACAACAGTAGAACTGCACAAGAGGCGTTGGGAGAACACGCGCAGTTAGAGGAGAGTGACGTAGTGTATAGTGGGGGTCATAAATACGAGGTACACAGCGTAGGAAGGGCATTGGTCGCTTGGGGAACGAAAGAGGCAGAGGGTGGCCCTCCTCCCGTACTCTTGGATTGGACTTTTCTGGAAAGACTTTCCTTTTAATATCTTTTATTCCCTTTTCCTTTTCTGATGCAAAACTCTTCCTCCCCTTCTTTCTTTTCGNTTAGTTTTTATTATTTCTACCCCTTTCCCAAAATACCCTCATTCCCATCCCTTATTACTTTCCTCTTTTGACTAAAAGGATATTCCCTCTATTTTATTTTAATTGCTTAAAATTAAATATTACACATATTAAGTTTAAAAGAATATTTTAATAAATGCATAAAATAGATAAATATTTTAAATAAACAGATATTTTAAAAGTCTAAAAAAATAATAAATGGATAGTTAGAGCAGAATAGAGGGAGTAAAAAATAAATTGCACTCCTTTCGATTTTTTTAGTTATCTACTTTAAATTGTGTGCAGATATTAAGAAAATAATTAAAAACATATGAAAGTAAGAAAAAATTAATAGTATTTAAAAAAAATTCTTATTTAATGTAGAGAAAATGAGGATAGTTGAAGTTAACAGTAATGTATAAACATGAGATAAAGTGTTTATTTAATAAGGATATAAAAAAATAATTAATGTGATGTGAATTTAAAAAGTGAACAATATAAAAATATTAAAATAAAATGGTTGACAAGTAAAAAAAATAAAAGGAGTATTATCAATACTTATTTTATATAAAATATTGTGTAGACTCACATTTTATTTATTATTAATTATATTAAATAAAGTGTTTGCTTTATTTCTTAGTCACATTTCTCCTAATCATAAATAAAATGTGATTCACTAAGGTGTCCCAAATCTGGTGATTATATCTAACATTTCTCATAAAAAAAATATGGTTATTATTGGAGAAACGGAGGTGCCTTGTAAATTACGATGGAAATCATTAGGGATTAGAAGGCTAACAAAAAGGTAATTTTCGGTAATTATCTTCTTCTATCGACTCCTTTTTCCCGCTGTCTATTTCCATTACTGGGTATAATTATAAGTTTTGGAGCCACAAAGAACGGGGAGAAGGACAGCCTCCGGATATATATGCTTTTCGATTTGGTTAACGTGGGAAAGTCGTTTAAGAAAGAGATGGTTTCTTTTTTTTTTTTCTTTCCTTATTTTTACTTGGCCACTTGTATTTTGTTTATTTCATTAGATTTCATAAGATATAATAATTAAGTAACAGTGCAACAGTACAGTGAATTGAAAAAAGCAACAAATTAAAAGGGTTGATTGGCGCAAGAAGGAATAGGAAGTACTTTCACTTTACACCGGGAGAAGCAAAACATAAAAATAGACCGTAGAAATTTTTGTTAATATTATTAGGGAAAAAGTTAACAGGCGTAAGGAGTGCACTGATTAAGAAATTGAAATTAATATTTTTATTTATGAGTAATATTAAATTAATAGTTTAAATTTCCTTGATCTAATATTTATTGAATATACAAATTGTTGTATATATATACACAAAGTTTTCATACACACATGCATCAATTTTTTTAAATATGAAATCATATCAAATTGAATTTGCAACGCATTAAATAGTGAAAAATAACTGTCGCATTTTCTCATCAACTCCTCACTCATACTTTAAACACGTAAATTTACCCTCTACGATGCATAAACATAAAGTATATGGAAAAACTTTTCAATAATCACAAACAAAAATTATGACAACATAAATGAAAACTAAAACAAAGAAAAAAAGTTGTGTTCACATGTACAAACTTTGGAATAAGAATGCATAAACTTTTCTATACACATGCATAAACTTTTGATCAACTAAACATGCATAAACTTTTGAACAAGCATACGAAAATTTTTCTACACACATATACAAACATTTGAAAAATATAAAATAACAGATATGATGGAAACAAAAATGAAAACTTTAAAATTTATAAAAAATAAGATGGAAACAAAAAAAAATGATGGGATATTGGGTAAAAAGAGAAAAAAAAAGAATAAAAAAGGAGAAAAAACATATATTAAGAATAATGGATTGTACAAAAGTTGACAAATTTTTTGTTATACACAAAACATTTTTTTTATTTATAAATATAAATTTGGAATTTTTTATGCTTTCAATGCAACAAAAATAATCATGTTGTTCTTACTTTTATCTTATTATCAAGTTATTTTAGGATACTTTGTCCTTCTCAAATTGTTTGTCATTTTATCTAAAATATTTGTTTGTTTTGAAATATTTGTTACTCTCACTTTTTTTTAGGTAACATTTATTGATAAGTTTTCAATTATGTCCATAATTTATTTTCTTGAAAAATGTTAAGTAGTGTTATATTAAAATTAAATAAGAGTAATTTAGTAAAGTGACTCTTTAAAATACTCTTATTTTTATGTTTCTTAATACTTGTGCATTTAGCCAAAACAAAAAATAATTTAAGATGGAGAAAATATTAGTTAGTTTTGCATTAAAAAAAGACACCGGTAAGCAAAATATTTATTTTTTTGTATTTTGTTAACAAATATTTTAAAGACACTTGTTAAAAAATTAACATAAAAAACTGATGGTTAATACACTAAAATTGTAAAAAAAATTATCTTATCAACCATTTTTTAATTGATTCTTTAATAATTTTTGTAGGATACTTGAGAAAAAAACTCTTATTAATTTGAAGTTAATGAATGAGAGATAAAAAATGTTATTTGTATTCATTTATGTGTAAAAGTTATGTTAATATATACATATTTATCATTGAATTATATTTTTTTAAAGGTGTGAGCCCTATATTAAATAAAAATAATAGGGGAATGCTAATTTTGGTCCATGAAAGTGTAAATTTGAGTCACTTTGTTTCTTGAAATTCAAAATCTAACTTTTTAATCATTAAAATTATAAGTCATAGGTTAAATTAGTCCCTCAATTCATTATCATTATTGTATTGTTATTTTATTAATTTTTGCATTAAATGAGAATGTGATAACGACATAGGCTGTGTGTCAACACTAAAGGTTAAAAATATGCTTGTGACTGAACTTGGAGCTACAAATCTTAATTGCTATCATAATTGCTCTAATAATCTCATTTGCAGTTTCAAATATAACTATAAATCATTTGCATTCTCAATTGTTGTTACTGTTTATTTTAATGTGATAAATCAATAAAAATATGAGAATATAATAACAATGAACTGAGAGACTAATTTGACCTACATCATAGAAGGATTAGAAAGTCAAAATTTATATTTTAAAGACCAAAATAATTCAAATTTGCACTTTCAAGAATAAAAATGAGCATTTCTCCAAAAGTAACATGATAAAACTTATTTAAATTTTTTTTATATTATTTGAACTCATAAACTGTTTTGACTTATTATCATTACTTGTGATCTCAA